>SMMW01000135.1:5370000-5759162 GCA_004794655.1 Marisa cornuarietis
AATATTTAAAAAAATATTGTGTGTCACAAACATAATTTCAAATGAATATTTGTAAGCACTTAAAAAATAAACAGTAGAAATTAACATTCTGACACTTAGTCAATATCATGTTTTTACTCTTAGAAAACTCCAAAATATCGTTGTTAACGAACAGATTTTTAAAATGTATTGTTTAACATTTAATTTAGCAAACGTTCGACATCATTGTATAAGAATTCGAGTTTTTAAGTTAATCGAGTCAAATATTATCATCATAAAGTGATTAAAGATTACCGATAAAAATAAAAAAAGTTCATTTACATAGCGCCATACCCCAGCCTTATAAGCAAGCTCATGGTACTTTACAAATAAAATAATTAGGATAATATCTTTTCTCGCAAAAGTGGGCAAATATGAGAACATCTGAATTTCTACTACGTGAATTCCGAGAAGATTAAAATCAAATATTTTAATTATAAAAATTTATTACATCTTGAAAGGGCTGCAATGTGATTCAAAAATTATTTGATGACGTCATCCAGGCAACAGGTTTTCCTCTTCAGTTGGTGGCAGGGGTCAGCACTGGTCCATGCACGTTGTAATGAGATGATGACTATAAATCCAGAGTTGTGTCAAAACGTTTTTCTCTATGACTTTAACGAAAAAACTAATCAAAGACTAAGCGGTGGTTGTGCAATACATTGATGTCCAGCGCAGGTTTCTTAAGAAGTGACTTTATTAAAGTGGAAAGCTCATTTTGACTGATGTTGACAATATTTTTAGAGAAAGAAGTAAAACGTTAAGACATTCAAAAAGAAGGGTCGGTAAGTTTTGAGCAAAGATAAGTCGTTGCCCCTGGACAAAATTGGGATCTCATGGACAAGCGTCTTGCTTCCACAATAATAAGGCGCTGCTGAGACATCGCAGATATTGTAGGTATAACACTTTCCTTGCGTTCCCCATTTTGTCCCTGGGGAAACGTCTTACTCGCGCTTCATAAGTAGGACCCCGGGTGGGTGGTTACTGGTCTTGTCTAACAAGCCGCTTACTTGGTCCTGAATAAGATCTTTGAATCAGCTTCAGAGACAAGCTAAAGAGAAGGAATAGGACAGGAAGAAGAAACTTTACAAGAGACTGGACCCTGACACTCAACGTGAATATGTGTCAATGTCCTGCTGATGAGCAGTCACTGAAGACTGGGGGTAGCTGTGAATCAGGGTAGAGCACAGGCAGTGGTGTCGCCATTTTACGTCCAGTCAGTTGACTGCATGTGTCGAACAGTTTCATGTAAGAGGTGTACTCTCTGTATCTGAAGGTACGAGAAGCTGGGCTTGTGGATACACTTAGCAACACGTTGTTCTTCTGGCAAACATCTCATTCGCCTGCTTTTTGTGACAACAACATTAAGTTATAAAGCAATGAACACTAAAATTGAACAGTTAAGAAAACTCTGTTAAAACATTTCTTGCAAAAAGCCACTCGTCATTCTTACAGCAAACTTCAGTTGCCGAAGTATTATGACAGTTATGAACATTAAGGTAAGAAATCAATGAACACTAAACATTAAGCAGCTTAGAAAATTCTATCAGGAAGCATTTCCTGCAAAATGGTGGTACATGTATATGCACGTCATGTTGTCCCCCCCCTCTTCTTTCTATCCGACGATTAGTTCACAGATGAAGGAACGACTGGTTTCACACGGCAAGTTGTTCCAGACTTTACCGTCCCAGAGCTCTAGGCATCCTTCTTGTCCCAGCCTGTTTGATGGGTTGCCGGAGCTCCAGCAGCTGTTGAACCCACTCATTGCCACCAGCTGGCCAGTCATCCAACGAAAAGGATCGAGTGTATTGCTAAATATTGTCTAAATATTTCTAAACGTATACTGGCAATGAAAGGAGATCTGCAAGGTCACAAAATATTTCTTCTTATCTCATGCAAGCTTTCTTGTGTTCTCTATTTTTCTCTCTTTTTCTCTGTCTTTCCTGCTCGCTATCTCTTCTCTCTTTGTGTGTGTGTGTGTGTGTGTGTGTGTGTGTGTGTGTGTGTGTGTGTTTGTGTGTGTCTGTGTGTGTGTGTGTGTGTTAGAATATATTTGCTTGAGTATGTTGTGAATATGCCATTGGAGTGTGAATGTGTGAGACCTTGAAAGGAACGGGAATGCATGTGAATGAATGACAGAAGTTGAAAGAGAGAAGACTATGTATTTATGACTCAGTGTGTTTGAACAAGCATTCATGCTATGCATTCTAAGAGGGAAAGGGAGGAATAAGGAGATCTAGAATAGGAGAAATACAGAAAATAAGCTGAAATTGCAATTTAGTTTTGTAAATGCATATGTTTTACATATTTTGAATCGACGTGCGTTTCTCGAAAACCCTTTATTTAAGCCAATCTTGCATCTGAAGTGAAGACGATTTGCCTTCTTCACTTGAGAAGTGATACTGTTAGGCAAATGTCACTTCACAAATATAGTCAGACTTGTCCACTGTATTAACTATAATAATAATAATAATAATAATAATAATAATAATAATGTTGGCTTGTATAGCGCCAAATCCTGGCCTGTGGACAGCTCAAGGCGCTGACGTCAAAATAAGATGACGACAAAATGTGGGTGTGTTGCGGCCCGTCTCCTCCACGTCACAGGGCAGCGTCACACACAGCAAGAACACAGTCCTCAGCACAAATATTCAACATGTCATACAAACCGGAATACACTCCATACAACAAATATTCAACATGTCATACAAGCCGGACTACACTCCATAGAACAAATATTCAACATGTCATACAAACCGGAATACACTCCATAGAACAAATATTCAACATGTCATACAAGCCGGACTACACTCCATAGAACAAATATTCAACATGTCATACAAACCGGAATACACTCCATACAACAAATATCAAACATGTCATACAAACCGGAATACACTCCATACAACAAATATCAAACATGTCATACACTCCACAGAAAATGCAACATCCAACAGAAGGCACAAGTTTCACTGGAACGCCAGCACACGCTCAAGTTCACTGATGAAAACATGAATCCCACACCACCGCACAAGTCATGAAGTCCAAATCCAACAAGACAGTATCAAAGGCCATCATCGACTAGCACATTGTCCAAGCCAGTTGTCTGCACGCATATGTCCAGTTTCGGAAATACCCTCTTCAGCCGTCCGTCCAGTGCCGGGAAAAGGCTGTCTATAAAGACCGGGCGGATGGGGTCGGATCGCAACACCTCTTTCATGGCCCTGCTGAGAACACCATCCAGCAACAGCTGCAGGCTGTTCCAAGTGGACGTCCTCAACATGCAGCAGTCTTGTATGGGAGCAAGGATGGCGACTTCATCATACTAAGGGTTGCCGAAACTCAAAATACGACGGACGATACCAAAAAAAAAAAAAAAACGACAAAAACGACAGAGAACCGTCCCCTCAAGCCAGTTAGGCGAAGGGACGTCACTCTCCTATATCAAACATCTTCAAAACGAGAGCCAGTGAAAATGTCTCATGCTCATATTCGTGCTCGGCACACAAAGGTACTACAGACTAGGACCTTTTTAAGTCAGTAATAGTTTCAGTGTTGACCAGTGCTACTTTACATGCACATTTCACTAAGATTCACTCACATTCTTTGAAGGTGAAAAGAGAGACAGCAAAGTTCTTGCTGTATGTGTCGAGAGAAATGAGCTGTGAGCTGGCGCTGGTACAGTTGCTATTCGCCTCGTAGAAGGTGGCCAGACCTGGGTAGGTTTTGAGACACGTTCGTTGTGCACGAATTCACGCGTATCCATCACCAGCAGGACAGTCACCTGCACAAGTCACACATCATTGCCCTCTTTTTCTTCAACTATAGGTGTACTGTTTTACGCACAAGTTGTACACACTTGGAAGTTCATATTTGCCCGTTAAAGCTGTTCAGAATTTGTTTTTAATCACAAAGCTCCATTTCAACATTGATATGGCTGACGATCCCATACAAAGCTTTTTAACTATAGAAAGAGGATCACTAGCTTGGCACTCAGCGCTCATCTCACACTGTAGTCACTACAAAACTCCAGAAGAAATGTATAGGAATGATTTAGCTGATTTACCAGGAAAATAAGCCGGCGTAATAAAAAATTGAGATCCATCTAGACACGACGGACCACTTCTTACCACTTTTCCTACTTTCACTTATCTTTAAGATTCTTTACCTGCAATTGAAGAGTGTGCTCAGCTAGATACTCTCGGATCTAAGGCATACTAGTCGTAAATTGACTCGTTTCTGGTGGGTGTTGAATGGCCTTGTTCACATTCAACACGAGAGATTAAAACACATAAACTGCCACTTACCATGAAGAGCTCTCGAAATAGACTGCACCAGGAGACGACAACCCTGCCTCATTCTTCCCAAAGATGAACTCGTACATCAGACATCTTCCTGTCGTCGGAAGAAAGAAGAAGGAGGAACAGGAGGAGTTTGAGGTGCACAGACATGCGCAGTGGCCTGCATTACGAACTCTGGTCATCTCCGTGTGTGGATAATTAGTTGCAATGATGACACCATCAAGCGCCGCTACTCGTGTCCATAACATTTGGTCAGCGCTAAAGATTTCAAGAAAAGAGAAAATGCACACATCATAGATGTTTTTTAATGGATGTTTTAGTCCCAGCCAGCAACTAATCACTGTACTATCAGCACCTAATTATTGCCAAGAGGCTGGACCTGTAAACATGTGCCACATGCAGAGAACGACGAGCTTTGCCGCGAAGAAACCAAGACATTTTACTGGAGAAATGATTTAATCATTCCATGACAGGATTGCACACTTAAAGGGAACGGCAAGTTAATTTTAAATGATACATACTGACGCCCAATTCATGTTTGTTTACTCTTTCGAGAAAGAAAAAGTAATGTGTGACTTAGGCAAAGTCATTTCAGAAGAAAATTGTCAAAGATGAACTCATTTGACAAGAAATATGTCTAGTATTGATTGTAAATTTGTCTTTTACCCAGATTAAATTTTATTTATAATTTGAAATTTATGAAAAGGCATAGCTTAGAGGAAGGATGTTAACAGATTTTTCTTGGATACATTTTAGCTTTGACAAATAAGTGCCTTCGATGGAGACTAACTTCGTCGGAGTTCAAGGATCTGTTAGCTATTTATTATCAGTCCAACTGGTCTCAATACAAATTATGCAGAATTTCAATGGCATTCTTCTGGGGATATTTTTTTACTAAAACACACAGATCGTTAGACCCACAGCTGTTTTGACAGCGGTCTCCATACTGAAGCATGCACACATTAAGATGTGTTACTATTTGTAAACTTATATCTTTAGTCCCGCCGATTCTTCTGTTCGCTCATTGTTTTGCCACTGTGCTCTGGTTGTACATTTTACGTCCCTGTCTCGTAGTAGAGGATGCCAGACATTGAATGACCAGACTTCTCTTGTGTTAGATGCGTTTGACGACAACACTCGACGGCTAGACATCTTTCTTGTGCCTTCCAAGACCAGTGCTTTAGACACGATTTTAAATAAACGATTGTTTCTCAACCCGAAATATTTAGCGATGACGATTCATAAAGTTAGTACCAATTACTTAAGTCCCATCTCGTGTTTTTCATTGCCTTCTCCTTTAATTTTTCTTGTTTCTTAGAGCTAAGCTCTTTTTCTCGAATGATATGCTAGTTTTCTCGTTAGTTTTTGCCGTCTTTCTCTGTCCAGTATCTGCGCGCCTTCGATTCAGTATTGTGTCCAGTTTTTGTGACGAAAGACCAAAATGAAAGAGCACCACCGACCTCAAAAATTACAACTTTTTTCTTGACTTTTGATTCTTAATTTTTGTGGGAGTGCTTTTAAGATGTAGAAAATGTCCAAGGAATGTGTCGGGCTTTACACAATCAAAGTAAAACCTCAGGAGTCTTTCACTCTACTTCGAAAAAAATCAAGTAGAATTTAATTTTTCGTTGAAAGTAGCCAACTCGAGTTAGAAATCATGAAATAATATAATGCCGATAAATTTACCAGATGCCTTTTACTGCTAAGAGCATTGTTTAGCTATTTTTTCTGGTCATGGTAGTAACATGACAGGCTTACGTTTCATAAAGCAAATAACATATAGCAGAACAATTTACTTATCCATACATTTTATCAGTTTTATTCATTTTGTTGCTTTACTATTGTACAACCAGATAATTTTTAAATCAATATCTTAGGGCCTAATAGTGACAATATCAAGGTTTTTGACACTACGAAGAGAGAAAGCCACTGACTGTATTTTATTCAAAAGATAAGTCACTACACAGTGCGATGAATAGCGTTACAACAATAATAAAACAATTGAAACGAAACTAGAGAAAGAAAATGAATCTCAAAGAAACATAATTGGGGATTGTTTAGAAAATACCAAATTATGGGACAAGAGTTCTTAGAAAATTAATCATTTTTCTTAATAAAGTCTAGAAGTAAATAAGAAACAGGTTTAGATAACAAGTTAATGTGTGAAAGCTAGGGTGTGAAAGCGAGGGACAACACGATGAGCGGCCTGGTGGTGGATATGGCGGACCAAACACCTGTCAGGGGAGACTATGAACGATTACTGCTCGCTGTGTGTTTCCTCCCTTCAAGTCCTGGTAGTCGGGAGTATGTTTCTTCTCCTATTCCCCCTCTTACTGTTATGATACTGCGCCATAAATATTTCAGAATCCTCTCCCAGAACTTTCTGAACCAGTGCACGAACTCTAGCTGTTCTTTGTACTCATTCTCTTCTAAACGATTGCTTTATGACGAGAAAAAAACAAGAGTTCTTTGACGATCAAAAGGGTTAATGTCGCTAAACGTTACGAACGCATTTTGCCACTGTTTATTCCCCGGTGTCTAGAGACAATAGCCTTATTATCTCTAGAGACAATATCCTTATTATCTCTAGACATCATAGCCTCTGTTACCTTGTACTTTTTCACCCCACAACTGGAGAGCTAAAGTACGAAGAAGTGAAATTTAAATGTTTGCTTACTCCTTTCATCGATGCTGACGAGGTTGAAAATGCTTCTTTTTGTTAGTATGCTCAATATAACTTTAAAGAAAACTATAACGCGGAGGCTGATTGTTTTTTTAACAACGTCACTTCCGGTCGCTAAACTTGAGAGTATTTGGGAAGTCTAACGGTAGATGGAGTAGGAATACACACATGCTCGCGACATTTTCATGGCAACATATGCGATGTAAAATAGAGAGGATTACAGAGCGTGATACCGATAGTCTTTAGTTTAATGTGCTTGTCTCACTCGCACGAGGTCTGGAGGGAAGCAGGTCACCATGGCTTCAACACTGAGTCAAATAAAACAATGGCAGCCTGGTTTTGTTGTGACATTTCTGCAAATGAAATGGTCAAAAAAAAGAGATTACACACCCATTACAACAATATTTATCTTAAAACTTTTAGACTGTTTTACTTAACCTCATGAGGTGGAGCCAGGCAGTGAACTTTAAGGCGAAGGTCAAGGTCTCCTTTATGGCCATGACGGACACTTCCGCACGAAGGACCAAAATGACTAGTTCTTTGAGGCACTTTGTCTGCCAGAATCTTGACCCTTTGGTGTTTATTTTTCGTTTTGTTTTGCTGTCGTCGACGTGGCTGTCATCTTCGTTTATCCGTGCGACTCAAGAAACCCGACATTTTAAAGTCTCTACTGCTGACGTCATCACATGCACGTGACTGTTTGCTATTGATTCTTGTCTTTGGCAACGAAAAAAAATGCCTGGACTCCTATTTCTTCTCTGACACAAGCTCCACCCTCCTCATACTCATATGTCTGTCTACTGTTTTTTTTTCTCCTACTCACTTTTGACACACATGCGCACATCGTCTTTTATTGTGTCCTTTGATGTTGTCCAATGAAAAATGCATTACTTCGAACGACTTCCCTGGTGTCGGCTTTCCTTGAAGCTGCATTAGAGAATTGGGTAAAGCTACAGGATTTCAATGAGAACGATGCAGTTTTGACTTTCAATGAATTTCTTTTTACTTTTGTTCTCGAAAGCTTATGCTCGTTTTCTTTCATTTGTGTGTGTATGTGTGTGTGTGTGTGTGTGTGTGTGTGTGTGTGTGTGTGTGTGTGTTCGTTCGTTCATTTGTTTGTTTGTGTGTGTGTGTGTGTGTTCGTTCATTTGTTTGTGTGTGTGTGTGTTGTGTGTGTGTGTGTTCGTTCATTTGTTTGTGTGTGTGTGTGTTCGTTCATTTGTCTGTGTGTGTGTGTTGTGTGTGAGTGTGTGAGTGTGTGTGTGTGTGGTGTGTGTTTTACTTGTTTGCTCGACATATAGCCTCAGGTTAGGGTTTGCCAATGTCAGCTAATAAACTATGACCACAGTGTTTGCATCTGTGTACAAGCATAGATATCCACAAACAAACTGCAAATGACTTTATTAAGCTGCTCCCATTGTCTTTGTCAACCTTTGAGATTCATCATAGGGATAACTGAGATAGTGATGTACTACAAGCCAAACCGGTTGCTGTGGTCTTACGGGGCGGGTAGTTTTGTAAAGACCACACATCAGACGATAAAAGCTGAATGGCCGCTCATTTTCCATCTCTGGCACCGGTGTCCGAAATGCTTTCTCTCTATCGGATGACAGAATTCATGAGGCCACCCACTGATCTAGTCCTTTAGTGATGTCGTCTGTATGCATGTATGTCTTTTTTCTACTTTCTTTCTTTCCTTTCTTTGGTCTTTCTTGATTTCTTTTTTATTTTTTTTCATTATATAGCTTCTACAACTGCTTTTCACAGGACCAAGCAACCCTAACTTCTTGCCTTGTCCACCGACATTTTCTATCTGTTCACCTGGTGTTGTAATCTTACTGCAAATAACAAAAGTTTTGTATGCTTATATAAATGCTGTAAACTATATATATATATATATTAAATATAATGAAGAAAGCTGTTTGTTAATTAAGGTTCAATTGTGTCTGTTGAAGAAAAGCAGGAAAAGGGTTTTGATCTTTACGTCCAACTGATTTAACTAATCAAATGCCGGTAAAGCATTCAGTGTGGTGTTTACAGCCGGAATTGTTTTTCGGCAGACCATTCAAAAACAGACAGGCATGGAGGTCTAACAAAATTAAACAATAACCGTTTGTCTTTTACAATTGCATTTTAAAGGCGTGCACGGTAGTGAAAAGAGTTTAAGGAAAGAGTTGCAAACTGCTAAACGGAAAGGCAACGACAGCTTGCGTGATGTTCAACATGCGGAGTTACTTTTCTTTGAGTTTGGCAGAGTTTCACACGACCTAGGGTTATACTAATAAATTATTCCAGCTTTCTTCATTTTTGTGAAGTGTATTGTTTCTGCAACCGTCTCACCTTTTCAGTGCATTTCGGAAACTATCCATGCTTCTAGGAAATTAAATAAAACGTATTTATAATTCTGTACCTTGCGTAGCCACCTATAGTGTAGATTGTATACCCATTTTGATTGCATATTGCACAGCAGACTATGGTGTACCTTGTACACCCACCCATCGTGTACCTTTTACAGCCAACTATGGTTTACCTTGTACGTCCGCCTCTTGTGTACATTGTATATCCGCCTCTTGTGTACATTGTATATCCGCCTCTTGTGTACATTTTATATCCGTCTACGGTTGTCACTGCAGTTAGACCCCCTGTGCTCTAGCTAAATGCTTTACAGTACCTCAAAAGCCGTTTGGATCGCCGTCACACAGAGAAATGTCGTCTTCTCGACAATTTCCAAGATTTTTAAACCAATCACACGACATTGTGTCACCCACCATCCATCTGATACCTTCTTTGTGTACTTTATGTTTTACATAGAAAGGGTTAATATCTGTCCGAGAGATCGATGTGAGCCCAACAAAATGAAAATTAATTTAAAGCGAGGAGTTTCGTAGTTGATCTTCCTGAAACAGATTAAGACAGGGTTGAAAAGTTGTTTCTAAACGGACAATGTTTTTACATGCGAGTTGTATAAAAGTTTGCCAAACGTTCGTTCCAACATGTGTAACTTTTAGCGGCTCAAACTCATTTAGTATCATTATATTATTATTAGTATTATTTATTTTATTAATTGTTCAAAAACTTAGGTGGAACGGCGGCGCGTTCTTAAATAGTCTCGTGAGCGTGTGACGCAGACCTGCATATTACATCACACCATGACGCAACTAAGAATGGAAGACTCCTTAGTTACGAAGGATTTATTTTTGGAGTAAGTCGTCATGGTGTGGTGTAGCTGTTCCCGACACGGTCTAAATCAGGAGAGAATCCACGCCGGTTACCCTGCTAAGTAAATTAATGTATTTGATCGGCGTCGATCCCACGTAGCCATAGCTAGTGTCGCTAGGCGATCACCTGGCTGACCCAGCTGCTTAGCATGGATTGGTCAAGACCTGTGGACGGAAAATTAAGTTAGCGGGCATAACGTTTCCCTGGCATTCAGCTGCAATCTGTCAGTGTGGACTGACCTGTACACCAATAGCAGAAAGTTTTGTAACGGACGCTGACATCTTTCTCTACCAATAGGTACAATTTGGAAGCTTGCTTACACCGGGAAGAACTGCACACCCAAGCCGTACTCCAGATTTAGCGGCAATCTGTCAGTGTAGACTGACCTGCACTCCATTAGCAGACGATTATAACGGACGCTGATCTCTCTCTCACTCTCACTCTCTCTACCGAAGGGTAGAAACTGTAAGCCTGCTTGCATTGGGAAGTGACCACGCCTAAGCTGTACTCCCTCTACCGAAGAGTAGAATTTGGAAGCCTGTGGACACTTGGGTGTAAGGACTGCCAAGCTGAGTGCCAGATACAGCTGGCATCCTTCCTGTCAGAACTGTATGGCACAGAGACGGAATCTGCTAACTACAACCCGTCGTGACATCTCCAGCAAGGTTAATCTTCAGGCCTGGAGATACTCTTTGTGTTCCATGGGGATCTTATATTGTGATTGGTGATTCTTACACTCGTCTTGTTTACTGACCTGCACACCACTGCCAGACGATTCATAACGGGCGCAGGGGTCTCTCTACCACAGCGTAGAAATTAGGAGCCTGCTTACACTGCGTAAGGTGTAAAGGTGTAATTTTGTTCTGCGTCCAGGTAATTTTACTGTTTTGCCAACAGGCTGCTCATCAACGCTACCCAACTACAATAAAGGCATGAAGTATAGGTACCTGCTTTTCACTAACGCTGATGTCAATATTAGTGAAAAGATTATTTTTTTCTTAGCACTGCCACCATCCTTTACAGTCACAGATTTTCACACGCAGAAAGTGTTCTGAGACAAAAACTGAACCCTGGGCCTCCCCCTGAAGTGGTGACAAGTGAGTGTTTTAACCACTACGCTACCGAGCAACAAATTCCTTCCCTCCCCAACGCTTGTGTCTATAATAAAATACATAAAATACTGAACTTCAGCCTCCGTATCTACAGCTTATACATAAAAATACAGGGGGTTGCATGAAAGTGTTTTGTTCACATACAAAACACAACGTAGCATAGATTGTATGACAATACGGCGTATAATGAATTGTGTGAGGGTTTGTGTCTCTTCAAAAACATTATAAGGTGCATGATTAAAGATGCGCATCTCCTCTCCATTATGAAACCTGCATCAAAGCGTGACGTAGGTTGTAACAATTTGTATTCCTTGCTCGTAAATAAAAAATGCACAAAACAACGGTTTCCTACAGCAAGTGCATGCATGGCTAGCCAAGGAGATGCAGCCCAGCCTATCATAGGTGATCGACGGCGCAGTGAATTCGATGTCTGTTTCCGAGGCTCTAACGGGATTCACGTTTTGACCACTAGGTAAGGTAAAAAGGTAAAGGTCATCCCATAACCTTTTCAGGTCGTAGGGGAGTGAGGTGTTAGAGACCCCACTTTTCTCGGGGCCAGCTTTTACATGAGGGTGGTGCCAATCTCCTCTCCCTCGCTGCCTTACCTTCCCCAACCCTCTATGGAGTCAGGTACCCATTCCCGTCAGCTGGGTCGACTGGGGGAAGTTTGCTGCGCTTATCGGGAATTGATCCAGCGCGCTCGCGGTTCGGAAGCCAGCGCTCTAACCACTCGGCCATCCGCTTCCCCCACTAGTCCGGGGAAGAAATTTTAGACATGAGACAACTGTGTAAAGGGCCGATCACTCTCCACCAAGCACACTCTTGGGGTTTTCGAGTCATCACCGGCCACATTCGTCAAGCCATCATCTGCGATGTCCAGCAGGACGTGCTTTTTCATCGCCGTGACTTTGGCAACGTGGTGACGTTAACATTTCTATTTTGTTATTGTCTTGTCCTTCGCTGAGGACTTTTGTCTTTGATAGATTTTTCATGTCAATCACCCTGCCTTCAAATCTGTGGCTGCTTCTTCTGTGTACTACGTGTGTGTGTGAGAGAGAGTGTGTGTATGTCTGTGTGCGTATACGCGCATGTGCGCGGAAGAGATGTGGATGGGAAAGAAGAAGGAAGAGAGGTGGAATTTTTTCGTACAACACGGTCAAGAAACGAGTTTATTTTTCTTTGATGAATTGTTGTATGGTAATTGTTGTCTACTGTTGCTTCGTGCCCAGATTGAAAGGTTTGTTTTCTTGTCGTCTTACCTGTCATCCTTTTGTTGTAAATGATTCTGTCTTCTTCTTTAGTCTTGTCTCCTTTACTCTCATACATTGTGAAATCCTACAGTCCTCATGAAAGGTTTGTCATATTAATAAACGCTGCAGCTCTAGTACTCCGATTCAGTTCTGCGTTTCCTAAACTAAATAGTTTGCATCTTATGTTATACCTTAATAAATAAATAGTTTTTAAATTTGTGATGATCAGATTTTTCATAGTTTGACAGAGTGCTCCTCACAATTTTATATCTTACCTTATTAAAGAAAATCTTGAGATATAAGAACAAAATTATTGTACCCTTTTCAAGATTTGTTTTCTTTAATCCCTTGCTACTCCTTGAGGAGCAAAGTGCCGTAACAACATCTTCCAGTGGACCTTGTTTTGGGCCTGTGTGGGCCTGGCATCCTTTTCCTCGCTTTCTACTGACCTCCAAGTCTGCTTTGGCCTCCCAAATCTCCTCTTACCCCGAGGGTTCCAGTTCACTCTTTTTAATACATGACAACGAAATACAATAAAAGTGTGCTTTTAAATTTTTTTACCTATTTTATTTTAAACAATTTAGTTTTTTGAATTTTTATCTATTTTTTTGTTTTACCTTGTGAATATATTTCCTTCTCTAATGCAATATGAGCTATACATAAATTATTATTAAATAATTAAATGATGACACTAAATCTGTGATTTAATATTGCATTGTAGCGAGTTAAAGAGTCGACTGTCGTCGCAAAAAGACAGTTGCCAATCTAGAATCCGAGTATCTGACTGACTGACGCGCCGCATTCTATTTTCAAGCACTTTCAATTTCTAGTCACTTGGGTGAACATCTCGCGAAAAGCACGCGGCGCACAAAAACGTTGAGAGAAACCATCTGCACAATATTTTCGCGCCTGTGTATTTTTTCTAAGCTGAACAGCACTCGGACAGTGTGACACGCACGAGAACTTTAACAGCAAACATGCACACGCACGGTTCTGCAGCAGGGGTAACTATAGGTCATATTTTCTCGATGACCATTTATATATCATGCAATACGATACTTATACGCAGTGACAGTAATGGAGCTTATTATTTAGTCTAATTGTCTAAATGTCGCTACGCAAGGATGAACTGGGTTGATGGTTATGTGAAATGAAACTTCTATTAAAAAGTTATATGAAAAAATTGCTTTACTACTTTTATACTGCTGGAAATTATTTAAAATTGCATTGTCACCAAAAATGAATAACTGGTAAAAATTTCAGACCTCTCGGAAACGGGTAACAAATCGGTTACGAAATTCCAACCAGACAGGCAGACAAATATAAAGGGAGTTAAATAAAGTGTGTAATGAACATATTATCTCAAAATTAACGCTGACATAAAAACGCTGTCGTCTTTGTCCTTTTATTTATTTTGTATATATTTAAATTATTTACTAATTTTCTTACACATCTTCAGTGAAGCAGACGTGAGGTGGACACGTGACCGGAAGTTTGACGGGCTCGTCAAGGTCAAGGGTTACCCTCACTCTGAGCTTGTGGGCGAGGGCACGAACCTGCGTTACTGCGCCTCCACCTGCACGTCCAGTTCCAGGTGTGCTTCTTTTTTTCTACCTGCCAGCAAATAGCACGTGCATCATGAACGACCTGATATTTGCGACCACAGGTGGAGGCACTACCCTGACTGATGCAAGATACTTCAAAGCAGTTACAGGTATTTCTGCTCAGCTTAAGAAATTTCCTTTGTTAGAGGAGCCATTTAATTTGTCTCAAGATGGTTGACTGATAAATATTCAAAGCAGTTTTTTAACGCTAGCTGGAAAATATAGAAAACTGTCATAATGTGTTTACTAGAAAAATATGCAACGCCGTCCTATAAGATTATTGGCAAATATATATGATTACTTTATCTGATTATATAGGAACTTTACGTTAAAATTTACTGGAAAATATTGACTACGTTGCATGGGTACATGGTTTAAAATTACCGACAAATAAACATCACTACACCTTACATTTCGACAAATATACATGGCTTCTTAATATAGTAGCATGGTTACTGAACCTTAACATTAAAGTGTCCGGATTAACGTTCTTTACGCTGCATCATTAATTTTAAGGCTAACGAAATGAAGCTAAAATATTTGAATAAAACACTATATTGTATCTCTTTCTTGAGATCCTAACATCTTAATTAAGAAGTGCTCGACAGCTCAATCGTAATGTATGTAGCAAAAGTCCATGTAATAGGTGTGGTCGTTAGATGTAGACGACTGTAAGTTATTTGTCAATGAGCGTTAAGAGATAGAACTATATGCAGATATATACTAGAAAGTACTGAAAGATTGTCTGAAGAAAAAATCTCTGTACCTCTACGTAAAAGGCTCTGAAAAATAGAACACTAGATCTCAACAAAAACTTCAAACACTTCAAACTACAGAGCGTTCGGCCATGTGTGCACTTTGTATTGAAAACTCATTGTATGAGTATTTCCAGATAACAATAAGGCACAATGCAAATTTCTGGTCCACTGGTCTAGAATTCTCAATTTTCATTCATCCGTCACGAGTGAACTAAACATGTAACTTATTCAAGTTGCACGGCAGCTACAATTTTGTTTAAGAAATCAAAGATTTCGATGCTTTCAGATACGTTTTGCACACATTATTTATTCTCGCTTTTGAATTTTTTTTATGGTTTGTTATGAACATGTGTTACCACCCCTGAACGTCGAAGTAACGAGATTGTCACCCTTGTATGAGTAGAGATTATCACCCCTGGATTGAATGTTGATAGGGGGCGTTGTTTAGAAATTCGAGGAAGAAGCAGACGTGAGAGTCTGGGGAGAAAGAAGAATTTGGGACAGAGGTTGGAATTAATAGTAACTGTGTGGATACATATTAACGGTGTGAAGAAATAGTAACTGTGTGGATAAATAGTAAATGCTTGGATACATTTGTTTTTTATGTAAACTAAGTGTAGAATATTTGTGCTGAACTTTTCTTTTGTTATATAGTAAAGTATATATTTACGTTCACCCGATTAATAGAAAAGTTCGAGCCCAGGTACAGATGTTAGTGATTTGTTGTCTGAAAGAACACGTGTGGAACTCAGTGTTTGCAGGCGTGCTTTGTGTGTGTCCGAGAGTGTGTGTTTAATTCTTAATATGGTTTTGAAACAAGTTTTTTACAAGCTACTTGCATTAGAAATATGCTCTTTATGAGCAAATTTTCTGATCGATGTAGCTGGGATTGAGGCCGTTGCTTCTAAAGCTCTAATTTTTATTAAATTATTGCACAACATGGTAAGATTTTCGAGGAAGCAAAGCGTCATTTTAATCAATTAATCAAACGGTAGTAACTGCTTGTTTGTATTAAATATATATATATATATAAACAAAGAAATGGTTTTAAAGAATGAATCAAATAATTAATCCTGGAAGGCACTAAAAAAAGTTTATAACAATTTTAGTAATGTTTAGTTCTCTAAAAATATGCTTAAGACAGGCGTTGTGACTGGATTTTCATGTCAACGATCGTTACACTCCATGTTTCCCTAGTATAACATACACAGAACCCCAAGCCCTAGCTTGCAAATATACTAGCTCTGAGTTTTAGTTTTTCTTAAATATCAATTACTTGTGAGGTCTCTGTATCAGTCAAGTGACTTCAACTTACTGAAAACAATTTATAGATGCACTTGCAAGCTTCAATAATAGATAAAACGATGAGGACTGGTTCAACTTCGTTCGCTGATGTTTTTATTGCGGGAAATATTAATCATGAAATATCTTTCAGCGAGCTGCCCAGACCATGACGGATATGTGTGGGTCCCAAGACAACGGCTCTGTTTCAAAGTTTACCAGACTCCGATGAACTTAAGCATCGCATATCAAAACTGTCCGAGTGTTGGGGATCGGCTTATTGTCCTGGACACTGGGGACAAGTTCTACGCCTTCAAGACTAACATAAAGTATCGCTGTGAGTACAAAATACTGTAAACTTTTTATATACACAGACGTCTGCATGACTCATCTATCATCTTACACACGTACTTCTCTCTCTCTCTCTTTCTCTAACTGACTTGATCACCTGCCTGAAATGTTCCTGAGTTTTGCGACAAAACGCGGACACTGGCAGCAAGGAACTGGGCCCGTGGGTGACAGGGTTTAACTCCTGCTACCCACGTCAGCATAATCTTGTAGGGGAACAATATTGACAAGAGTCGTTCTCAATTTCCGCTATACACGAGCCCCCCCCCGCCCCCACCACCACCACCAGCTTTTTCCCGAAAAAAAGATTTAACAACCTGTGACTTAATGTGCAACAATAAAGATTTATCTAATGGACGAAATATGCAAATATATACATCTTCGAACGTCTACCTCTCACAGGTAGTGCCAGTCCTGGTCGCGTAGTCCTTTGATTTCCACGGCAACAGCAGACAGTCCTGACAGTCTCTTGGCACTGACTCGCCCCTGTTGTCAAGGTTCTCTAACCCACGCGTCCTTTCTCCCGAGTCTTGCCCTCTTGGCCTTAGATTCCGTCTCACAAAAAAGGTGAAGTTGGTATTGAGGAAAGTCGTTTCGATTGCTGGTTGGTTGCTCCGTCCACACCGAAGTCGCACATTTGCACACACACATACAACAAGGGATGGCATTGGTCAACCACTCACCTTCCTCAAATCAACAAGTAGCCAGCAAAGACAATAGGGAGGCACCACCCCTCTTGACTCTCTGTCCCACCTACAGGCTGCAGGGTGGACAGGTGACTAATCCTCCTCCCCCATGTCACCCTACTAAATCCTGGCAGACAGGTATGGGAGACCCCTAAGGTGTTACTTTCTTCCTAATTGTCATTGATATCTCTTCAAGCCAGCTGGTTGCACTTTGTTGGCTGTAGCCTCTTAACACCTCTGAGCAGCCACAGGGCCCCCTTTCTTGCATAAGTGGTCTTTGGCCTGCCAACAAGCCAGACTAGACCTCATATATGAGGGGAGCAAGTGAAAAAGAATGTAAGAATGACAGCAATATTTATTTTATCAGTTAAAATGATAATAAGGAAATCAGAGGCTGTGTAACGAGAGGACGAGAAAGGGAGAAGTGGAAACAGTAGGAAACTTGGGAGAGGCGGGTAGGTGCAGCCATGGTACCCTAGATTTGTTACTCACAAACTCTATTATTTTATTCATAATTTAAATCGTCTTTTCCGAACAGAGCACCTACAAACTAAATTTACTTATTTCATGCATCCAGTTTCATGATTATTTTCTCTTTCTCTGTTCTTTCCTTTAATAAAGAAGCTTGAAACAAAAACATTTTCATGACATAGGAAAGAAAGAAACGAGCAACGTTCTTGCTTGAGAGTTTGTAATTTAAGTGTATATTACGTGCATTGGTTGCCAGCCTTGATACAGACAGGGTTTTCGTTGTTGTCGTGGCAGACGGCGCCAGCATGTCCTTCTACGTGGGGGCGGTGCGGGGGGGGGGGCAATCGACGGCACCAGAACGAACTGGAGCAACGCCCTCCACCCTTTGCGCTGGTTCAACGGGCAGCTGGTGGCGACGACCGGACCTGACAGTGGCTGGGGTAGCGGGTACCCGTCCAAGGATGGGGGAACAGAAGGGTGCATGGAGTTGGTCATTGGAAGATGGAACGATCTGCCTTGCAGCTTCTCCAAGGCATTCGTCTGTGAAAGACTTATTTCGTGAAACTTGAGTACACAGGAAAAGAATTTGCACCGTTTGACGGAAAAAGTAACAGTCATGTGGCTGCTGTGTCATACTCTGGTGGGAGGGGGAGGTATGGTGACTTGACGGACAAAAGGATCTAAAGGTTACTGGATTCTTTTGCTCAAAATAGTATCACTATCAGGAACGACCAGTAAGATATCTTCCGTTCAAAAAATATCTATAAACAAAGACCAAATATGCAGTAATTTTGCTGAGAATAATCACTTCAAGTCCAAACACGCTGTGTTCAGCGCTAAATTCGTCATATGGTAAATGTTTCGCTGAAGTAATTATGCATACCAATGACAGAGGACAGAAAATAGTTTTCACAAGGAAACTGCTACAAAAACGAATCCCAGACACTTAATCCCCAGACACTTCATCCCCAGACACTTCATCCCCAGACACTTCATCCCCAGACACTTCATCCCCTAGACACTTAATCCCCAGACACTTCATCCCCAGACACTTCATCCTCAAAATGAAATTTCAACTCAAAAAATTATGAAGTGAATGAAAAATTTAATTCAAATTCAAATAATTATTTCATGTAAACATCAAAATAAGTTTGACAATTAAAATAATACTTAATTTCAACATTTATAACATTAGTTACAGTTCATGTGAGCTATTAAAGTCAATGTTTTTCAACATTAAGATATGAAAAGTGTTGTTAATCAATATGACAGGTAAGCTAATGATCGAAGGTACAGAAGACGATCCATTGCCTCATATCGCTGTACAATGTTGCTGATTCTCATGGCCAATTCAGCGGACTTCTTCTTTGGACGTTTCTCTCTCCCGGCGCATGACCGTAGAACAGATGCCTTGTATAGCTGACAATCCTTACGTAGACCATCAAGGAATGTCCACATTGTTGGATGGTGACAGGAGAAGAGAGATTGGAAGGCGTGATGCCAACCCTCCACAGCGTTGTTTGTTCGTGCAACACCCCCGATGACGTCCAGGTATTTGTTCCAAGTATCTGGAGGGAATAAAGCTGCAGCATAGTTATCCCCTCTACCGGGCAGTCTGGACAATAGTGGTTGTTTTCCTTGCAGCAGACGGGCCGTCGGTGCCGAGCGAAGAAAGCAGACGATGGGGCGGTCTGCTCCTGGTCAGTATGGCCTTGGAACTGGCTGGTTATGTAAGGGAGTCCACCTAGTATCGCCTAGAGGGTAGATCGCTAATTGTAAACCCAGCGCAACCCAGTCTTACCAGAGTTACCCAGAGTTACCCCGCGACACATTTCTCTGACGGTTATAATATTTCAAGTTCACAAAATAGCAGTTTTGAGTGTTGTGTTGCGATTTGGGGATGAAGTGTCTGGGGATTAAGTGTCTAGGGGATGAAGTGTCGGGGATTAAGTGTCCGGTCACCTACAAAAACAACTTTCGGTTATGGAGTAGGCACAGCATTTTTACCAGAAAGACTCTTGTGACCTATGTTATTTATTTTATCGTATAAAATTTAAGTTTCTAATAGATCTGCTGGTTATTGAACCAGAAGCACAGCACCGGTGAAAAGTTCTGTTGATATATTCTGACACGTAAGCACAATACGTTTGTAGTAAAGAAAGGACAAAAAAACGCAAGAAACCCTTTTAACACCCTGAGTCAGTAAAGCACGTGATTACTAAATGTCTTCTTGGTTATAAACATCACACAGGTTATCGTAATGTGAAATCGACTGCGAAGTAACAAAACGCAGCACTAACAGCTTCGTGTGAACATTTCATGAATATCTGTGTAAAATATGATTAAACCCCATCGAGTTGCTGCCCCATTAGCCAAGCAGTAAATCTCACTTCGTCAGTTTATGACTAAATGTCCTGGCTGCCTTCCTTAACTTCATTTAGACCAAACCCGGTGCAAGAGTTTGTAAGGTCGCCCTTTCCTAATGTCTTAGTCGAACTGATAGCGGTAACCTCCAACACTGGGCTAAAATACCGAGACAGGTAAGCCCGTATTGGAGTTTTATTGAAGACAGGTTGTAGGTGAGGACTGGACGAATCCAACATCTTCTGGATGAGCGTCGGTAAGCAATTCTAGCATGAGATGGTCTGTCCATTCCACTATACTTCCCAGCAAGTTCTATCTATCTATCTATCTATCTATCTATCTATCTATCTATCTGTCTGTCTGTCTGTCTGTCTGTCTGTCTGTCTGTCTGTCTGTCTGTCTGTCTGTCTGTCTGTCTGTCTGTCTGTCTGTCTGTCTGTCTGTCTGTCTAATCTATCTATCTAATCTATCTATCTAATCTAGAAGGATAGTTGTGCCTGTCTACATTTTTTTTACCGAGTTCTTGTGTATCAACAGAAGGAAGCATCTATAGAAGTAGCACAAAAGGCTAGACAATAGTTTGGTGAAATGACAACTTTCCCCTGAGGGTGGACGCTTCTGCCACCTACATGGATTCCTAAATTGAAGAGAGGCAAGGTTAGGTCGCAGTAGGGGGAGGATCTTACAGTCACAAGACATCAAGAGTCGTTCCTAGTCATTCCTCAAACTTGTTTTCTCACCATGGCCTACAGTTCTTGTTGTATCTTCGAATGGACCTTCAGGTTCTGGCTGGCTCATCTGTCGTAATGTATAATAAAATATCATTAGATTAGATTCCCCTCTTAATCTATATTTTACCTCTGTATGACCGACTGCCGGTCTGGCATACCAACACACACACACAATCAGGCAGATATGGAATTCAAGCTACATGTATCAAACTATTTGGTCAGTACGTGGTGAAGCTAAGGCTGGATCACATCCAGGGTTAGACGGTATCTGTTCTCACTCTAACGATGGTTGTTGCATGAGGAGTAAGAGGTCTATAAACGGAGCAGCTTCGGTTACCAATTCGTTTAACCATAGCAACAATGGCCACAACGCTACAGCTGTAGACGATGACTCTGCGATGCTCTTATCACTGTTTCATAACGTGTAAAATATAGCTGTTAAGATACAAATAATAATAATAATAATAATAGTGAAGATATACATACATAGAGAATAATGTATAGCAAGTCAACTTTATGTCTGCAATCAAGATTAAAAAAGTATTCAAGTAGCCTATTTTCTCGCTCCTTTTTGGTTTCTTAGCCACTGGAATCCTGTAATCTCTGTTAGTTGTAAGCATATTTCTCTCTCTTTTAATCTTTCTTGCGAACTCGCTTTCTCTGTTTTGCTAAGACATGAGAGAAAACTTGAGAATAACTGAAGACATACAGTTTGACCGTGTGCTCAGGCTTAATGCTAAAGCCGAGTCTCCATTTATTGCTTGCTGCACTTTTTTTTTTACATACTTTTATTTAATTATTAACTCACTATGTTTGTTTGTTAGTCTGTCCAGCGGAAATTTTTTACCCACTTCCTTTCGTCCTTGATGTCTGAAATTTTCACTAGTTACTCATTTCCGGTGCCGATGCAATATTTAATCATTTCCAGCAGTACACAAGTAGCAAATAATTTTTTGTAAACAGTTATTTTTACTTGTTCATAAAAAGAGTAATTTCAAGAAATGTAACTCTGCAAACTTGAATCTGCATTTGCCTGCAACAGTTCCTTCCCTTGGACTGCCCGACAGATTTTCTTTGTTTTCTGAAAATGTTCTTACGAACAAGGCCATACTGAGAATTAGAATGATGACAGATTTAGTGTCATGATTTAAAAAAAATTGATATTCATAATTTTTATCTATTTCATTTTGAACTAAAGATTAAAATCAATTGACAAAGTAAATAAAAAAATCGATAACAAAACTGAAAAAGAATAAAGAGTTTAAAATATGTCAAATTTTAAACACCCTTTTATTTGAAAGATACTAATACTAAATTTGTTTGGTTTCGCGATTTTCTTGAATACATGTAGTTTAAAATATAAAATTGTCAGAGGTCTGGAACACTCCAGGGTACCTCAAGTAGCATAAACATATTAATTTAGAATACTTGTTAAAAGATTTAAGTATAATCATATTGTAATATTATTACATGTGTATTCATGTTAACGCATACTCTTAGTGATTTTTTTATGTTCAGCGCCAAACCTTAGCTACTAGCATGTCAGTGCTGTTTCTGTATATACTTGAGCAGGTAAGGCTATTTACAGCCATGGTCTTTGTACGCTTCTTTCCTTGTTTACTTCTAGTTAGATACGCTCATACATCAAGTTCTTGTCAAACTTTCAAAATCTAGCCCTTTGATCAAGCTATATCCAGCACTGTGTCTTATACACTCAAGTACACATTTTGTCAGCACTGTTTTTGAGTACCCATGAGCTAACCTATTGTTTAATAAAAACATTCTTGGCCTTTGTGCGCTGTTCTGTATGCTGTGCCTAATGTTTACTTCCCTTCATTCTACTATATCCTTAGATAGCTATTTCCTTTTGTGCGAGTAGAAAATGTAAATGAAAAAATGTTTTCATCGCTTCAGTTATGGCCGCAAGCCTACTATATAAAGTCCAAAGTCTAAGATACTCTCTCTCTCTCTTTATCGTTTCTTTGGCTTTTTATCCTTAAGCCTGATTTCCCTCTCTTTTCTGGTGTTTTAAGACATTGAAAGAATTTTTATAATATTCAATATGATGCTTTTCTCTATTGTAATAGAAACGCGTCTACAAACTGTGATTCTGATGTCCTCATATTTAATTAAGCAATTTTGCTTAACTGCACCACAGATTACACTGGTCTCATTTCAACCCTCTAAAACAATGCTTGCGTTGTACTTTATCAACTTAACACTAGGTGTCTGCGGCAAATAGAGGCTGACAATAAATCATATTTTCTTTTCGTTGAAAAAATGTGCACATGCGGCCCAAGTGAATACAGGTTTTTTTTTCTTTTCTGAAATTACTTTTTCTTTTTTTATTCCATAATGCACAAATACACCAAAAACATAAAAATACGCATAGAAAAAAGTATTTAACATTTTACAGTCACTTCCACCAGAGAAACAAGCCATCCAGCACAATGTGCGTACATCTCCCTGTTAACCTGTCATCAGTGCAAGAGAAGCACTGCTCTCGACCCTGAAGCAAAACTCGACAACAGCTATAAAGTGTGTCCAACAAAGAAGTGAACTAACGCCCTCCTCTCAAAGCAAGGATTCGGTCTAAAGACCACAACGGAGCACACGACCTCCTATTCCACTCTAAATCCCATTACTAGTATCAAACTATTTATGACTCTCCGCCATTGGCTACGCAAGAGCGATCTCCCAACACACATCATTAATTCAAAAATCCTGTAACAACCCCTTTCATTCTCTTAAAAAAGCTCCAAAAACAAAAATGGCATGGTGTACATGTTGTACATGTTGTATATGTTGTATATGACGTACGGGGCGTATGTGAACTATCCTTATACCACCAGCCTATTCCTACATTGTAAAAAGATTACAAAAAGTGTGAATGACACAAGGACTAGATGGACACAGCAACTGTATGGGAGAGGACAAAGGTAGTGTTGCTAGGAATAATTGTTACTTAACACATTCTTACAATTAAGCGTACATATGTATATATATATATACACACTGTTTCTCCAGATTAGTAAAGATGGTGTGTAGGTTTTGAGTGAAGCTAGTTTAATGACATTCGTCTGCGACACTGATACCTCGTCAAATTTTGGCAATTTATCGCAATTTGAGGCCGTCTTGTGGAGAATTGTTAGCATGTGTTTACCATGGAAGCAGGACCTAAGCACATTGACAAAGTTTTGTTGAAATGCTGCACGCAACCTTTATAGCAATATACTACTGTTTTCTTTATTACAAGCTGCAAATAAATTATTCTCGGTTAACAGCAGGATTGACCTTTATAAGATTTTTTTTCTGCTGTAATCCAAGACCCCTACGTAACCGCAAAATACTAAACGAGTCTTTGTATATAAGAAGCCTGCAAGACAAGCAGAGACATATTTGTCGCGCCTTATTCGCCAAGTTAAAAATATAACCGAGCCAATAAAGACTGATATACACATTAAGCTATAATCTGCAGATCTTTCATGCTCTAAGAACGACCTGGACCATAATTTCAAGGCTATAGTCCGCAGACCAATAAACCCAGACGCGATTCCTTGTTCCCGACATACCAGCGCTCGTTTCTCCTCGGTACGGTGGAGAAGGAGAGGTTCTGGTCAATGTGCAGTTCATCTTATGTTTAAGAAAACTCCTGACTGATGTACGGTTGAAACTGTTTTGAAAATAAGAAAGAGTAAACAAAGAAAAAATGTTTCCAATCTTTGACCGTGATAGTTATTGGCCTTGAAACACACATTTGGTTATCAACAGTCACCCTAACATCCGGATAAAGCACTGTTCACAAAATTATTTCTCGCTGGAATATAATTGCTTAATCAAATCTGTATTTCTGTTATATTTAGAGGGAACGATCTATGTTCAATAGTTGCTAGGAAACCCTGAACGAGAAATCTTTCTACCCCTAGAGAATAATATAACGTAGTTTTTAAGCTGCAAACCATTCGTTAGAATCAGGAGAATATTCAGTCAACTGGAACCAACCTGGTCTCTGTGCACGCGCACTATTAACAGCGCGTGAAGTGGCAGTCTCTTCTCAGGGACAGACTGTGGACGTCCTACTGATGCCAGACAAGAAACAGGTTTCTGGCACACGATATGCAATGATCATTACCGTAACACTAAGTCGTGCATAGCTTTTTTAAAAGTCCCCCAGGGAATAGATTTTGCAATATATAGGACTGGTTTCATTATTGCAAGATAGGATCAACAAAGAACAACGCTTGGTCACAATGATGAAAATAATAGGTTCCAAAAAAAAGTTAGAGGCTTCTGTGCAAAGTTTCTTAATGAACTAGAGTGTTTCCACACGCGCACACAGAAAGAGAGAGAGAAAGAGCTTAACCACTAAACCAACAGCAAAAGCAATAAAATGCTGAATGTGTGTCGTTTGTCGGTGTTTGCCAAAAGAAAAAGTTGAAATTATTTGAGATAGACAAACAAAAAAGAGGTTCATTCGTCTTCTCTTTTAGGATCATACCTTAATTAAGTGAAAAGATTTAAGAAAAACATCCCCCTCCCCCACAAAGACCTTACTTATTATGAAATTTGATATGGGTGCATCCTAAAGTTGCAAAACGTTAAAGTGCTTTTCGTTGTTTTTCCTAGGACCATTCAGCACCCTTTTCTGGTGAAAGAAAAAGTAACAAAGGATCAAACATTTAAATAGAAGCTTTAAACTAATAATACTTTATTTTTTCGTGCGAATTTACGTCGTTCGTCGCGATCGTTGTGATTTATTCAGACAGGAGGGAAGTGAAAAGAATATCGTTGATCTCGCCCCCCCAGCCCCTTCCCTTATCCCCCCCCCCGTCGATCGTTCATCGAGTCCACTCTTGTTCCAAGGAGGAAATAAACACAAATAACCCACCTCCTCCCACTACTCTGAACCCTATTTCTTAGAAATCGATTAACAGCTTCCAGTGTTGTTCATTGTGCATGCACCTCCTGTACAGGCAGGCAGGTAAATGGAAACAAAATTCATCTGATTTTAAAACCCTGGCTTTCTTCCCCAAGTCACTTTTTTTCTTTCATTTATTTTTACTGGCTGCAGAAAAAGTAGAATATTTTGGCTCATTCTGTCGCCTTTTTTTTCTCAGACAACATCGCCTATGAATGCAAACACTGAGAATGCAGTAGTCTATCAACAAAGACCAATATCTTTTTTATTGACAGTTTATATGCTGACTACAGTTAACTGAATTCTCTCTAATTATGTTGCTTTTGTGGTTATTGTTCACATTACTTTTGTTTTTGTTGTTGTTGTTGATGATAACGATGATGATGATTACAAGAAAATATCACAAGAAATCCCCCCAGAAGACAAACATGGCACTAATAACTTGACGGAGATGTACAAAAGACTCACCTTGAGTTAATATAAAGTTTACATAGTTGATGTAACACTGTCAGCATTTCACTTGTGTTACTGATGGACTCAAAGCCAACGCCACCTACAACGTCCTTCCTTTCCAGCCAAGAAAAACACTCGCTGATCGATGATGCAAAAGATGGCGACTGTTTGAGACTGGACATCATCGTCTAATACAACACAATGTATACTTCATCGCAAACTTCCTGCGGATAACGCTTGACTTCTTTTATGTTCTACATCGCATTTGCCTTCAATCCATGCAACAAAGAAGCTAATTTCTTTTTCTTTTTTTTTAATCGGTTGCTCTGTCTCTTTCTCATTATAATGTTATATATATTTTTTTAATACAAATGTATATCTGGAACAAAAACAACCAATAAAATTAAAAAGAAGTGGTGCTAACAGGACAAGAAAGTAACATGAACAATTTTCTTTCCAAAATGACTATATGTCTATGTTAATAACAATAAGGCACATGTAAGCTATTGTGGGACACATAGGGGTAGACCATGATTCTATTATTCTTCTTGACAGTTTGTTTTTTTTTCTAGAGTGACCTTTAACAAAATATTGTAAAGGTAGATGATAAACTGAAATACATGAAACTAGATTTGCCGTTAGATTTACATATGTACACTATGTATCTGTAGAATACTTATGTCTGAACTGAATGATCAGATTCATTAGTTTAATATACTGTATTACTGGTGCCATTATATCTAATGTGTGCACTTTTTATCACTGCTGATATACCTTTCTTGATGGGGTTGAGTGGGGTAATGAGGAAGCCTGGGGCTGTACCTGTGAAGGAAAATGAATGGGTACAGGATTCCATAATGTAATTTGTGATTTTGACCATTATCATAACTTTAACCGCTTTTAAAAGATCACTAATAATGCATGGTTCAAATTTATAAATACTCATTTATTCTATATTCTTAAGTTCCTAAGAAAAAATGAAATAGGACTATTAATGTTCTTACAGTTTCGTGTCTGCTTGCTTATGTCATTAAGTGATAGCTTAACAGATACTTTCAAGGTTTCCTAAAGCAGAGCCACTCACTGTTGTGAATAATAGAGTCTTTATAAGAAAATATCTTATTCTCGTGCGAATCTTCCGGTTTTCTAAGACGAGGCCACGTGGGTCGTCATGGTTACTCGAAAAAGTCCTATGCAGTCCTATGAGTGTTAGACCTATTTAAATTTTGTTTACTACTGTTACTAGACTTGCAGGGAATAGTAAGCAGTAATTAAAGAAAATCGAAATGTTGTAATTAACAGATTGCATTTCTAAGAACTATCTAGAAAAACGTTTTAAAAGAACGTATTGTTTGCAAACATTTGCTAATATTTGTGTTTAACTACATGTGCATTCTCTGCGAATAAACTTGACATTGAAAAGCGGCCAACTGTTAACATAAACAGTCATCCAGTCGAGACTATGTGTCATGCAGGACATGACCATCAACATGGTGTCGAGCCTTCTTCCCACGGTGATGCGTTCATCACTGCGCACCGTATTGTTTTCCTCCTGGAGTGGCTGTCCATTTTAAGGAACAACTTTCTCGCAAACGAATGAATAGGTGTAATCGCAAGGAACATCATTCCATTTATTTCCGAGCTGTACCACACAGCCTTCTCTTTGATAAGAGTTGGTCGGGTATCCGGTACCCCAGCCACTGTCGGGCCCACTTGTCGCCACCAGTTTCCCGTTGAGCCAGTACAGAGGATACATCGAGCTACTGCTCCACGATGTCCTAGACCCGTTCGCTGCTCCCTCCCGCACCGCTCCCACGTAGAAAGGCCCCCCGTCTGCCACATAAGAAGAAAGATGATCCACCCTGTATCCTTCAGTATCGAGGCTGGTACAATCTTGCGTAGCTTTTAGAACATTTGATTTGCAAACAGAAAGTCTAGTGATTATGTCTCAGCCTCAGAATCAAAGGATATGATTGATTGGAAACCATGATTAATACAAAGATGGGATGGGGTAATACTGCTGAACGCGGTTAAGCAAATGAGAGAAGCATGGGTGAACGACAACAATTGACAATCGATATCTTTAATATCATCATCATGGCATCATCATTATGACATGGGGAGATTTAGGCATAATATTAACAAAGCAAAGCAGAATATAACAACCAATATGTAAGAATGAACATTTTCGTTCGGTCAGAATCCAGGATTGCTTATAACAGACAAATATTTTTTCTGGCTGCAAGTTGTCTTTGAATGAGAAAAACCACTCATATTTTTGTCATCCTCTATTTTTTAGTGTCTGTTTTGGTTACAAAAATAAATAAGACGGTCTTTGAATTCTGATCGGAACATATCTTCATTCCATGCTCTCTGGTTAACCCACACTATCCCGAACCCGTTCTATGATAAATATTTTCTTTATGTCAGATATCCAGTAGAGTTTTCCAGACTCATGCTGCTGACGAAGCATTTCATAAGCTTGTCTACAAAGTCTTGTCATGGGTAGCTTAAGGATGTGTAGCCAACATTTGATGTAAGTATCTATATACAAGGGATATCTACCAACTTCCCCAGACCATATTTAAAGAGTGGTGGGGAACATTTAAGAAACGCTTAATTGCTAATGTGTGCATTTTTTCCACTGGGTTGTTTTTAACTAAACCACAGATTTTTGCAGCAACTGATTTTACATTGGAGTCAGGGGTGAATGAGGCTTACAGAGAGAGAGATTTCATGTTGACAAAAGAGGAGGAGTACTGTAGATGGATGTATATAAGAGTTCACGTGGTCTTTACTCACAGGTATACGCGATATTAGTGCTGATGGCGTCGTTCTTGTCTCCCGTGTCCAGCACAACAGGTCGGTCCCCGCTGCTCGTGCAAATTCTATACACGGTGGTGAAGTTTGTGAGAGTCGGGTAATATTTGAAACACACTCGCTGTCCGGGCACCCACACATACCCGTCACCGACAGGACAGCTAGCTGAAAAATATATTCAAAGAGCGATTGGCATTTAACTTGCTTATGATTCAAGCAGATTAGTTTTGTGTATTTACCAGCGAATATCTCAAATTAAATGCCGAATTATCCGAAGTCGCATTCTTTTCGACGCAGCTAGCTGCCCAGATGTCACTTACCTGTAACGGCTTTGAAGTATCTAGCACCAGGCAAGGTAGTTCCTTTACCCGTGGTCACAAATATCATGTCGTTCATGACGCACGTTCTGTTTGCTGTCAGGTAGAAGAATGAAGCACATCTGGACCTGGAGGCGCAGGCGGAGGCGCAGTAACGCACGTTCATGCCCTCGCCACTAAGCTCTGAGTGAGGGTAACCATTGACCTTAACTACCCCGTCAAACTTCCGGTCACGTGTCCACCTCACGTCTCCTTCGCTGACAGTAAGAAAATAAATAAAGAAATAAATAGAAATACGATGGCTATATTATGATGTCAACGTTCTTTTGAGCACATAATATATATATAACATAATATATATATATATAACGCGGTCGATTATATATATATCTATATAAAACATAATATATATATATATTATTTAGCTGAAAATATACATGATACCTATCTATGTCAATGAAGTCTCTTTTAAGTTGTTTTATTTAGTCATTTATGGTTGCCGAAGCACAGAGATCTGATGAGATCTCTGGATCATTGGAACTGCCTCCCGTCTTCTTCGTTGAAGATTTATGGCGGACAGAAATAAAACTAGTTGACCGTATTTTCACGTCAGCATCACGTATGAGCCCTGCATATGTTCATTCTATATTTGGATAAAGACCTGTCTCCTGAAATAGTAGTTCCATGCTGCGAGCCCACCTCGTCGTCACATAAATTCTGTATCTTGTTGTTAGAAGAAATCACACACACACACACACGTGTGGAATACAAATTGATATGAGTATTCTGTGTTCTCTTCTCCTACCCATCTGTCTGTCTGTCTGTCTGTCTGTCTGTCTGTCTGTCTGTCTGTCTGTCGGTTGGTCGGTCGGTCGGTCCACTCACGCCTCTGAACACTTAGCTACAGTGTACATGATACCAACGCTAATCACTCCTAACAGCCCGACATTTCAAACCAAGGCGATTCACGGCATGAAACAAAGAGGAATGTCTCAGCTTCAGACAGTGCGCGTGGAATGCGTCAAAACACAAAGAACTACTTCACCTCGTCTCCACGAGCCACGTAGCCAATGTCACAGCAACGAAGAGGCGAGTCCTGCTGGACATCGCGGTCGATGACTGGAGAGCTGAACGAGTGTGTCTGAGAGGTCAAGAAGGGACACACTTTCTCTTCAGAGTCCTTGCCTACCACAACTTTGTCGTCTGGCATGAACCTCGCCAATCTTGGACTCCGCTGAACGCCTGAACTGGCTAGCAATCCATAAACACCTGTACTTCAGGAAACAAATCCCTTTTGCACGCCTTTAAATTGGTGGCCGACAAAGCTGACAAGTCTAAGCTAGGCTGCGCGATCATTGGTATCGCTTTCAACATTCCCTTCGCTCTGATTGGCTGCAAGGACACCTCCCGATGCTACCTCCTACTCTCCTTTTCTCTCTCTCTCTGTTCTGTGGTGAGTTGAGTGAAGGAAGAGTCCAGTCTTCAATGGTGTATGAAATATAGAGATAAGACTCATATGCATAGAACGGTTGGTTGGTTGGTTGGTTGGTTGGTTGGTTGGTTGGTTGGTTGGTTGGTTGGTTGGTTGGTTGGTTGGTTGGTTGGTTGGTTGGTTGGTTGGTTGGTTGGTTTTACGCCGTGGCAGCAACTAACGCTAAATCACGGCTGATAGATAGATAGATAGATAGATAGATAGATAGATAGATAGATAGATAGATAGATAGATAGATAGATAGATAGATAGATAGATAGATAGATAGATAGATAGATAGATAGATAGATAGATAGATAGATAAGATAGATTAGATAGATAGATAGATAGATAGATAGATAGATAGATAGATAGATAGATAGATAGATAGATAGATAGATAGATAGATAGATAGATAGATAGATAGATAGATAGATAGATAGATAAGATAGATTAGATAGATAGATAGATAGATGTTTTCCAGAGGAATAAAATAAAAAATGTTTTTCCAGTTTTTATTTCAGATCAATATTTCAGTTATTGGCTGAATGCCTGGTGGTGGCGATTGGTAGATAACTACAGGTAGACCGTTAATCACCACCATTAGAAATGCTCTGTTCCGGATGTAATAAGCTGAGTAATAAATAAATCATCTCAGATTGTCTGTTCACTTGCAGACAAAATGTCTCCTTGGTATAGAAACAAAAGACCAGTGTTTATTCAAGCTTTAGAAGTTTTCATCGGATTATTACATCATAATTAAAAATAAGGTCTTTGAATTTTTTTCAGGCAACTTTATTTGAAAACGCACTTTATAGTTTATCATCTGTTTGTTCTTTTGAATTCATTCAAATTTCAGCTTACTCATAATGAAAGCACTTCAAATCCGTTTACAGCATTTGTGTGCCGACTCTGGGTGCATAAAAGCAATACAACACCGCTGACTTCATTTTTTTTCCCGTCGATGGCAAGAAAGGCCATTGTATTGTGATTGGTTGTTGCCATTGGACACGAAGACAAAAGCCGCCAGAACATTGTGGTTTGCCTGATCCTCCCGCTTGTTACTCTAGAGCAGATGCTGACGTGGTTGGCAACGATTTTTGATGTCGAGAAAATCCGGTCCGTTTTTGACAACTTGAAACACGTGATCCGGTATCAGGCTTTTTCATTTATTCAGAGTTCTAATCTCTCTGTTTTTCTTCTGGGTTGAGTTGCAAGTGTGATCTTGAAAAGAAGTATTAAGCCGCCGGTCCCAAATGCAAGTTAACTTTTCTAACATTGAATAATTGACTTTTCACTTGACGACAATCACAGTCAGCAGATTGCTTACTTTTCCAATTTCGTCATGTCTCGCTGCCCTCGAAAATGAGAGGAAACCTCGCCAAATAATCCTTAAGTTTTCACTGATTTTTGCCCTTGGTTCCCTTTTAATGCGTTTCCTGCGGCTGCATGAAGATTAATGTCTCTTTGTCCATGATTAAAGTATTTTTAATACCAGCTCACTCTGGAAAAAAAGGTATGAACCTTCATGCAATCTGGCCAAGAACCGAGGCCACTTTTCAAATGCAGTTTGGACAAGAAAACTGCATAGTAACAAAAAGAGTATCAGGACGCGATGACACCATGATAATCACAACAACAATCTTTTGCGGGCTATGGCGAAAGACACATACTGTCCCTCCGCCTCCAAAGAAAATAAGCTACTTGTAATACATTCATGATTTTGTTTGCTTTCTTAGGCTATGCGAAGGACAGTAACTATATTTTAATCGCCACCATCTAGGGTGTTGAGAGAAATGAACTTATGAGAACGAGAGAAACATCAATCATTCATTTAATCAAGTAACCAAGACAAAAGACTCCAATGTGCAAAAAAAAATGCACTCGAAAGTCCCTGCTATTTCTAGTTCTTTTAGCGAGAGGAAAGATCGGCGCGTGAACCTACATCACGAGGTCTGCTTCATCACAATGCACGTGCTCATAACGTCCTGAGCATCCGGCGGTTCCTCACCGAGAAAAACATCACTTTATAGTAACAACCTCCCTATTCATCTCTTTGCTCCATGTGGCTCTTTGTTTTTTCCCCGAGCTCATCCCATGGGATCATCCCATGTAGCTTGTTAATTCGAAAGAAAGTGTGACACCAGTCCCGTTTCTTTCAGACAGACCTCGTAGACCTAAGAATACTGACATTTAAACACTCACATATGGCTTGAAAGTGTGGCCACGCATCAGTGGACATCTTTGTGGGGCCGGGGGGGGGAGCTGAGCTGTCCTTTCCTCTCCAGGCCACACTCACCATCGGCAGTGAGGTTGGGAAGGGAGTAGTAACACACCAACTTAGCGCTAAGTAAATGAAACAGGTTTCCCTGATCGTCTTATTGGCCGTGATATAAACACACACACACACACACACACACACACACACACACACACACACACTCTCTCTCTCTCTCTCTCTCTCTCTCTCTCTCTACCAAATACTGTCCAAGATAAAGAACAAGAAAAAATGTATGTGTTATATGTAAGTAATTAGTGATTTTATTTTCGTCTTTTTTATTCTGTGTACATGATAGTACTTTTATGAACCAGTTCACTCAATGACCGAATGACCTTTGATTCCTATTTCAGAGAATCCGGCGATTTACTCACATCAGCTTTTGTCACCGTGTGGTCACATCCATTAGGTGTGAATGTGGTGACGGGTCGAAACCCACCCGGACACAAAAGGTTTTGTGCGCCTTAAGCTCTTAAACGGTGCAGGCACTCGAGCCAAACACAAAATAACTGACAACAGAGATATACATTATGCCTCGTAAATGGTCTGGATTTCTATACCAAGATTTTGCTGGAATCTCAAAGGGATCATTCCTATCAGTCAAGAAAATTTTCTCTTTGTCTCTTTTCCTTGATTCATCGTCTAGCATTTCAAAACAGGATCTGTCGTCGGTCACGCCACGTTTCGTCTTCTCGATCTTGGGTCTGTTTACCCCTAGTAAGGAAGGCAGCTCTAGAAAACTGTGAATCCTTCCAAGCCCAGTAATTAACCAAGTAAACCCCTACATGGGGAAAAACACAATACAAGCTAACACAGATATTTGTGGTCTAACGGTTGATGCGTTTAAGATGTCACATCTAACTGCTGCAGGAATAAATAGTTCTACCATTAAACGATCGGCCATGTTAAAAGCAGTGAGTTGCTTTTTCGAAGTAACAATAAATCTGACATGTCTCCATCCCTCTTTCACTTTCTCCACCCTTTCTTTCTCTCTCTCTCTCTCTCTCTATTTCTCTTTTTCCCTGAATGAAGCCAGCACTGCTATTGAGTTAAACCAGTTAATAGTTAATGTCCACTTTAAATTGTTTCAGTAACAAAAACCTGTTCGCGCACACAATCGTTAGTATTGTTTGACATACGGCGAGCCTGTATGTTTTTGACTGTTTTCGTCGGTTTTACCTCAAAGTGTACTCGGGAAAAGCCATACGGGTTGCTAGGTGATAACTGTATAATCCAGCACGGGCTGATTTCGATCTTACCTTCCTTTCTGAAAAAAACAAATGAATGGTCAAGCGAGCTAAAACCTACAGCTACTACCCGCTAATACTCACCTCGTCCAGACTGACAAGCCTCGTGATTTAGAGATTAATGACTAATATTAGAGGCATAAAGTATAACTAACATTAGCAGCAAGTCGTGATAAACATTATTAGTTGATCGCACGTCTAATCAGCCTCAAAAGATGATTAAACACTAAAGGCGATTCCCGTATAACTAATGATTAACATTTAAGGCGATGCATATCTAATATTATTAAAACAATCACAGACACGCGCACACATATAAGTACACGCACGCACGAACGAGCATCCACGCACACAGAATAACTAGGAAGAATGAAAATGACAATATTTTATTCATCCTTGCGAAAACTTAAGCGCCACCAGAGTTCATCGCTGAGTTCAATACGGTATGACACCTCCATTATGACCGATAGTCACATTTCAGACTAATATATTGTTTCCACGCACATCTTCTTCTTCATCATCATCATCCTCTTCTTCGTTTTCATCTTCATCATCTTCATATTCTTCATCATCATCCATTGCACTAGACCGTCTGAAGGTGAGCTCAATAAGCTGGGCTCGCAGAACTATAAAGGAGCCGACATGTGGTTTACACAACGCACACGATTGATCTGTAGTACGTAGGCCAGGTAACTGCTCGATCATGTGGGCGTAAGAACATTTTATGACTCTAAACAGTTAATGTTCTTTTCTCTGGCAACCCAGAGGGCTTTTAGACTCAGCTGAAATTTCTGAAACACAAAACGTTATTAGGCATGGACCAAACAGCATATCAATTTTCTTTAAAGGACAACACGAGTCCTCAGCAAAATTCGCTGGAAATAGAGCACAAAGTAGCACATATTCCGGTGGTATTTTATGACAAAAAGACACGAGGGGTTTTATATTAATACTTTTCTCTTAAGCACACCTAAATTTGTCGAGAAAACAGGAAGTGACGAAAGGGAAGTATTTCTAAAAATAGCATCTTCTTAAAAAAAAGTTTAATTCTGACGTCTGTATTCCAAAATCAGCGTATTCCAAAATTACTTCTTTAACACGAGTACCTAAATAATGTTTCTTCATTGGACTTGAAGACATGCACAGATTTCTTCAACTGAGCCACACCCACTTTTACAAATACTACTGGTGCGTAAGAGAGCTCTTCAGTATGTGAGAGTAATTTTCTCCTGGTTTCCTAGTGGCAAGTGAGAATGCCGATGTTTGAAAGCTTATATCTTGAAAATTATGCATAATTTTGTACTTATATGTTGGAAATTATTTATTTTAAAATGAACTTAACTCATCATAAAGAACAAATGTTGTACTCGGCTTGTCCTTTAAGACTTGCTGTTACAAGCCAGCGCTCTTCCCCATAAAAAGAAACTGTTTTGACAGGAGAAATGGTTTGATGAAAAAAATGATTTTGGAAAACTGGATAAGATCCGCTTAACTGTCTTGGGCCCAGAAGACAGTTATCCTTGGCTGGATAACTAACACCTACTGTAAACTGAAAACAAAGTAAAGGACTGCTATGCATGGCCATCAAGCTAGACCACTAGCAACATACTACCGATCTTCGTCCTTGCTCTTTCTCTTTTGCATTTTTCTCTGCCTCTTTCTCATCAAAATGTGTCTGCGCTCGAAGCCGACAAATGCGGCCTCCAAACCCATCTCTTTAAACTCAGGAATAGTGTTCCGTCCACATTTCAGTTTTCTTTATCAATGCACCTACTTCATGGTGTTGCCATGGTTTCATCTGCTTGCTGACTTGTATGTTTCCTGTATGGCTGACCATCGCATCAATATAAATACAATACAAAACATCTTTATTTAATTCTTTTCAGAAAATTGTCTGTCAATGTTACATAATACATCAGACATTGCATGAAACATCAAACATGGCATTAAATATGAACATACATGAAAAAAGCCAGAGAGACCGGGCGCCAGGAGTTTGAGAACTTTCAGTCAAAGACGTGTCCTATCCATGATTTGTTTGTATATGGGGATTGCTGCCGGAATAAAAGAGGGGAGGTCGTTAGTGGTTTTTCCTGTGCAACCGCGCTTGAAAATGCACTTTACAAGTTCTATTATTAGTAGTAGTATCATCATCATTATTTCGTCGCGTTACACGCTTCGGAAAACTATATGACAGTAGTTAGGGGTATTTTCCTACTTTGTTATTTTAAAAGGTTGTTTTTGTTTGATTGTTTGTTTGATGATTATTGTTTTGATTTTCCTTTTCTCATTATTGTGGGTTATTGTTTCATTTTTATCCTGCTTTTAACAGCTCGTCTTTATTTTGCTCATATTTTGTCTTCATCTTCTTTTACTTCTTTTGTCTTTATTCTTCTTTTCTTTTCGTTTACGTCTTATTGGGGTTTATAAAGTTTTGTAATTCTGCTTATAGGTCCTGCTGTGTGCGTTTCTGGTTTTCTCACTAAATCTTTTTCCTTATCTCTCTCTCTCTCTCTCACACACACACACACACACACACACAAACGCACGCACGCACGCACGCGCGTTGGAAACACTGAACAGACATCAGTTTATAGCCATTTTACTAGATCTCTAGAACCTTTACATAGCAGGCAGAACTGGTCAAGCTTGACGCTTAAAGGCCGACATTCCTGCTACCTGTGATTGTACATCCGGCAAACACCTGCAAGTTGTCTGTGTGACATCATCTGCTACAAGGACATCCCCACTCTTGTCTTTAAGGCAGCTTCAGTGGGGACCATTCTGTTGAAAAGCAAAGAGAAGTGCTTGTAAAGTCAGGCAATCATTGTGCCCGGGCTGTGGTCAGTGCAAGATGGTGTCTCCCAAATCCCTGAGCTCTTAAGTGACTAAGCCTCTTTCAGATGTAGATTTAACGGGAAGGTCATTTAAACATTTTTAGGATCGGTTGCACTGACCTCATCTTGGCGGTCTGCTCCATTAAAGATGGTGAAGAGGAAGGAGAAAGAGAAGGTAAAGTGGCAGGTAAAAGAGAGGAGAGCTGGTGCACCAAGTTGTTACAGCAGTTCTTTGTCTGAGCTGAAGTGCTTTGCGATTCGCTCTGATGCGGCTGTTGCTGTAGACTTAACTCGGTATATGCTGTTGTCGTTGCAGTGGGGTTTATTTTATCCCAGTGTTGGGATATGTTGGAAAACAAGCCAGACAATAAACCATTAAGTATATAAGAGAGCAAACTTTCGTGCTGCCAATATTCACTGAAAGATTGATGGCTGCAGCGATCACAAGCTGTACCTTCCACAGTCGTGTATGTGACAAGTTTTACTTGTCTTGCAAGTTTTCAGATACATTGACGCTGTGACCGTAAAGAAGAACAAGAGGAAGGATATAAACAAGAGCAACAAAAATAAGAACAAGATCAAAAACAACAGGAGCGCAATCAAAAAAATAAAGAATAGCAAGAGCCAAGAAGAACAAGGAATAAAAACAAGTTCATATACAACCACAAGACCAACAAAACAACAAGGCAAAAAACCAACAAGAGCAACAACATAAAAACATAGCAACAACAACACAATCAAGAAAAAGAGTAAATACAACAAGATAAAGAAGAAAAGCAAAAACAATAACATAAAGAACAAGAACAGCAACAACATTAAACGAGCAACAACAACATAAACTTGGGCAAGCATAACTAGAACATAAAAATAAGAACAGCAACAAAATCAACATGAATAATAAGAGAAACAAGAACAACGACGACAATAGCAGAGAGAATAAGAACAATAACAGGACAAAGGAGAGAAGAACAAGAACCATATTAAAAGAAACCAAGAAATTGAAGAAGACGTGCGGCATGTGCCCTTTGTTACGCGGCAATGAACATCGTGACACTTTACCTGTTTATCCCTCACAGTATAATCTTGGACGACCACATCCCCTTCTTGACCATCATCTCTGGCAGAGACTCCGTCGCCCATGCGGATGTGAAGGTCAAGGCTGGAACCTGGTAACAACAGCTTGAGAATCTCGCCAGCGATGCCAACGGGATTTCCCTGCAGGGGCGATGAATCAGCTATCCCCTGGACTTTTGCCTGGTCCCCTGAGCAACAGCAGTTGACCCCGTGACCTGCTGGGGTCGGTGCCTCTGTTGGCTGCGCAGTGGCCCCGTTCGTCCCCTGCCATGATGCTGCGGTGACGTGAGTCACGGGTGATGACGAAAACGACAGCAAAGGAGGCGCGGCCGTGGGTATGGCGTACGGCGCCGCCGTCGGTTCAGCGTACGTCACCTCGCTGGTCCTTGACGTCACGCTCCTGGCTCTTGTCGACGGAAGTGACGTTGAAGATTTCGGATCAGGGGTTACAGTCTCCCGGCTGTCGAGAAGGCCAGTCTCAGAGCTCGACCAGGGTTTCCCTGTGGTGAGCGTCACTCGGCTTGGCCCGGGGCTGCTCTGTCCCTGCCCCTGCGTGCCGATGTCGATCAGCACGTGGACATCCAGGTGAACGTGTGGAAGGGGAATCTGTGACGTCAGGTTCACCAAAAGTTTGGGCGTGTTCTCTTCCGGGGCTGTAGTTGTTTGCGGAGTCGACGCTGTTTCGCCATTCTGGACTGCTTTGCTAGTGCCTGTCACCCACATCTGAGATACATGCTGCTGGGCAGTGTGCGCAGTGTCTTCCTGAGCTCTAGGCTTTGTTGTGTGCTCTTGTGTTCTAGCCTTTGTGGTGTGTTCTTGAGTTCTAGGCTTCGTGGTGTGTTCCTGGGTTCTAGGCTTCGTGGTGTGTTCTTGAGTTCTAGGCTTCGTGGTGTGTTCTTGAGTTTTAGGCTTCGTGGTGTGCTCTTGAGTTCTAGGCTTCGTGGTGTGTTCCTGGGTTCTAGGCTTCGTGGTGTGTTCTTGAGTTCTAGGCTTCGTGGTGTGTTCTTGAGTTCTAGGTTTCGTGGTGTATTCCTGGGTTCTAGGCTTCGTGGTGTGTTCTTGAGTTCTAGGCTTCGTGGTGTGTTCTTGAGTTCTAGGCTTCTTGGTGTGTTCTTGAGTTCTAGGCTTCGTGGTGTGTTCTTGAGTTCTAGGCTTCGTGGTGTGTTCTTGAGTTCTAGGCTTCGTGGTGTGTTCTTGAGTTCTAGGCTTCGTGGTGTGTTCTTGAGTTCTAGGTTTCGTGGTGTATTCCTGGGTTCTAGGCTTTGTGGTGTGTTCTTGAGTTTTAGGTTTCGTGGTGTATTCCTGGGTTCTAGGCTTTGTGGTGTGTTCTTGAGTTCTAGGCTTCGTGGTGTGTTCTTGAGTTCTAGGCTTCGTGGTGTGTTCTTGAGTTCTAGGCTTTGTGGTGTGTTCTTGGGTTCTAGGTTTCGTGGTGCGTTCCTGGGTTCTAAGCCCGGTGGTGTGTTCCTGTGTTCTAGGCTTCGTTGTGAGCTCGTGAGCTGGTTTTGGTGTATGCTCCTGCGTCCTAGGTCTCGTAGTTCTTACTTCCCCTGGAGGAGGAGGTGGAACGGCCTCTGGTATGTCGTGGCCGTCGAGCACTTCTGTTTGAGGGAAATGGTTAGAACCATTCGTAAAAGGATCGTAGCAGTCTGTTGTAATAAGTAATAGACAGACAGACAATCATGCAGGCAGGCAGGAAATATATCATTTTGATCATGATCATCATATCTCGTAATGATGGCGGATGTAAAATTGGGACAGTTTGTGTTTGCTGTGCAGGCGTCTTTTTTTTTTTTTTTTTTTTTTTGCACGTTGTGTACGTTTATTTTACAGCAGTGCATGTTCTCAAAGGGGAAAACATTAAGAGGTATCGATTATAAAAATCTGTAATGTTTTGAAATGCGAATCAGCCTACGCGGGTACCGTATGGAGGAAGCCTGCCGTTGCACCCACGGGATGTGCAGCAGTATGCGCACAGGCCTTCCACCCTTTCATCCGGGTACTCGCAGCCATTTGCGTTGTTCTCCATCATGTTGTAGCATACCTTGTCAAGCCAGATGAAAGAAGGATTATCTGTTGGGTTTGGTTTTGTTTTTTAGTTTAAGGTCGTCGGAGCTTTGTCAGTCATGTGGGTTACTTCGTTCCAAAGTACAACCTTTCAAACAAAGGGAATTTTTGTTTTGTATTTGTCTTTCTTTTAGTTATTTTGTTTAAAAAAAAGATTTTCAGTTGATGTAACAGATCTTAATGGGAAATGTGTGTTGGGTCGATAATAATAATATAACGAGTTAAGCCGGAGACGCTTGCCGATGAAATCTGAATGTGCTCCGCCTGTGCTATGAACCTTTACCTGAACGCAGGTGCTGTGAAGAAGTTCCGTTAGTGGCAACCGTCCGCTTAAAGGGCATTGCATGTCTATTAACAGTTTATTCTTAAATGATGGATTCTCATGATTCTGCTTAAACTATTTGACTGCGAAAGATAGTATTCGTGTGTAGCGTCTACAAGCATATTTGTCTACTTCCTTGTAAATTGTATTTGTCCAGTACCTTGTACAGTTGTATTTGTCTAGTACTTAATGCAACTATTTTTATCTAATTTTTAGTACAATCATACGTTACTGATTTGTAGAACTAAATGTCCAGTACATTGTATAACTGTCTAGTACCTTATACACCTTTTATCGCACCGTTTCTTGTAAAGCTCGTTCGTGTACATAGTAGTACATCTTCTGAACAATAGTGATGTGCATCTTGTACACCTTAAGTGGGAAGCATTTTGTACAACTAGTGGGGCACGTTGTATAAAATATAGTTATACAATTACATGTATAATGCAATACATTTTGTACACCAATGATGTTGAGTGCCTTCTATAGCTATAGTGCAATGAACCTTGGTGCTGCGTATATTATTCAACTATAGTGTCGTGGATAATGTGCAACCATAGTACTATGTAGTTTGTACAACTGGAGTGTATCGCGTACAACTTGGAATCTGCGTTCCCCAGTGGTATTTGTCATCTGATGTGTACAGTTATTGTGGGGTGTAACCTGCACAATAGCATTGCAGTGTAGCACGTGCAGTTCAACGGAATTATGTGTACGCTGTAAAACTAATTTGCTATATACTATGTACAACTGAAGTTCCGTGTGCCCTGTTTGAGTGCCGTGTACCTTGAACACATGTAGAGCCTTGTACGCTGTACAGTGTACATTATACAACTCACCTACATTCTGTTTAACTATAGTACCGTGTACCTTAAACATTTATAGAGCCCTCTACTCTGTACAACTTACCTGCATTTTGGCGCAGCGTTTTTGGATCGTGAGGACGCCATCATCGAATAAAATCTCAGTCAGACAGGAATTCTGCGAATACGGAAACGCGGCATCATTTCGAGAAAAAGTAGAGTCGTAGAGCCGTAGTGAACGCAATCTCAGAAAGCGTAAGTGGTTTATTCTGTCTAAAGTACGTCCTTCGGAAGAACCCAATTCTTTCCATCAATCACGATATCTACCTCTAAAATATATCTACCCCTATTAATCCTTCCCTTTATCTTGCGGTAAGTTTTGCACGCGCATTTCACATCATTTTGGGGGGAAGTGAACGCATGCATGCATGCTTATGTACACTGTTCATTCCTATCCTCAAAGGTAATATATATACTTTCCTGCGCTTCTGTGATGATGGTACCGTCAACAATGTTCTTACATGCTCGTTATCGCAGACACTGGTGGCATTGCAGTCGTTGTTGTCCACGGCATCAACACAGACGTGGCAAAACATAGCTACAGGAAAAAGAAGCATACATATTAATACATTTTCAATCATGGTAATATCTGTCAAAGGACAAGTAATAAATGAGTTACGTGGAGATGTATGGGTAAGATTCAGTGCACGTGTTCGTACGATTTTTAGCACTAACTCTCTCAGTCTCTTTAATAAGTTGTTTGTTCCTTATTACTCAATCAAAGGACTTCCTCTGACATTTTGTGTCTTTTGGAAGAGGTGAAGAGTTGGAGACACTTTTCTAGGGCTCAGCTTTTTGTGTGCGTCTTCTTTTTTATTCGCGACAGCTGGGTCATCTGATGCGTGTTTCGCAAATACCTCAGCGTTGAAAGTGTAAGAAAAAAACTCCTTTAAGCACCGCAGACGTGACATAGGTTTGAGTGGAGAGGCTTCATAGGCAGGTTAATGGAAATAGAAAGAAACAAAGAAAAATGCAGCATCTATGGAATGACGACCTGCTTCAGCCATACATATTATTAATGAATGCGGAAATACCTCGCTGCCCTGTTATATTCCTGGCTCTGCACAAGGACAGGAAGGTAACGTTAATAGAGGAGAGCTAGATCAATGCATGCGTGTGTGCGTGCGTGTATTTGTGTGTGCGTGAGTTCCGTCGTGCATGAGCGGAGCCGGCTCTTACCTTCGCCTGTCGACGGTGGTGGCGCCGCCCGGACAAAGAGAAGTAACCCTGCATGGAGAAGGGGAAAGAATATGGCGTTTAGCTAAACTATGCCAAAGCCCAGAGATTGCTAGCAAAGTTGTACGCCAAGTTTAATAAGGCTATATCACATGGAACTGTCTGTAAACGGGTGCTACGATGAATAAAAAAAAATGCATCCACCTGGGACGAGATTTGAATCCTTGCTCGACGATTGTCCGTCCTGATAATAAGCCCTTAACGCCACTGAATCGTTGTAAAATTTATTTTATATCTCGCACAGCCTGCTGTTAACAAAAGCCGTTTAAAACATCTCTTCAAACAAAGCTTGTCTGTAGAGACGACCACCTCTTTTGTTGTGACAGCAAGCGAAGCCATGTTTTTTATATCATTTTCAATTATTCATCTTTGCCAATATCTGTGATTTCATAACTTTTTTTTATCTTCGACGTCGATCTTGTTATTAGCCAAGATTAGTGATTATATATGCTTGTTTACTTGATTCTTCACTATTGTCTCAAGCATGTTGCACCTTCTGTTATGAGAATGAGGTAATTCTGAGCTAAACCTCATCATCACCATCATCTTCTTCTTCATTATCGCCATCGTTGTCGTCGTCATCCTCATGTTACTGGCTGGTGTGTGTGTGTGTGTGTGTGTGAAAGAGAGAAAGTCCTCCTCCTCTCCGATATATCGATAATTTCAAGTGAATAAGGGACGGAAAGAATAAGTGAGAGATTTGACAAGTTGTTTGGTGGGCGAATAAACGAATGAATGAGAGAAAACTAGTTTTATTTTTCTCCTTGTGTTTTAAGTATATTTACTTATGTAGTTATTTATACAGAAAACAGATTTATCCATTCAGATTTTATTATCACGACAACGACACAAAAAAACCTATATCCTATAACTTTAGTTTGTTTTTCAGTTACCTACATTCAACACAACATACCGACCTACCGGACACTCCAAGGAAAGCAGCAAACTTCATCATGGCGATGAGAACACTTTTGCCTCCCAGACGTCCCCCTTTTGATCCCTCGATGTACGACCCTCGCTCCGACCAGCTGCTGGATACAATATCCCACACGTTCGCGCAACCGTAAAAAGTAGGATCCAAGAAGAAATTTAGTCAAAATGTTTCTGCTTTCTTCGTTAGTTGTTGTAGCAAGTCTAATCTAATCCGCAAATCTCCGGAGATATTTTAAGCTTTCGTAATGCAAACCCTCTCCGCCCTGCTTCTGTCAACCCACGAATCCAACCCCCATACCCCGCCTGTTCCTTTGGTTGGTCAGGTAGTGGTTTTAGTGACTAACTTTTCAAAGGCTGTCACAGAATGACGAATTATTTCCTGCTGATAAGGGCATCAAAAAACCTCGAGTGTTTTTATCGAGAGCTTTAAAGGCATTCTCAAATATATTTACACCACACGCTGTTTAAAATGCAGTTTATCAACTGCGAGTGGTATGAGGTAATATTTGCATTCTGTATTTAAAAGGAGTTTGCCGTTAAAGTTATTTTTTCAGAAAGTAAGTTACGTATGATAACGTCCATGAAGCATAATTCACAGAGATAAATGAAGGAAAGTGTTGAAGACCTTAATGCTCAAAATATTTTCTCCAGCACTCGAGTTGTTCCAAATACTGTATTATATCAAAAGGCGCTATATTTTTTCACTATCACAATCACATGTAAACACAGCATCACGCTAGTAGAAAGCTATACAGCATTATTGATTGATTGATTGATTGATTTATCGATCGTAAGCAGATATAACGCCACCCACTATACAGTTCATTTTAGCATTGTACTCATCATCTACTGCTAAAGTGCAGGGTCATCTCTACTACTACCACAAAGAAATGTGCCAGACAACTCCAAAGTAATGCTGGTAAGCATAACAGAGGCCGTGAGATAGAACCTTGGTCACTACCTGCGGGTAGCAAATTTATCCCATTCGGTTAGGCTAAAAGGCTGGGTAAATGTGCCTCGCTTATTTAACTTGAAAAAAATCTACCCCCTTCCCTTACACGTGACACACTCTTGGCCCCCAGACGGCATCGCTTCTAGAGGGAGGTGTTGCAGCCCGCGCACTGCCTAGCAGCCCGGGTGTGCGTTCTTCCGTTGTGCGGAGAGAGGTACATCCGCTCTCTCGGGTGATTTTGGAAATTTAGGAAAATCCTACTACGATTAATGAGATGACATCTACGGAAAGGAAGAAAAAAAAAAAAAAGAAAGAAGCGACTGTCAAGAATCTCGGGCTGATGACATTTATCAAAATGCAGCCAGTATCACTGCTCCGTGCTGCCAAAAATATTTTACCTTAAGCATTTCCCTTGAATGGAATCGTAACAAACTAGTCTTGGTTATCCTCCAATTCTAAGAACTTTTCCAGATCTAATACCTTTCTGACTTTACAGATTTACTATAATTAGGTTTGGCTAAATAGCTTTCTTACAAAAAAAATTATAAAATAATGCAAAAAGTATTAGTTACACATCATAAAAGTCCGACACCGTTTCTCAAGATCGCAAAACATTGTAAGGTACAAAACAAACTCCCAGCAACTGAAGATATGGGTGTCCTTTTCTGCCTCTCTCTCTCTTTGTACGCGCGAGCGTGTGTGAGAGAGAGAGAGAGTGTGTGTGTGTGTGTGGTGTGTTTAACCTTTATATCCTAGCCATCATATTTTACACGAGAGCACTGATTTTTTTTAACTTTAATAGTCTGACAAATGAGCCAGGACAAAGACCTGAAAACTCTGTACTGCACATCAACAAAGATGAAAGTAAAACTTAGGAAAGACGTGAGGGTGGTGGAACCATTTTTATTATTTATTTCCTTCTGTGAGCACATGTAGTCGTGCCCACCCGCATAAGGTGTTTCTAAACACTCTCCCCTCTCTTTTTCGCATGCTCGCTCTTTGGTCAATACCATTACGGATACCCTTAATAATAATTTCAATGCAAGCATAAATAACTTGATTTAAACCTTTCCATACTCGCGTGCTCGCCGCACACACACACACAGGCACGCATATATATATATATATCACATGCAAGATCAAGGAAATGGAAGGCCTTACAACGGCCGTAACTTAAGCACCTTCCTGAGTTGTGCCGTACTGTAACGTCCTTACCGCAGGACCGTCACGAGATGCACAGCACTTTTGATCATCACCAAGCAAAACCAAGGCAACTAGACCTGTCGGGGAATGCAACCTCCTACTTCCGCAGATCACAGATTTCCCTTCCTCTCCATCGCCTTTCCCACCTGTTCTGTCAGCAAAACATCGTGCACCATTCAACAGCAACTGCGTGCAGAGGTCGAAGGGCAAGGCATGGTTGATTGGCGACTACATGAGAGTACGACCCATTATGGTACGGTTGGGTGCAGGCTGCAAAGTGACGCGGGTCAGGTCAGAAGGTGGGCTTGTATCGCTTGACCTCCACCATCACGTGATGAATATTGATGAGCTCGTTGCGGACCTGCATGCTACGGAAGGGCCCCTGGGACATGACCTTCTGGAAGCGGTGGTAGTACTGGATCAGCTGTGTCAAGGCTCCCTGCAAGAAACATCCAAGCGCTCATGGTCACTAGCCTCGCACAAAATTAAGAATTGCGCGCCTGACTGTTGCTCGGCAAATTTGTTTTTGCTTTATTTTTCAATAATTTAATTCTAGTGTCATGTCTCCAGTAATATGCTCTCACGCGCGTGCACACACACACACACACACACACACGTAAACATGCACTCTCTTTCTCTCACACACACACACGTAAGCACGCACTAACTAATGCTCTCACACACACACATGTAAACACTCACTCACGCTCTCTCACACACACACACCATACGAATCACTAGACAACAACAAAAGTCCTTTGTGACTGGGTTTGCACTTTGCTTCACCAGGATCTAAGAAACCAGCATGAGCCGTGTATCAAACACACTGCAGATCTGTTGGGGAAGGACATACCAGCGGTTTATAAGAGACCTGCATGATTTGTTTATCAATCACACTGCAGACCTGTAGCCTAAGGACCCACCTGTAGTATCTGCGTGCCATTCTTGAAGTTGGTGAAGGCTCGCATCACCTCCTGGTTAATAGTCTCCAGCGCCTTCTTCCAGTCGTTGTTAAATCCCCGGATAATCTGCTGCGCCCGCTCTGCACAAAACATCACATCTCATAAACAACTGCACGTCTTCCATTATACATTTGAAGTATTCACCCCTCCACACACACACACACACACACACAAACATGTACAAACGCGCACGCAATCACACATATTCATTCCTTTGTTTCTTGACTGGTATCGGTCGTTGTGGGGGGGCACATGGATAGACGCAGCAATTGCTGACAATGCCTGCCACTCACGACTGTCTTGGGCGATTATGAGCAGGTCTTCCACGGGACGACCAGTCCACTCCTTCACATTCGTAAGCCAATTCTTCCTCTGGCCACCGCGACGTAGACCTATATCCAAGGTACCATGAAGGACATACTCCTATTCCCATGCCGGGTCACGTGGCCAAACCAGATCAGCTTATGCTGCGAGACTTGCGAAAAAGGGGTTCCTGGAGTCCTAAGAGTGTGGCTGAGGCTCCTGTCGTTGGTTTCACCAACACCAAGGCTAAATTGATCCTAGTTATCAAATTTACACACAGACACCTTCACATTCTGTCTCTCTCTCACACACACACACACACACACACACACACACACACATGCGCGCACATATTACGTACTCTCCTGGTTGGCGAGTGTGTCCAACTGCCCTTTCTCCACCAGGTTCTCGCAGTCCCTGACGAAAGTGATCATACCGCCGAAGTATGGAGCCAGCACCTCCTCCACGTACTCGCCTGTACGAGCAGTCAGCAGGTCGCGGAACACCTCCGCCTCCTTAGAGTCTTCCGACGTCCGTTCCTATGACATCGAAAAGCCGCAGACTTAACACAACCCACCGACAAACGCTCCCACAACACCACAATATCGCAGTCTGACTTGACACTTGTTTATTTGTTCACTCACGTGTTGATTCAATCGTTCAGTCGTTCGTTCGTTCGCCCATTCATTCGCTTGTCTAACTGTTGTTTGTTTGTAAGCTTATTCGCTCACTCAAGAGATGTTTCTATTCAATCCCCTGTGGTGTGCGCCTGAGACTTTTATTCGACACTTTTAAAGATTTCTATATGTAAACATCCAATCAAAATCTCAGTTACAAAATTATTAAATGTGTTTCTTCATCATAAAAGCTAAAATTAATTACATCGATAAGAACATACAAGAAGTTGCCAAAATCAAAAGTCAGGAAGTGTGTTGTCGCTTTTTAACCACACGTCTGCGCGCGCGCCATGTGTTGGGGAAGAAGGTCGTTGTCCGGGGTAGGGAGTCGTGAGGTGTGCGTTTGTGTGCAAATATACCTATGTGTCAGCATGTCTGTTTTTTATGTTTCTTTGTATGTTTCTAGGTCGGCCTCTCAGGCTAATTGTCTGCCTTTATATATGTCTGCTTCTGTGTGCGTGTGCAAATATATTCTGCTGTGTGTTCTATATATATTATATAAGTATCTACGTTTGTCTGTGTGCCCAATAAAATAACTGCAACGCAAATGCTGTAGTCTCCCGACACTTGCATGCACTGGGCAGGGACCACAGCTACTGTCTACCACTCACCACCAGCACGGCCAACATCATGTCGTAATTGTTGATGAGGAAAATGAGCTGCTCCCGCCGCTGCTGGAACTGTGCCGCCATCTTGAGGACGAAGTTTTCCACCTCGGCCTGCAGCTGGCCCAGCACGCGCCCCACCCGCTCGCTGGGGAATGTCTGGTCCACGCCAACAATGGCTGCCGAGAACTCCGCGTAGCGGCGCGTGATCTGAGAAACAGAGACGAAATCAAGTCCAGCTCGGCTACTTGCCCAGACTTAAATTTTACCACCTAGTGGGGTGATTTGCTGATAGCTGCACAGTTAGACAGTTAAACTCCCCCCCCCCTAAAGCTGTGAAGCCACTGTAGCATAGTTAGAGACTGTATCTCCTTTTTTTGTGTATAAGTCAAGGGGATTAAGTCTCATTTCTGTTTATATATATATTATTTTTATGCACATCGTCTTCTATAAATTTTCCGTTTTTTTTGTTCGGGATGCCTTTGTGGGGTGTTTTTTTTTTAATGTTTCAATGTTCATTAGATCGAGAAAAGTGCATCTACGGTTACTGCATAGTGTTAGGGTTTGGGTTAATGTTAGGATTAATATGAATTATTTAGGATATATGGCTGATCATAATATAAACCACAAAAAAATGATGGTCCGCACGTGTCACCCAAGTGGGTGTAAAAAATGAAGTCGTTTGAAAGTTATCATATTGTCTTCTATTCTGAGTTAACTATGAAGGCACATAGGAATAAAAGGGATGCATTATTGACCTAACTAAGCTGCTGTAACTCCTTATCTTTTCGTCTCCCAGGCTGCAAATTCACAACAATCATCCTCACCATCACCATCCTCATCACCATCAGTCAACCAACCCAAAACTCTACCATCACTACCCTCTTTTTTCTTTTTCTCACTATATCAATCATGGCCAACACCAATCATTATCATCATCCTCATGTATAAGTGAACTCACATAGTGTGGTCGACAGTCGATGTGTCCCAGTTTCTGCGGCTCACACTCACGGACACTCTGTATGTTGAGGTGCAGGATGTACTCAAACCTTGGCCACATGGTATTGAGCAGCGCCTCCCAGTATCTGTGTCAAACAAACAGCAGTCAGAACAGTTCCACAACTACTGCTGAAAGACTAAATTTTTTTTTAACAAGAATTGTCTCCAATATATGTACCCAGATATCAGGCAGTGAAACTAGCCATGAAAAATGGTGGCAAAAAAACTAGTTGAGAAAGGGTGCAAATACAGCCTTTGCCAAAGTTTTATAAAGTCTACTAGTCATTGTATATTCACCACTCAATTACAACCCAATATTTCATGTCCTCTGCTTTTCAAGCATGATAATAAGCAAAGAGAGAAAGGCCATTGTGCACGTGTATCTGTACTCACACACACAGGCAGCAAAAAAAAAAAATCAACACAGTGTGAACATCACATGCCAGACACATCTCACAAAGAGGAAAACTAATATGATCATTGATCAACTACTGTAACTGCAGCATAGAGAATTGAAGTTGCCTCCCATCTTCTTACGGGAAGCCAATAACTGAAACAGATATAATAAATGAAGACTGACCTGTCCAGACATGGTATTCCTCTTTTAGCCATGATGGCACGGTATCGATAAACAATGTGCACCGACAGGAACATCGCAATGGAGTCATAACTGTCACCAACATACTCTTCCATTTGTTTCTACACAAAAAAGTAGAAAAGTGTGAAGGTAAAAATTATATTTCATCCCTAGCTTATGGTTACAATGCAACTACCAATGTGCCTTGAATTTTACGTGTTGATAAAAAAAAAACTGTTGTGTCTAATTCTCTGTGCCACAGATCTAACAAGAATGATTTTCTTCTTTCAATCCCCATACCATAAACATGGTGAGAGTTTTCCCAAAAATAGCATCGAACAGGCTCTGGGCGCCTGTACCAGACACGATGAAGAAATCACACAGGAACAAGTACTCCCGGCAGCAGTTGTCCATCAGAGCAAAGTGAAGGCTTCGGAACAGCATCTCGAATGTGTACTGAAAGACAATGAGATTGAGTGAATAACTCAAAACAAACAAATAATAATAGAACAACAACTAAAACAAGTATAAATATAAGTAATAATGATAAGGGTAGCACTCAGAAATAGCTAAAAAAAAAAACAGCAAACCTATTACAGGTGATATGCGACCAGTAAGAGAAAACGAGGCTGGCAAACTTTCCATACAACAATTTCACTCCCACAAAAGAAGTTACAGAAGTACTGGATCATCCTATAAAACCTGATTAAAAAAAGACAATCATAATAAGGATGTTTGCAGTAATGATTCTAGCTCAGGAGAGGTCGGCTGCACCAAATGGGGCGAAGCAAATAGTCAAAGATGTCATTGCACTACACAGTGCACAACACTGTCATCAGTGCAATACACTGTCATCAATGTACTACAAACGGCATCTAAAATTCCCTGCTCTTACCCTTGCTTCGTTCTTAGCAGCAGCATGGGGTATGATGACTGGCTCCTCCAGGCCAGTTGTCAGCACATCACCACGGTTGCCTAGCGTGAAGACTGTGGACCTGTTTTTCAGAGTTGGTTTTGACGAAAAAAAACTTGCTCAAGGTCAAGGTTTTGCCAGCATATGATATTGTTTAAAGACGAAATGACACAGATATTTTTTTTACAGCTGTTATTTGAAGATTTTGTAAGTAAAGCTCTCAGAACAATTTGGGGGAGCTAAATATTATAAAGGTAATTTAAATAGGTAAATGTAACAGCTACAGGAACACAATAGGTCTTTATTTGCATTTCTTTTCTGTGTGATGACCACAAGTGATTTCAGCAGATACCCTATCATAATCAGAAATATTTTAATGCTTAATGCTTCAAATTTTCAGAAATACTTTAACTTTTGTTAATTTCTTCCTGTCACAGTCTAACAGAGCATGTTTACCGAAACAAGCAGGTTTTTGAAAGTTATCTATAAAGGAAAGTTTATAAACATTACCTATCCTAAATAAGCCTCTTATGGCCCAAGTCCACATCAAAAGCAGTATGAATGGATAGCAGAATAACAATCATGTTGATTTGACTGAAAAATAATGAGAGAACAAAACTGATATTTGAGTCATTACACAAAACTCCTACAGCAAAATCAGTGTTGTAAGGAACAAGGATATCTTTCTTTGCTGTGTCTTCAACACCCATAAGATCATCCCTTGTAGCCACTTCCTCAAACTGCAAAAAATCAAAGAAACACTGGCTGCTGATTGTCAGCATGACACTACATGATTAAGAGCGATGAGGATGAAGAAAATACAGGTGCCAAAAGTTAATTACACCTTGCAAATAAAATTATTTTTTTTAAAAACAAAACAAACTTGTACATGGTACTCTTAATCCACCATGAGAAATTAAAATATGTCAAATTAAATGTAAAACTTTAAAATAAGGCGAGAAACAATCATCTTTTTGAACTGATTGATAATAAGCGCAAAAGTGTTATCTTCAAAAAGAATATAAATGGATAATGATAATGGCATTTAGACCATGCTTACAAGTATTCACAAATTAAATGAAAGACCCCAAAAGATAATTTTTTTTTAATTTGATGCATTATTTTTATTTGTTAAATTAATTTGTTAATTCACTATCAAATGATACAATTAAGTCTTTTTTTGTAGTAGTCCAACAGATTTACTAAAGAATAAATTAAATCTTGTGTAGTTTTCTCCAAAAGAAAAACATTTTAAACAGCATCTTGACTCCCTCACTAAAACATCTTTTACAACATGCCAAGGTAACTTATGGTACACTCAGTATTTTTTCAGATTCATTGTCTGATATATGATTTTTTTTCAACTCACAATGTGGTACACATACTATTTGCTATGCTTATCAAATACAATGTTAAGCTCCAGGCAGAAATAAATTCTACAATTAACATTCTCACTACAACAATAAGCATAATCTTTGTCATTGCAATAACTATAAAAGTAGCTAATACACTTTATGTAGCCTTCATAGAAGTCTGTGTTGTAGCCTAGCCATCATCTATTTCATAGCACAAGCCTGCCTAGCAAAAGATGAGTCTGTCTACATGAAACAGAGCATCTGCATAAAAATGGCAAGTAAGCTACTATTTCAGTGTCAGTCATTTCATTGTTTGCTTTTTCATGTTTGTTTCAGCAAGAGCAGCTACAGAAAAGAAACAAGTCTTATGTTGTATCACAAGTTCATGTAAATCAACTGCTTTTTCCTTCTCCACTTCTTGTATAACAGAATGACAAAAAAAGGAAATTAAAATAGAAAAAATATAGGCAATCCAAAATATGTGTATTTTATGTAATGCAAGTACAGAATTTATTTTCATTCAAATTCTTATAAACCAAAATATGACATTAAGGAAAAACTGCCAAATATTCCATAAACTACCAGGTTTCAGAGTTGTCAGTGAGTAAGATAAACATGTTTTGCTATCTTTCTCCATTGAGCATAGCAATGAACCTGAACCCTGTCCTTCCACCATTTCATCTCCCAACACCTCCACAGAGCACCATGCAAAGATGTGTAACAAGGTCACCGCACAAAAAAGAACCAATGATCTTGAGCTCTCCTCTTCTCTTTCTCTCACTCACTGATGCATGCATGCACTTGCATACACATATAGAAGAGTACACACCTGTCCATATACATGAACACGCTTTCAAACAAAAACACAATATGACAGCTGCAAAAAAGATCATGCAATAATGCATATATTTTTGACAATAACATGCCACAAATTCACTGGCATTCCATGTGTGCATTCAGGTCTTCACCGAACAAATTGAAAAATATCTGACAATGCCACTGAAGCCCTGCTCCCCAAGAGAATATCTTACATTTAAGCAAAGGAGAAAAACAAAGTGTTAATCTTAAGCATGAAAGGTCAGTTATTACCAGCTTCAAAAGGGACCTCTGTTGAAGGGAGAAACAGGAATGGAAAATTGAGTAGAGCCCTTCTTCGGCTTCCGAGGTGGGCAACTGAAATCCGGCAATGTCATTAATCTTGTCTTTTTAGCCTATTCTAACAGTAAGACAGTCTGTGGTGGTCCATGCCATAACAATGTTCTTTTAGCCATAGGTATTCTTTAAATCTAATGTGGGCTAAACTGACTGGAAAATGTTACCGGCACTGGTATGTATAATCAAGTTTATGTGTGTCTTAAAGAAAAAGAGAGATCCATTACTGTACACTCTTTGTCTGTGTTATGACAATACATATTGTACATTCATCTAGCAAATACATCTTACACCAAACCTCCTGGTCACTGTAAGATGAGCACTCGCATTCCTTCTTTCAAACATCATAATCATTCTTTGAAACTTTTTTCACATTTTTAATGTGTCATCCAGTGATGGGTAAGGGAGATAATTTCCAAAATAATGCTAGCCGAAGAGGACTGTGCTACTAATTGTGGACATGTTCAGATGAAAAGGGTAACGATTTTTAACAGGTTCCACATACATAAGGAGAAAGCCAAATGAAACATTCAATGTCTTTGTTGTGACAAGCCAGATCTGTGCGTTAATCTAACATCTTGCACTAAGCCTCATGGCCAGGTTTAATGAGCATTTATATCCCTTCTTCCAAACACAAAACTGTGTATAAGTATGACAAATTCATACTTTAATTTCATGGGTACTGTTATGTATGAAAAGGAGATACAAACACTTATGTGGCCTATCCCTCATCCTCTGTAATAACTTCTTACGCAGCAGAAGCAAATGTAACTTTATGTTGTACGTGCAAGCATAAAACATATCTATTCATGCATGCATATATACACATGTGCATCAGCAGACAAACGTTTTTACAAATACACCATAAATAATGGGCACTATAGATACCCTTGTATATGCATATACAGTTGCACATTAATTCACCCATGCCTGTATACTTGTAAGCAGCACGTATGTGCAGGCATGAATGCATTTAACACACACACACACACACACAAACACATGCACCATGAATGAAAGAGAGAAAGAAGAGAGAGAGATGCTTAAGTAGAATGAGAGAGCAGTGGAAAAGAAAGATAAAACTTAGAAAGAAATGAAACCCTAGTATTCTGAATGGTCAACAGTACATCTGGTACAGCAATGGCAATGTTAAAAAAATCTTCATTAGTCATATCTTCTCCACCCTCAGGGAAAGAACTATTTAGAAACTGTGTTAATAATAGGAAAAAGATGTCCACAGCAACAGTGAGCAAAGAGGTAAGGACCTAGTGTCATCTAGGAAAAAACACCAAAACAGACGTTAATAACACAGCAAGATATGGTACCTGGAGTTTCATTAGCCTGCTTGAGTAGCTCTTGAAATATGAGTAATAGACCTTGCTCATTGTGTCCACATACTCGTCACGCACTTCTTTGGCAACATGACGTTCATTGGTCATCAAAAACTCATTAAAGATCCTGAAATACACAAAAGAAGGTTTACAAAATCATAGCTTTTTAAATGTGCTGTTAAATAACTGTGAAATACTCATACTAGTGTACAGACTGTCTTTTACACAAATTGTCAGATGTCTGTTGACTCACACTCAGTTTAAGGTTCTATTAAAAATCAAGAATAAATGTTTCTTCTGATCATAATTGCCACCAGCACTTTGACTTTGCTCATTTTTATGTCCAAAAATGCATCAATTAATGTCTGTTGAGAATCCTCTACGGAGAAATTTTTCAATAAAATTTGCCTACTTCAGATCCAGGATCATAAATAATGAACAAAGAAGTCAAGACATCAGCGCATACTCTTACCTAAATTTCAGCAATGTATTCTGTGGAATCTGATAGTTGGCCATAGGTTTACGGAAAGCATAGATTCTCTGTAGCAGGAATTCTCTAATCTTTGCCAGAGCCTGCAGAAGAACAAAGGATGATTCTTCTCCATTTACCACCCTTTACTAATGAGCAAATATTTCTTTCTGAATCTGTTTTAACTGTCAATGGTCAATCACCTATCAGCAGTCTTTCTGCTTTTATTAAAATTCCCAGTCAGCAACCACAAAAGTTAGTCTAACATCATTAGACGTGACACATCAAAATAATATCTGACGTGATTTCACACAATCACAATTTTTTTTTATTTCATTATTTAAATAGATACAAATTTACTGAAATGGGAAAAACATGATTTTTTAATTATTTTTATTTGCAGTGGAATACATCATTGTGTTCAGCAAAGAATGGTTACCTTGACTTTTAGCCTCTCCAGAATGTCTTTGACATCGCCACAGGCACGAGCATCTCTAAATGCCTGCTCCTTAACAAATTTGATTTTGTGATTTAGCTCGTGCAGCTGCTCCTTGAACTCATCCTCTGTCACCGGAGTCTCCAGAATGTGACTAACAGAGGTAGAAAATATTGGTTGCATATAAGGAAAACAAGAAATTTAAACCCTATATCTTTTTTTTTTTAGTAGTTTTTTTATCTTATTTTTTCTCATCCCCATTTATTTAAAATTCATCATTTTATTCAATCATTCATTCAATTAATTTATTTTAATGTAGTTGCAGACTGAAATAAAAGGAAGTTAAGGTTAAATGATTCCAAGGCCAAAAATGTAGCTTCCAAAGACCGAATTAAATAAGTGTTATATTAAAAGGTCGCCAGCTGATTCAACCATTTGTCTGTTCAACCACTTGCCAGTTTGACCACAGCTAGTAGCTGATTCTACCACATCTGCGATTAATTCAATCATGAAAATAGATATACTTTGAGGTCGCTTCTTTTATTGCATTTTATATTAACTCTTCATACACAGTTTGCATCTGCAGACACAAACGTCTTTATAGCTACAGCTCAGTTGTGTTAGTTCATCCATATTGAATGACTTAAGACACTGGAAACAAATTTTCATGCAACTTCAGGCAATTGCTACATTTAAATTTAAGGTCAGCACATACTTTATTGTTAGTAGTTTATCTGTATACCTCTCTCCCATTGACTATGTGTTCATGCACTGGCATCCCTCTCTCCTGACCCTTCCCCCTCCCACGCATTAAAAAAGTTAAGATGAACTACAAGTTCGAATGTGTCATATGTGTAGGGGGTGGGTGAGAGACGGAGTAGCAACAAATTAAAGATAAATTGAAGTGATTGGTAATTCTGACTTTTTCAGGGTTTTAGATATTTAAAATGTGATGTTTGTGTCTAGCACTTCTATCATCCACTCATGGCTGTGATTAAACCAGTTTGTGTGTGGTCAAATCAGTTTGATCAAATTGGTAAATGGTCAAACCAAGTGGACACAGTATTATATACTCTTTTCATGACTCCCCAATCATAGAGATCCATTATTCTCTATCAGCTACTTCCACAAAAAACTATCCACAAAAGATTGTGTGCTACATATGAACCATTTAAGAACAAGGGTTTTCATACAATAAACACAATACTGTACAAAACCATCTTAGTCAATGCAGGTTTTTTACAACAATTATATGTGTCATAATAAAAAATGTCTTATGTTATCATTATCACAACAATTATGAGTGGGAGTAAAAGAGTGTATTACATTGTCATTACAACTACATGTGGTAATAAAACAGTGTCTTACGTTATCATGGTTTCTGGTATAACCATCTCATCCACATACTGGCTGAGTTCTCCTCGGATAGCCTGAAAGATCAGTTCCCATAGTTTAAGCTAGCTTTTCAGTTGCATAAAAGAAACAAACTGAATGGTAAAAAGGGCTCTTTAGCCCTTCCGTTAGCCCTAGCACTAAACGTAATATAAAAATACTGTGTTCACTATTGGTACTAACTTTTCTTTCACCCATTTAAGATTTAATGCTAGCTAGAACTTGCAGACTTTAAGAAAAAAAGGTTTCATCTCAGTATTAATGGGCAAACATTTGTCTAACCCTTCAAGTCATAAAAAGGTGAAACACATGTGCTTTAGCAACAACAACAATAAAATTGCATTTTACAGTTTGAATTCACAGAAATTTAAAAGGAAAAATTTAAATTTACAGAAAATATGTTTAAAGGAAGAACTTGATCAACACTGGGCAGTTCAAATATAGAGTACAGTCGTCCCTCACTATATGGCATTTCACTTATTGCAGGCTCACTGTATGGCAGGTTCACTGTATGGCAGGTTTTTTAAAAACAATATATCTAATTCTGTATCATGAACTTTTTGCTGTAACGCAGGATTTTGCAGTATATAGGTATTTATATAAAATTTGTGATTTTAATCATTTTTGCTTTAAAAATTAAAAATAAATAAAAAAATGTAAAAAATATTAATTCAAATGTATTAAAAGAATATTAAATAAAAATAACTACAGTATGTATAGGTATATCATCAGCAGATGAATACCATTCTGTACACAATGGAAATGCAGTACTGTACGCCACTACTGCTTGTGTAGAGTGTAGAAAGTGTTTAAGAGAATATGAAGTGCTTAAAAGTGTAGGAAAGGTTAATAAGAGAGTGGGAAATGTTTATAGAAGCATCGGAAGGGTTTACAAAGCCTTAAATTAAATATAATGCTGCTACTTTGCAGATTTTCATCTATAGTTGGGGGTCTCTAGAAGGTAACCCCTGTGATAGGTGAGGGATCACTGTAAATACAAAAACAGACATGACTGGTTTCTCATGCAAGCATGAGAATTTGCAGGATCGAGTGATCTGGGTCAGCAGTCCATTAAAAATGCAACAACAACAACAACAGCCATGTTCGTGTTTTTAGTCATAATAAAGCTATATCTGAGACACTGGAAAATGCAAGTGACAGTACCTGCCTGTTCTTCAGTTTGACATTCATGGCAATGGACTGGTCCTGCAGAGACTGTATTTCTGTGGAGATGCTGCTTAAGTCACTTTGGAAGCCATTCAACATCTGCTCCATTCGCTTTATAAAAAACGAATTGAGAACAACAAAATGAAGAATTATGCAATGACAGTACTCGTTCAGCTTGCTTAGCTTAGCAGTTTCTTTAATGGGGATGGGGTTTTATTCCAGTTGTTGCTAACTTGACCTGTTTCCCTTATGTCACTTTGACCTGTGGTAACAACCTATGACCCTTCATTTATTTTTTTTGTTTTTGTCACAGAAGCATTGAGAAGAGAGATTAAATGGTATTAAGGGTTGGGGTATGGAATGAACCTCTAAACAGAAGACTCTCCTACAGCAGTAACTTTCTTCAAAACAAAAACTGAATGACTCATGTCGTCACTACCATTTACTGGGTCTTTCAGAGGCAGCAAACATAAAATTTCTGACCGACAAAGACAATTTTCCTTACACGCCCAGCATCCTGCCAAAATCTGTCCAAAATCAATCATTATTCAGCATGCAAATTCACTGGACATTAAGACGCATCAATGATTGTTTCTCTGGAATATTTGCTCAATAATCTAGGCAGATTACATTAATAGTTTTTCAAATTACACTCTGGGAAAAATGTCAAGGACTCAAAAGTTACAGTAAGGTCTCATTCCGGTATAACACGATATTTCCTATGCTTGCCTCTAAGATTCCATCACAAGCTGCTATCTGGCTATGTAGGCTGGCGATGTTCTGGCTCTCCTTAATATCTAGCATGTGGTTAAAGAACTATGTGATGATCCTATGGACTCACTACTAAATAAATCAGAGCAGAAATCAGGACATGAACAGTGGAGCCAAGCTACAGGGATGGTCTTCCAGGACTTCTACAAGCACACCACACAATCCATTGCATGAAGAAATTAATAAATTCATTAAAGAAACAAAAAAAAAAACTAAATGTGTTCACTATATAAGCTTCAACATTAGATATTTAAAAATAAATGTGCTATCACAATAATTTCAGTTTTCTGAAAGCACTGCAATGCACCCTAGCCAAGCTTCTGCAATGCACCCTAGCCAAGCTTATCACAAAATGCACCTCTTAACAGAAATCCCTCTTTCACTTCAATCTGGATCACGAAAAATTTCAAAACAACATTAATAATAATGTAGAAGGATACAGTCCTGGATTGAGGCATTTTCCACTTCCAAGAGCTCTCGCTCTACCTGTTTGGAATACTGGCGCAGGTCCACACCCTGTGAAGTACATTTTAATTAGCATTTATAAATAAAACTGCTTAAAAGTTAAATGTCAATTGTGATTACTTATTATTATTCATCCTCCCAAGGATCCAATTTTCATGACAAGTTGAGTCTTTATGAAACCCAATATATGACCTTTCATGTAGAATATTTGTTCTTTTCAAAATTTATTTTTGTGCTTTGAAACTATTTTAATTTGACATATAAAATTTCTATAAAAGGCATAATTATAATGAGCAATATTCTCATGTACTTAATTTTTGAAAAATAAGTCTTTTTGTCTTACAGTTAATTAACTTATAATGGCTACATATATGCAAGAATGTCTATCACTACATTTTTCTCCCATTTCTTTTTTGTCATGACCAGCAGATGTCAACATACTTTAATAACATAAGTATTAGTTATATTTAGCAGGAGATTGAATATAAACATGAAATTATGTCATAAAAATCCATTGATTTTATCAAATATAAGCCCTACAGCAAGCTATCACAAATACAGTATACCTTATTCAAAGCCTCCTTCACTATGTCATCTTCAAGATTTTGTTGAATGTGTGCTGAAAAAACAATGATGAATAACACTACAAAAAATCTGATCATGTTTCAGTAGTCATGGAAATCAAGGAAGCTCTAAGTTATGGTAATTTGTGGGGGGTGTGGAGATAGTCTTATGTCCAAATGCCCCCACCCCACCAAGTTCAGCTGAAAATATTAGTATTCTTTATCTAAGTACAGAGTTTTAAAATGTGCTTTGAATTAATTTATCTATTTCTAACAATGGTTTGTTGCCTCTGAAATTCTCATGCTGGCTGTATCAATTATAAGACATTCTTTCGTTGGCTTTTGATGCTAATTTACTCTAGTCACTTACAACTTACAGTCAACTTCGTCCAACAGAAAGTCTTCGGATGTAAGATCTAGCTCCCCCAGCTGCAGCATGCTCTCTTCTATGGTCTAAGATAAATAAATCACTTTTTGTAGATACAAAAACTAATGTGGATTACAAAATCGTTTTCTACTATGCATGTTTGGTCAGCAGTGATGGGTTAAAACCTGGCAATATCATGCACCTTTGAAAACAAGTAGCTATACATGGACTGATCACTTGCTGGGAAAAATTCTCTGACTGTAACCTTTACAGTTTACAGTACAAACTTTCAAAGGAAAAGAAATGCTTTCTACTGACGCTGTATAAAATTATAAACATTCAAAAAGCTGTACTAAAGTGACGATATTTTAAATAAACACGAATGCTTTCATACACAATTCGAAATCTGTCCCTTAAGTGTTAAACCCAATGAATAAGACTAGTCTTAAAAATTCTTTTGTAACTTGAACCATTTATTAAATAAAACAACATTTTGCTTTGTTACACTCTGAAAGCTTTTAGAAGAGGGCAGGGATATGTCTTCTGCTACCGAGGCAGCCATGTTTGCATCGTGGATTGAGCATGCGTAGCCGTAGTGTTTTGTCACTTCCGCTTCCTCTTTCTACTAAGCAGCCACAATGGTAGGAAAACATTACATGTCTTATGGTCTTAATCGTAACATCCCACAACATGGTTTGTAGATAAATAGCTAAGAAGTGCCAAAACTCATTTAAAATATTCCGTTTTCCTCTAATCTGTAGATATTTAAATTGTGATTTGTCCGAAATATGCTAAAAATATTTCGAAACTGTCCACATTGCTGACCGTGTCTTACACTTATAAAAAGAAATAAAAGCTGAATCGGTCAATAATAACTTGGTACAGGAGAAACCTTAGTCTTCTGTTAAATACGTTGTGTTTGCATACTAACGGTAAAGTATATAATACTTTTATTTATGTCCTTGTTTCAAACTAATCGCAGTAAATACCACAGTAAGTACAATGATGTATTAGCTTTTGAGATATCAGTCTTACATAAAATGGTTCAGTTGCAAGAACGCGAGGAGTGCATTTTTGTAATGTAATTCTTTATTTTGCAGTCGCTGGTCATTCCAGATAAGTTTCAGCACATTCTTCGTGTTATGAACACGAACATAGATGGACGGCGAAAAATCATGTTTGCGATTACAGCAATCAAGGTAAGATATTACTTTTATTTTATTCGATCTATTTCATTTAAATTAGCAAGTTATGTTTGCAGTTGCTTCTTGCGCTAAGAGTATCTGCTAAGTATTATTATAAACAGCTTGTTTTTCTGTGATTGGGTTCAATGCATTGTCAAATTGTCAGCCTTTACCGATACTGTTGATGTTGTATACTCACTTAGGTGTTTTGTTGTGGTCAGAAGATTTGTGAAAATAAGACGGTATATTTTGCTGTCCTCAATAATTGAAAAGGTTTGCATTACATAAAGTTGAGAAAGTCGTGTGTGATAGGCAGTACCTGAAAAAATGTCTTCAAATACAATTTTTTTTTCAGGGTGTGGGTCGTCGCTTCAGTAACGTTGTCTGTAAAAAGGCAAACGTAGATATCTCCAAACGTGCTGGTGAACTTACAGAAGAAGAGGTAACAAAACTTTGCTAGCCAAGAGAACATTATTCTTATTCCGTTCCCTACATACCTTGAATTCGTAAAAATTATCATTTTCAATTTAAAATTGAATTTGTGGATGTTGGGTTTCATGACCACTAGCTTCATTCCAAATAAATTTATCTTAGGTTGTGGTTTTTATGATAAATCTCTGACCTGCCCACAGGTTGAGCGCATTGTCACAGTAATGGCCAACCCTCGCCAGTACAAGATCCCAGACTGGTTCCTTAATCGTCAAAAGGATATCAAGGATGGTCGTTATACACAAGTCCTGTCCAATGCACTTGATAACAAGCTGCGTGAGGATCTGGAGCGTCTAAAGAAGATCCGTGCTCACCGTGGTCTGCGTCATTACTGGGGGTAAGCAGTTTGGGTGGCCTTATTACTGAGCAGTTCGCATTAACATTTCGCAGCATATGCTTTTATTGATGGGATGTGACTGGATAATATATGGTGTAAAATACCAGTGTGAGCACAGTTTTCAGTAATCAATCCACAGTTAGTGTTGGGCATTGTTTTGTAGTCTAACAATTGTAATGATTAGTGAAATTTTGGTAACAGGTCGGTTTGACTAGTGCCGATTCGTCTATAGGACACATGGAATGGGAAAATTTGAAGTGAATTGAATTGTATTAAATGATTTAAATCTATCATGTAACATATGCAAGGATAGTATTACCATCAAATAACACAGAATAGGGCGAATAAAATTGTAAATAAGAATTGTGATTTAAAGGCATACTATTACCGTCTAATAATATGGAACACAGTGCTAATGACACACTAAAATTCCAAAGTATCCACAATACAGTTCATTTGTAAATAATGCACTATAGCATGTAAACGCACTGCTCTGGCCATAACGCTCAATACTGAACATGCAGTGTAGTTGAGTATACATGTACACCTTTTCCGTTGGGCGTTGTGTGCCTGACATGCTCTGAAGAAATGCAGCTTTGGATGGTCACAAAGGAACCGCGAGTGTAGAGTGCTATATTTGTTTTATGGGGTTTTATGTCAGTAGTCATTGACCCGTGACACTTCTACAGTCTGACATGCCATGAATAGCGCCTGCAACACAATTACATGGTTGCATCATTTAAATAGCACATATTCTTATTATTATTCCTTTTCACCCCCAGTGGAGCATAGGGTTGCAACTACACCCAGTTTTAACTACACCCGGTTCTGGGCCTCTCTCCCCAGTTGGGCCCATGTAATAGCACGTATACTGCAGGCATGTAGAATGGATTGACCGGGAGTCGAAAATTTTCAACTTACGATTTGAATAATCTTGTACTTTTTGAGATACAGCATTGCAAAAGTTAGTCTTGTCTGTCATATACTTCCTGCATCATAAACAGGCAGCGTCACAAGATTGCTTACAATTGTCATTGCATTCATTCTATGTCGCTTGACTGTTTTGTTTGGGGTTTATTTTTCAGTCTTCGTGTCCGTGGTCAGCACACCAAGACAACTGGACGTCGTGGTAGGACTGTCGGTGTTGCAAAGAAGAAGTAAAATATGACATGGACTTGAGCAAATAAAGTTATCCAGTAAAAATTCTGACCTTAGTTTATTGCTTGAAGGTTGTGCGTGCTTTCACTGTTCATATTTTAATAAGTGTGGTTGTTATCAAATAAATATTTGTTTTTATCTTGGGGTTTCGGAAAAAGATAGGCTAAATGCTACCAGCAATTTAAAGTGAAAAGCCATGGCTAAAGAATATGCAGCTTGCTGAAATGCTCCGTTTTGCTTCTACAAGTTATGAAGTAATGAATTGTTCAGATTATTTTGGAGCTAGTGTGTGTTGCAGAAGGGTTTTTTACAGGTTACAATACAAAGAGATTAATGTTTTTTGTAAAATGTCCAGCTATTGCATATTCTTTCTACTATGCCATGGCTGAGCAAGGCGTGCCTGACGAACCTTATTTTAAGTGCTCTATGGCTGATTGTAGACTCAACATTTTTTGTCGCCCAGTAGGCAATGGCCATAGTTGATCTCTAAAAGCACTGTGGTATGAAGGAGTACGTCAAAGACAAACACAGAGGATTATAAGAAAATCACAGTTTGGATCTCAAGAACTCAGATCACATCTTCTGCCATAACATAGTGCCGTGGTGTTTTTAACAATCATTGTCAGCCTCTATTAGTCCTTATCCCAATACAGCACCCTGTCCTGGGTTCAACTCTTGTCTTGGACATACTGTTTCTTTTAGGGTAGGTGGTGTGTCAGGAAAAATGCATCCTGTAAAAACTTGATGTATTTATCACTTTTTCGGAATGACCAGATTTGATCAGTTAATTGTGACTTTTTGTGCACAGTTTGTTCGTTCTAGTGCTGAATGCTAGTTTAAGGGAATATAAAATACTGGTATACAATCGGAACAAGCTAGATGGATAGGGTAGTTGCACAACAAAGGACAGCAGGTTACTGTGGAGTATCATATCCTGCATGTGTGTATATATATACAAATCCCTGGACTTTCAGTACTGAGTTGATGTCTTGGGCGCTGTTCCTTTGCATGTCAATCAATCCTCTAGTAGTCTAGTTGCACATAAGGCCTCAACCAGAGCCCGCCACTGATGTCGATCGGCTGAAACTCTCTCCAGACGACCCCATGTCCAGCCCTTTTATTTTTATCTCCCTTTGCATGTGTCTGTTTAAGGGGCTTGCTGCTTTGTCATGATATAGCCTTAGTTGCTGGCTTGGCATAAAACACCTATTCCCCTGCCTCAACTCCTTACAGGATTATAACATGTTGAACACCATTATTGACATTCATTTTATCATGCCTGAGAACAAAGTTCGATGCATGACTGGTTTCACAATATGCAGAACTGCAATATTGCCACATAATTTCACCCACATTCATGTCGGGGGAAAATGAACTAATTCAAACATATCTTTAGTGTTGGAGTAGTAATTAATGGGAATAATAAAAAAAACTATCATGCTTATAATAAACTATGACAGGATTTTTTTATAAACAGATTAAAGATACTGTATCACAAGTTAAGCTATCACTGGTATGGTGTTGGTCGGGTAAGATACAGTGTTTAAGTAGTTGTAATGAAGCTGCTTTCAAGCATCTAGTTCCAACAGTAACCAGGATGGCATTGAGCATTTCCTTTAATGAGCACAATTATTCCTCTTCCCACCCAAGACTGAAAGAAGAGTTCACCATAACAGTCTTTGGTGCCTGACATGAGTTAATGTCAGCAAGTTCTCAGTTGTCTGATTGCTTCAGCATCTGAGTTTAGTCAGTTTTCAAAGGAAAATTATCACCAGACAATCAGAGGTCTCTTGGCTTGTGTGATGACTTCAGCATGGGGGTTGGATGAGAAAAATCAAGACATGGAATGTTATGTGGCACCAATCTCCTGACTTGTCTGATGCATTGAGATGACTTACTGCCAGGCATGCTCTTTACAGATTTCAATAATAAAGTATTTCACTACTGCAAACAGTGTACGAAGCAATATCCTGTTCTTTTCTACTGAATTAGAAGCTTTCACATACAGCTGGCACCTATCCGAGTAAAGTGCTGCCTTAAGTTCACAACCTGTGCACGAGTAGAGCTAGAATACTATGTAAAGCTTTGATCTTACTAGCTAATTACACTAATCTAACTCGAAGATGTCCTTGCTGAGAGGGTACATCCCCTCGATAACGTCTTCCTTCATTAGGAGCGATTTTCCTCACCGCATGGAGAGACAGCATGTCGTACAAATGTCCAGGACAGTGGTCATTCATCCAGTATGGTCGTTCGGACCATCATCTCAGTGACAGCGTATGGGTCAGCGTTGGCGGCGGGTCGTCGCTCTTCTAAGTAGCCACAGCCGTCCAGCTCAATCTGCACGACAAAACAAAATGCAATTTCATCTGGGAAAGACTATAACGAATGGCTGAGGCGGAGAGCTCGGATTCAGCACTGGTATCCAGATGACATTCTTGAATTAAAGCCAATTTTTATAGGTCCACATGAGTTTGCCCTTACAATACAGGCTAGCTCGAGTGCCAAAAAAAAAGTCCTCGTATGAGTGGGTTGAGTTTATTAAACAATGAGCTTGACAGATACACCCCATAGCAGATGCCAGAGAGGTTTTGGAAGGAGGGCAAGACCTCATTTCTAGCTACCTTACAGAAGTCGGCAAGTTAATTGGACAACTTGTTATTGGCTGCAAACTTCAGTGATGTCAGTAGTTAAAATTCAGGTCAAGCCACGTGTGCTTTTTTCTACATAAAGATACAATTCTCCAGGCATTTCCGTAAAAAAACCCAATGAAAGTGAGACATTCGGTTAACTTCCTAGCAACTTTGACTCTAGGTCATGTCTGACTTAGACTTTAAGCGCATAGAAGAGACAACTCACCTGCTTGGGGATGCGGATGGTGGCGGTGCGGTCCGCCACGCCCCAACGGAACTCGTCGATGCGGCATGTTTCGTAGAGACCCGTCAGGCGCTGCTTGTTGTCCTCGCCGCCGTGGATGTCGTACACCTGGATGTGTTCGCCAATGCGCTCCTGTAGCTTGCCTATGGCTTCTTCGATATATCTGGGTACAGAGAGACCATCAATCAGCTTTTCGCCCTCTTCTGTCTGAGTACACTTCATCTGTTTCTAGACTTGCAGGTGTGCGGGTACAGTGACAAAGCAGTCCGTCCCCCACCCCAGCAAAATGTCGGTTAAGTGAGATCTAAGGGAAGTAAATTTAGCCGTAGTTTTGTTCGGAAGTGACAATCTATAATTCTTTTTTTACTTTATTTATTTGTTTGTACTTGCTTATTGTAAGCGGAATTACTTTGGAAAAGGTCTTGTGGTCATGTTACCAAAGTGCAGAATCTTTTTCCCGAAGTTGGATACGTATTTCTCCCCGCTAGTATATACCCCCACCTGATAAATTAAAGGTGATTTCTAAAAATACTCTTTTAATAACTTAGTGTTAGGCACGAGGTTAACACGCTTTTAAATATTGTCTTTTCACAGGATGTTAGATGGGAAACAACGTATGTGAAAGACTCAATTTCAGAATCCCAATATTGCTAAATATTTAAGCCTTTCTCGAGTCATGCTTTTAATACTGTTTAGATACAACTATAGGCTTTAATTTTCGTGTCCTTTTTTAAGAGAGAGAGTTGGAGCTCTTTCTGTGCATTGTGTCGCTTGCCATTCGATTAATTAAAGACTTAAACGTGCGATGATCATGTGCCAGGAACATTTTACTCACAGCATGCCCCCAGGCTCTCTCATGAACTTGGTGCTGTAGTTGCAGTGAGCGCCGGCGCCGTTCCAGTTGCCGTACATGGGCTTGGGGTGCAGGCTGACAATGCAGCCAAAATCCTCGGCGATGCGATGGAGGAGGTAGCGTGCCACCCACAGCTGGTCCCCCATCTCTATACCCTCGCAGGGCCCCACCTGGAACTCCCACTGCAATCAGATACCTTTATTTTCTTAGCACGCGAAGTAGGCATGTGACTGACTTGCTTACTAGCTTGGTATAGCAGAAAAGTGCTTCCGCCTAGAGATGATTTCAAATTATTACGGGAGATGGATGATGGAAGAATGTCGGGGAGGAAACTGGATTACCCGGAAAAAAAATCCCCAACGGCCAGCCCTGTGATCAGGTATCACATGCAGAGAAAGAGAGAGAGAGTCCCAAGACGAGATCTGAACCAGAACCTTTCAGTTCTCTCTGCAGTAGTGCGAACGAGCGATTTACCACAGTAGCGGGCACCCCAATAATCTGAGGCTAACGGGTGACTTACCTATATATATATATAAACATTTCAAGCATTTTGGTTTTTCTGTTAAATTTGTGTTACCTAATGTGTTAGAGAAGCACTAGCGGTCAGGATAAACTTAACCGCAGCTTCTTGTTTGCTTTGTGTGCTTTTTTTTTTTTCTTCTTTCCTGTCCCTCTCCACGTACTTAATGTTTCGTTATTTGTTTTTAGCTTTCGTGTTTGCGACATTCACCTCACAATTCATGACAAACAACCCTAAACCACCCTCCACCCCGACTACTTTTTCGGGAATTCCCGCTATTACACTTCACCTTCTCGGTGGCTCATCGATCGAGAGTTAGTTTGTCTGTCGTGTTAACTTTACCGCCAGGCTCCCTACCCGAGCTAGAACAAGTTACCATAGTGGGCGAGTCTATGAAATTCGCGAACAGCAGCAGAGATGCTTTCTGGGAAAGATAGGAAACAGAAAGAACTGGACTCCACCTTGCACAAGACGTACCGAGTGCTTTCGAGTACAATGACAACTAATTCCGCAATCCTGAAAGCTACCACAACGACCTCACGACTGACCTGCGAGGGCATGACCTCGGCGTTGATGCCACTGATCTTGATGCCGCAGTACATGCAGGCCCGGTAGTGCGCCTCCACCAAGTCACGGCCGTGAATACGGGTGGGGCCGATACCACAGTAGTAGGGACCTGCAAGGATGTATTCAGTGATGATCATAGTTGATGATAATGCGGATGATAGTCGTCGAGATTGTTATTATTTTCGCCTTAAGTTGTCCAAGTTCTAGTCTGAGGTGTTTTTTCTACAAATCAAAGCATCAAGAATTCCTGCTTTCGGTGAACTTAAACGTTAAAATATACAATACACAAACAAGTACTCAAACGATTAATCAGTTACCCTGAGGTTCTGGAAAGCCGTTTTTTGGCCACCCGATAGGGTACCTCTCCATGTCCAGGAGCGTGTACTCCTGCTCGATGCCGAACCATGGCTTCGCTTCCTTCACCTTTGGATGATTCATCACGGAGTTGCAGGAATGCCGTAGGTTTGACGCTGGAAACAAAGATCCAACGTATCAGTAGTTCGGACATACTTTTGAGTGTCGAGGGAAAATTAACTCCACACCAGTCTTCAGTGTGAAAAGAAGCAATCAAATGTAAAAAAAAAAAAAAATGTATATGACATAAAATGTTCTATATTGTTGAGTTATGGTTAGTATTATCTAACATGTAGATATGATTTTTTTGGAAACTATAAACCACTACGACATACACGAAAATATGCATTTTCATCCAAGAAGAGATGCGTTTTCAGTGCACATTTAAACGATTCATTAGTAGCGAATATGGAAGGGGAGAGAGTTCCATTGTTTTGCTGCACAGTATCTAAAAATCATGTTGTTGTTCTGGTGAGAGGAATAGTTAGAATACGGTCATCAGACGAAGAACGGAGTTGTCTGGGTGGGATGTAGGGAAGAGAAGTTTAAATAGTCAGAGCAGAAGCATACGAAGAATCGAAAACACAGCACAGACAGTTTGTACTGGATGCTAGACTGGGTAGCTAGTGCAGAAAACGAAGGAGAGGAGTGACATGGTCCCGTTTCGTGGCTCTAAGCACCAGACGTGCAGCGGAGTTCTGTACTCTCTGGAGTCTCTGAATGAGTGTGATATACAGAAGTCACATAGAGGAGTGCAGTAGAAATTATCCACAGAAAAGTCCAACTTATCAGTAACATCATTAATAAAATTCTGTACGTAACAGAAACGCATTGGACAGAAAGGAGATCAAAACTACCAGCAACATACTTTCACAACAGATCAAGAACGTAGTGTCCCCTGTGGTATATGAGAGTTCGAGGTTGCTTGTTATATCTAATTTTAATTGCTTTATAAAGGTTACAGTTGTTCAGCCTCGTAGCAGAGAACGTGTAACTCCCAATGTCTAGGCCACGGCAAGTGCAAGGACGAACCCTTTCTTCCAATAGTCCTTACCTTCACTGAAAATTTTTATTCTCATTTCTGCTTAGTCGGCGGAGTAAAAGCGAGGGTAGGGAGTTTTTCGGCCTAAGGCGAGCTTTGAACAATCTAGTTTCTAATTTGCCGTCGAACGCGCTAATTACATTACAAATCACGAAGCACCATGATTCTTCCCATCGAATGTCAGGAACTTATGTTCCACACCTCACATTACACTAATTCTTTTCAAACAAGTTTCAAATAATACGTTTCTTTAAAATATTCAAATCATTATTTTTCAATAAAGTTCTTTAATTATTATCATTAAATGCTGCGTGAAAATTTTCAGGGAAAAAAAACAAAAGAAACTCTTTCAAGAGTGACTTGTCATTCAACTTACCAACAGGTTGCTGCTTCTCGCAGTCCAACACCTCACACAGCACCAGTTTGTTGGGTCCACGTCTGAAAGGGTCCGGAAAAATTGCTACTGGCTTGATGAAGGTGTCCGAACAATGGGACTCAGCTTGGGAGGTGCTTGACCCATCGTAGTTCCACATCAGGCAGTCTTCGACATCACAGAAAGTCAAATGTGCACATTAAGAAAGTTGAGGAAGAAACATGTTTTGCCAAGCGATGGTTACGCATAATATCGGATCCCTTTGTGATAAATGTTTTAGGAGTTTATCTCACCGGTTTACGTTCTAGTTTCGTCATGAAGAGAAGAGAGACGATGGTTAATGATGATGATGATGATGATGATGATGGTGATGATGATGATGATGATTTACATTGGGCTTTTCCAATGATTTGCTCAGAGCGATTAACATAAACAATATACAGATTGGATCACCAAAAGCCATGCACCCAATTTCGCATATAACAGGCACGATCATTTCTACAACAGACACCCGCTTATACGCAAAGTAAAATACAGACACACGCTTTACACGCTCGTAGTCAGGACAGGACAGGGACAGTGAACGAACTGGTCTAAAAATATCTGTCTTAAGTTTCGACTTAAAGGTGGTAAAGGAATCAAAGTGACGAAAGCTGGAGGAAAGAATTAGCGAGGTCAATGCCGCAACAGTCACAATGCACAACACACGCGCGTGCACACACACACACACACACACACACACACACACACACACACACACACACAAACCAATACCTTCAGGCCCTGCCGGCACCTCATACACAGTCCTACACTTGCTCCGAAGCGTCTCCCCCGTAGAGTCGATCCAGATGTACTCGAGCTGTACGGGGTAGCCGGACTTCCGCTCGGGCTCCGTGGGACCCTCCTGGGGTAGCGTCAGGTAGTGCTGCAGCAGCTGCTTGTTGGAGCCCAGTTGATGTGAGAAGTTGATGTAGGCCATCTTGAACCTTTCGACAGAGACCATTGATTTGTTCACTTCTGAGAGATCAGAGTTCTTTTACTTCTATGCAGAAAAACCCACGCACGCACGCACGCACACACGCACACACACACACACACACACACAGATTTATCTTACCCGTCTCCCAGGGACGAACATACAAACAGAACAGACATTACAGAAAGACACCGACACAAAATTCTCACCTAAGTCTCGTTACGACGAAAGAGCTCCACGAAGATCACCTCACTTCCTAAAAAGAACGAAGCGAAATGCTGACGGAGGGTCCAGTTATGACCACTAGGATATCCTCCGCTTGTTTACTAACACAACACGACACCAACCTGCAATGTCTGTTTTGCGAACTTCCCAGAAAGTGGTGGTCAAAACACATTTCTCAATAACAGCTGTGACTCATGGCTGCAGTGTGCAGTCATGGTGTTCTACAACATGCATCGAATCTATAACCGTTTTCCTGTTTATTTTCTTTCAAACGTGCGTAGACCTTCCAAGGCCTGTGGCGTGTTTTAAGTGTGAGGCCCGTGGTGAGCAGATTCCACAGTCGTGTTGTGGGGCGTGGCACGGCAGTCCTGTTGATATGCTCGTGTCCCGGCGAAAGCGGGTTCGGCAACCCGGATCTTGTGTAGTCACACACAGCGCAGAGGTTAACACGCATGAATCTGTTACTGCGCAGAGCCCAGATTTCAGTGACATCATCATCTCACACACACACACACGCTCTCGCGCGTGCGCGCGCACACACACACACACACACACACACGGCAAATGAGCGTTTGCACTCAGAAATACACCCGCGCACACACACACACACACGCTTGTACACGTACTCAGGCACACACACACACACAGAGCACGTGAAAGGGATAAAGAGGAACATAAATCGATTTAACAGCTCAGGTGTCACTATAAATAGACTCAAAAGCCCCAGGACACAATTCCGGATTGATGATATTGATAGTATAAGTTCCTCTCGTCTCCACACCCGGCCACCCATACCCGCTAGCGTAGCAAAATGCTCAGCTTTGGGAGGTGACGATGAACAACGTTCACAATCTTGTCTCCTCAGTATCTTTTTTAAGGGGTGGCTGCCTCCACCCCCCTTCCGCCTTGCCCCTCTGGTTCCTATGCCACTGCCGCCACCACCACCACACCATTTCCACCACCACTACGAGCACACTTCCTACAACACACGCACGCACGCAGCAGCTCACGTTCAAGCACGGACGACATTCACGGCGACCCATTTAGCGTTGCCTGTGTGCAGCACGCGATAGGACACACGACGGCGATACAAGGCAGTCAAAATCCCTTCTTTCTTTTCATACTTTTTTCTTTTCTACAGCGTGGTTTATCTGCACTCTTACCCCTACCGCTTATTTGTCCTTTCGAGGCTACCTTCTGCTTCTTGTGTTTGCAACTGCGTGCTTTTCTGCCCGCCTATCAGACTGAAGGCTGGGGTTTTCAAGATTAGTGCGAGCGACTCTGCGTCGATTTTATTAGGTGGTGGGTCGTTGTCGGTTGTTTTTTTTTTCAGACATTGCACTCCGAATGTTCTGTCCTACATTCAGGTATAGACAGCTGAAAATCGTACAAGAGCACATCGGTTTGGATGCATCACATTTATTTATCTGGATTTTTTTTTCTGTCTCTCAATGCGCGGAATTCCTCTAATATCACGAGCTAAGTGTTCCGAAAATGGGAGCAATACATCAATTGTAATTATAACGACTGATGATGGGACTTAGAAACTTTAAGACCAGTCCTGTCTGTGCTCACGAAGCCTCTGGCGTGTGTTGGCCAAACAACGGTCCCTGTCGTTCTTAGGTGCTCCTCAGCTGACAACTGATGAAGTGGAAAGTCAGACCGTCACGCAGGCTGTAAATAATCATCACAGCTCGCCGCTTGACACGGACGCAAGAGCATTTGTGACTTGACTGGATGAGGTCAGCCCTCGTGTCGAAATAATGTTATGTATGTAAATGTTCCATGGTGCACCTCTTGATGAGCTGGGTCGATGTGATTTTTCTTGTTATATAGGCTTAACATTTCTTAGTGTGTTCACAGCATGACGTATTCTAGATTGTTTACCGGCATAAAGGATGTAGTAGAGTATTTCAAAGGCATGAAGTATTTACATTGTTTATATGCAGAAAGTATTGTACAGTCACGACACAGTGTAGTCTGTCTAGTAAAAGGAGAAGAAGCTGGTAGACAATGACTAATGCTTGCATGCTTGGTTGCTTGCTTGGTTGGACGCACGGACGAAATAGCACAAGAACCATGGGAAAAGCATCAGACAATTAAACAAATAGTTCCAGCCTGTCGAAAACCGTCCGTCAGTCCACCTCTTTATCTAACCACGCAGATAGTTTATCAATTATACTAATGACCAAGTGAGTTTTAAGAAATTGCATAGTAATTCTGTACAAGAGAAAAAAAACGTTTAGTTTCACTCCTTCCTTCATTCATTCATTCATATTTCAAAGAAACAGACGAACTCGAAAATATAACGGTTAATGCTGTCTTATTGGAGCAATAATGGTAAAGTATTTTGATAATGAAAACATGATTATCCTGCATCTGAGCAGCGGGAAGCTCTGGAGGATTCCCCCTCCCCCTCCCCACCTTTTTTTTTCCAAGGGAGGAAACTCCTGCGCAGAAGTTTTCAAACGCTCGGCATATAGCGTCCCTTACAATGCTAGTATGGTAGCGCTGAACGATTAAACAGGAGCTAACAAGAATCAGTCACAGATAGGGTAACTCCACAGGCACACTGAGAACCATAAGCCACGCGACAAAATCCAATGCTCTCAACAAAGTCACGTGACAATGACGTAATCGGTGTGCCTAGCGTGCCTGCGGCGTCTTAAAGCCTTTGCCCACTGAGCTCGTTACACTCCACACAATCCAGAATCCAAGGAGATCCATGACTAGGCTCGCGGAAACATGTGGTATACTGGCCTGCAGATCTCATTGTCGAGATTGGTCGACGCTGTTCTTTCTTTATTATTTTTTTAAGTTTGTTACTTTTGAAGTGTCGCAATCTCTCGAATTCTCTTGCCAGCCCATCCTAGGTCTTAACTTCCTCTTTCATCAAACTTTCCAAGGTCTTAAAGACTTAACCACGATTCTCCATAGTTCCATCCCCCAAAAAACCACCACCACCATCGCCACCTCCTTCTCCAGACCTGTCGACCATTTTGTAAAAATACTTAAGCCAATTTGTTCAGAAATGTGCAACGCCAACAATACCCAGTCATCAACTCTTTCACCCTCGTCTTTCACAAACTGTCGGCTGTAGACTTCTGACCTTAACCAAGGATTGTCCATCCTTATTCCACGATTATCGGCTCTTTGTCCAGTATTATCTGCCGTTGTCGACTCTTGGTCCTGGATTGTCAGCCCCTTCCTGTCGCCTACACGCCCTCATCGAGGATGAGGGTGCGGACCATCATCTCAGTGACGGCGTACGGGTCGGCGTTGGCGGCCGGTCGTCGTTCCTCCAGGTAGCCGCAGCCGTCGAGGTCAACCTGCAGGTCAAAGACGGCGATATTCACAACAAACTCTTGACAAACAGAAATTCAGTAGATCATGGATAGGATGAGCTCGTTTTTTTTTTTTTTGTTTTTTTTTAATATAAATATCTAGCTTTGTAACAGATTAAACAACTGGCTTGGCGACCACTTTCTCTTATTTCACTACCTTCAAGGCATCTCGTTTACGACAAATTAAATTCTGTGTTTGTCTACTTGTCTACATTTTTTTCTCTCCCCTCAGACACACACACACACACACACTGTACTCTCTCTCTCGTCCCCCTATCTTTTTCTGTACTGAAGGATTTTCATTTAAAATTTCTATGGATTGTACTAACAAAACTTGCCTCGTCGAACTATATCTACATTTTAAAGACCTACAAAAAACAAAACCAAAACCCGCATGAAACATACAAACGTTCAGTTATCACGTCCGTCAGGTGAACAGGTCACCATTTGTGGATGCGGTCGCTAGGTGAACAGCTCACTTATTTGGGAAAAAGCAGGCCAGAAAACAGTTCACCTGCTTAGGGATGCGGGCGCCAGGTGAACAGCTCACCTCCTTGAGGATACTAATGCTAGGTAAGCGGCTCACCTGTTTGGGGATGCGGACACTGACAGTGCGGTTGGCCACACCCCACGTACATTCGTCGATGCGGCATGTCTCATAGCCACCCGTCAGGCGCAGCTTGTTGTCCTCTCCGCCGTGCACGTCATACACCTGCATGTGCTCCGCGATGCGCCGCTGCAGCTTGTCAATGGCCGCGTGGATGTACCTGTTCACAAAACACCTTTGTGTGACCCCCTCAAGAGAACCATTGGACCGTGACAAAAGTTAATTTTTTTTTTAATTGGTGTTTTACGCCGAGCCAGCAACTAAGGCTATATCACGGCAAGGCCCTGTAAACAGCTGCCACATGCAGAGAAAGAACAGCGTGCCCGAGACGAGAACTGAGCCCAGGACAGCCAACCTTCACTGTATTGGTGACAGGCGCTAACCGTTGCGCCACCGGACCGCTCTGACAAAAATTATCACAATTGTATGTCGCGACAAACATGTCCTGTCACGAAAGTTTTCTCTGGTACCCGTCGAAGCTTTTCCGTCGATTCTTCTTTCAAGATCAGCAGGAAAAAAAGGTTGAAGGGCTGTCCTTTGTTGTTTCAACTTAACGTGTGATGAATTGTGTTTGTATATGAGTCTCGTTGCTGTTGATATGTGTGATGGAGATGAGTGTGCAATGCTATTTGTGCTGGTCTATTGATTACTTAAGAATGCAGGTATGGTTCCATAGCCAACAAAAAACACTTCGTGTTGTCCGCCAAGACTAGGGTATTTCTGAGTCAGTGTAAAGTATTCAGGAGTGATCCTGTGTTACATGGGGAATTCGTTCATGTTGGTGATTAAAAACTTCTCTATTAGAGGTTAAAAACTTGTGTAAAACGTTAAGGTGAACGATGAAGAGATCGTAGGAACAGGGAACTGAAAGTGCCTCACCGAGTCTAACGCAGTGACTGGGAGACTATTTGTGTTATTGACGGAATACTTCGGTGTGTATTACTTGTTACAGGCGAAAAACTTCGGTGTTTCTTACTCGTTACAGGAGCGATACCTTCGTTTCTCCCTTGTTACAGGCGAAATACTTTTGCTGGTGGAATATTTTTGCCTCACCAGCGGAATTTTTCAGTTTTACTGGCTTTATTTTGTTCATTATGTACTTACATGATACTAGTGCAATACATATAAGTGATATAACTACCGTAATACGTTCTGAAAACAGAACACAGACCATCAGCTTGTCTCTCTTCAGTCTGGACGTTCATATCCTCTGTCACATGTGTTGGATTCTGCTGAATGTCTGGCGAAAGATGGTGTGGACAATGTGTGTGTGTGTGTGTGCGTACGTGCGTTCCTGTGTGCGTTTTTGCAAATTACAATATTGTTTTAAAATTCATCCTGTTTTAAGCAAGGATATGAACCCTAAACACCAGTATTATGACAGTCAATGAAAGCGACATCACAAAAAACACTTGGACACTTAGCAGTGCGCGACCTCCTGAATCAAACGTCGATTACAAAAAAGCGGGCGCACAGCTTCGACAAGAAGATGAATGATGAAGAAGAAGGAAGAAAAAAAAAACGGAGCAGAAGAGTGGCACTGTCACGTGACGGTGTAAGCTGTACTCACGGCATGCCCCCGGGTTCCCTCATGACCCTGGTGCTGAAGTTGCAGTGAGCGCCGGCGCCGTTCCAGTTGCCGTACATGGGTTTGGGGTGCAGGCTGGGGATGCAATTAAAATCCTCGGCGATGCGATGGAGGAGGTAGCGCGCCACCCAGAGCTGGTCCCCCATCTGTATACCCTCGCACGGCCCCACCTGGAACTCCCACTGCAACAAACCGTGACTAACATTTACACACCCATCCCGCATCGTTGCAAATTCAAACTTTCTCTACAGAAACCTGGGGCCAGTTGCACAACACATTTCTAATTTTAAACACTTTTAGGCCTTAACTCTATTTAGATAATTAGTTTAAAGTGCACACCACAATTTTGGAATTTTTAAAACTAAAACTGCTTTAAGTAAGATAAAGTTGTTTAAGTCTGACTTTCCGTCCTGTCAGTACAATTTTTTATGTTTTTTTGCAATGCTTCAAAATGGCTAAGAAGAGATTTTGTTCTATAGAACAGTTTTAAGGTTTAGAAACGTGTTGTGCAACTGGCCCCTGGTCGCCTGGCGCTACACTTTGCTAAACCTAGACTAGAATGTGGAACAGATAACCTAGTGGTTAAAACGGCATCCGATTGCGTACTAGCCACTAGGCTTCGGATCCCCGAAAGAGGAGATAAGATTGATGGAACAGTTGGAATGTTGTGTGCGTTTTGTGGGGAGTTTGAAGGGGGATTGTGGGATGCTTGATGATTGACGCGAAAGCATGATGACATCACGACTGACCTGCGAGGGCATGACTTCGGCGTTGATGCCGCTGATCTGGATGCCGCAGTACATGCAGGCCCGGTAGTGCGCCTCCACCACGTCACGGCCGTGAATACGGGTGGGGCCGATACCACAGTAGTAGGGACCTGCCAAAATGTTATAGTCTCGTTTTGATGTCAGAAAATAAGTCCAGCTGTAAGAATGATGGACGACTTATTTTCTCTCTCTCTTCTCTCTCACACACAGACACACACAGAGCAAGAATTATCCCGAGGTTCTCGCTCACTATCAAACTGGAATGGATAGCGGATGAGAGAATTACCCTCGAGTTATGACCCCTTGTCGGATAGGCACAGAAAGAAAGGTAGGGCTACCCTGAAGTTTTAACCCATTGTCAGCCAGGCATAGAGAGGAAAAAAAAGCTACCCTGAGGTTCTGGAAATCCATTTTTTGGCCATCCCAACGGGTACCGCTCCAAATCCAGTAAAGTGTACTCTTGTTCGATGCCAAACCATGGCACGGCGGCCTTGACATCCGGGTGGTTCATGACGATATTGCACATGTGCCGTTTGTTGGATGCTGGGAAAGGCAGAAAGAAACAGAAATAATGAAGACTGAACACTTTTCACACCTTCTCTCATTCCAATTCCCTTCACTTTCTGTCAAACTCACGTCATCCCCCCCCCTCTTTCTGTAACTTACTCCCCCTTCTCAGTCACTTTTATTCTTCTCCTGGCGTCACCCCTTCAACGTCCCCCTTAGCGTCACTCGTTACGTCACTCGCTTGCATTTCTCTACGTCACTTCCTCCCTCATCATCTGCACATCGTAATCGGCGACCTAAGCTTTAACTCACTAGTAACAACTCTGTAACCCAGATGTTCATAGGTGCTAGCTGTCTACACCCTAGCTCTCTCACTAGACCATCCAGAATCAAACACATTATGAATTAAGAACAAATTTATAAATAAAAAAGTTAAGCTAAAAGAAAGTGCGTGTATTAACAGCTAACATTCGACCACCGTTAGTCGCATAAGCAGACACACGAACGAAAACGGTAGGTAGGTGACGTCAGTGCTGGATATCAAAACTGTCCTTTAGAAATTTAAGTTCGTGGTTCTTACCAATACGACATTTACAAGTGAAAAAAAATGCTTCTAACTGCTAAACCTCACCCACAGGCTTCTGCTCCAGGGTATCCAGCACCTCACACAGCACCAGCTTGTTAGGTCCACGTCGGAAGGGATCCGGGTAGATAGCCACTGGCCTGATGAAAGTGTCGGAGAATTCCGGAACGGCTTGCCCAGTGTTTGACCCATCATAGTTCCACATGATGCAGTCTGGCGGGAAAACAAACTCATGGTGCTGTACTTTACTTGTATAGCAGCCATGTCGCAGGTCGGCATAATGCAGCAACATGTCAGGTCCACATCAGAACAACATCAAAATTCTCGAGACATCACAAAGTCAATGATGTTCTAAGAGTACCTGACCTCCCACAGGTCAATACCTACTTGTGAGTAGGAGGGTGAGGTTGGGGTTGACGGAGATTTTTCTAGTAAAGCCACTGTCACAATTTCTTCGAGGGGGAACAATAAAGAAGATGCAGGCATTATGCTGTCAATGTCACCAGAAAGAAAGCACAGGTCGGAAAAGAGTCAGGAGACTAGAGCTCAACCACCCTTTTTTTTTTTTTTTTTTTTTTTTTGAAGGTAGTTTTCTTTCGTGCCAAAGCAACTCTGCGACTACAAGGTCACTCACCTACATGTTAAGACCCCTCATTACACTCGGGTACATAAACGGAGCATTAAGACATTTAGGTTCAGAGTACCTGGGACGCTTTATTAGTGAATGACTGGAGTAACGACGGGATATTTACTATTGTGTTTATTTCGTTATTACTGTGGTTGTTTATTTAGCTACTATTGTGGTTATTATTTAGTTACTGTTGTGGTTGTTTATTTAGCTAGTGTTGTTATTTAGTTGCTAATATGCTTATTTATTTAGCAAATGTTCTGGTTATTTATTTAGCTACCACTATAGTTACTTATTTAGCTACTATTGTAGTTATTTAGTCAGCTACTATTGTGGTAATTTATTTAGCTAATATTGTTTTTATTTATTTAGTTACTATTGTAGCGATTTACTTAGCTACTGTTGTGGTTATTTATTTAGCTACTGTTATTTAGTTGCTAATATGCTTATTTAGCAAATTTTCTGGTTATTTATTTAGCTACCACTACACTTACTTATTTAGCTACTATAGTTATTTAGTCAGCTACTATTGTGGTAATTTATTTAGCTAATATTGTAGTTATTTATTTATTTACTATTGTGGCTATTTACTTAGCTACTGTTGTGATTTTTATTTAGCTACTGTTGTGATTATTTATTTAGTTATTTATCGAATGGTTGATGCTGAAGATGTTTTTTCAATGTTTTTTGTTTCCGCTATTAAACGAACGAATATCGTTGTCACTTGATGGAGCATACGTTAACGTCTGCCTGTCTGCTTATTCATCCACTTATCTAATTACTTTGATGAATTTACCTGATGGCGTATGTGCTGCTGTAAAAATTTATTTGTTTTCCTTTATTTAGGTCGTAGACGACGATTTTGTCATGGCAGCTTGTTTTCATTTAATGAATTTATGGCATAATCCTTAGACGGCGTTAATGGAAGTGTGTTTCTTTTTTCATAATGAATATATGGCATAGTTACTTAATGACATGTCTGCCAATGTAATTACTCAATTCATTCATTTTCAGTGCGTTTGTTGCTGTTTGCAAGTGTGTCACTGAGTGTCCGTGTATTGTCCTGGGACAGCGAAGACAAGCTGCTACACACGCCCACATCATCAACGAGAGGGTAAGAGGAAGCTGGCTGTATCTTGATCTCCGCTGCCCAGACACAGCTCCCAACAACTACAGCACAGAAATATTTCTATATCGTCTCTGATTACAGATATCGCTATCTCCAGTCACGGCCATGGGGTTTCGCCGTCTTCTTGGTTAGTTTTAGGTTTCTTTGCCAGCCTGCGATTCAACGGCACACAGGAAAGTCACCGTGAACACAAACTGAGATAAAAGTGGGAAGAAAGAGGAGAAGAAAACAGAGCAGGAAAGGAAAAGAGAAATGGAAGGAGGAAGATATGATGATGAACTTAAACAGCATCCACCCACACACACACACACACACACACACACACACACACACACACACACATTATACCTTCAGGCCCTGCCGGCACCTCATACACAGTCCTACACTTGCTCCGAAGCGTCTCCCCAGTGGAGTCGATCCAGATGTACTCGAGCTGTACGGGGTAGCCAGACTTCCGCTCGGGTTCCGGGGGACCCTCCTGAGGGAGTGTCAGGTAGTGCTGCAGCAGCTGCTTGTTGGAGCCCGGGGTCTGCGAGATGTTAATGTACGCCATCCTGCTCCACCGGTCGGGCGCGGGCTCCTGCGAAGACCGACGACACTGCTAATAACGGTGCGTTCACCTGCATGGTCATTAAGATTTCATGTTAAAAGTCTAGAGCAGACCGCAACCTTTTTGTAATCACAAAGCAAACACTATTTTACCAAAGCTGGGCGCGTGCCCCTCTTCTCTGTTCTCCAGACTGAAACCTGCAGCCATTCATATGCTCAGAAGGTTAACGACACAGACACCTGGGGCGAGCTGCACAACATGTTTCTATAAAATAAAACTTTCTCAAGAAGCAAATTTAGAGACTTTCTTTCAAAAATCACTTTTTGTAATTTAGAAGAGTTGTACAGGTGCGTATAAAAATCGTGCCATTGAGATCGAAAATCTGGTTGAAGTAGATTTATCTTATTTCAAACAGTTCTTACTTGAACAGTTGTAAAATTGCGTTGTGCACAGTGTTTCCATAAAACTGGTTATCTAAATAGGTTGAAGGCCTAAAAGTGTTTAAAATTAGAAATGTGTTGTGCAGTTGGTCCCAGGATTGTACGTTTATGTTATCAAAGCTACAGGAAAGCTAGCATTGTATGTTTAATTAGGCGTATCCATGACAATCGTGACCATCACGAGGTTAACATCTTTCTTCGCATGTTTGTATTTGTAAACCTGCTTGTAGAGAATACACTGGAGTCGTTCACATAGGAGAAACAGCACCTTGTACAGTGACTTTAAAAAATATCTGGCACCATATTACACCTTTAACGTGCAGACAGTGTGTCATGTCTTGTAACACAGCACACCCCTCCTACATCTGTACATTGGTGGTGTCAGTTATAGGCTTACTAGAGCGGAAAAATACCCCAGAAAGCTCAGTAACAACAAGGATAAAATGGTCTCGCCCATGTTCATTTAAAATAAATCCCTTAGGATGTAACACCTCACGCTACGAATTCCATACTGGAATGTACAACAACTTTATTGCACTTTGTCGACAAGAGCAGATGACTTTGTATTATTCACCCCAAGCAAGCTGTCATAATAAAACATCGGAACATGACTAGTGCGATACAAACATTATCACATATTTCTAGTCCCGCCCATTATTGTAACTGCGGCAGGGGGTTAAATGCGTCCTCCACTGCTGGTCTCCTATATCCAATTTTAGCCAAAAATAAGTCGACTTTTTATGAATGAAGTCTTTAGAAGACTGAAAGGCTGCCTTAGTCTGCAGCGAACAGATTACTGTTCGGTAGGAACACGTACATATTATTATGCCTTGTCTAAGTTATAAAAAAAAATCGTACGAAACAGAATAAGGTGTTTTTGTTTTATCATTGTGTTTCAGTAGTCTGTAATGTTTCAGTATTGTGCTTCAGTAGTCTGTATTCTACATTATAAGACAGAAACTGGTTTTATGTGAGGTAGAAAACAAACAGTAACGTTTCAAGCAAAAAAAAAAAATCAACCTCTTTTTCGCAAGAGTGCCGTACGATAATTTGCTTGCAGACACAAAATAAAAATGAAAAAAAAACGTTCCTGATCTCAATGTCGTATTACAAAACAAGAATGTTTTTCCCGTTTTCTGGCAAAGAGCACGGAATGTCTACTTCGCGATGTCATTTAAGACGGGGAAGGAAACAGAAGCGGTGTGACCGTGTCATTTAAAAGTCACGTGATTTGTTTTTTTAAAAGCACAGCGAGTTTTATTTTCCTACCTCCTTTGTCGATGGATGATTCGAAAGTTACTAAAGCTTTTTATCTCGATCAGAGAACATCACTGTCAACAAAATCCTGAACTTCTAGAGGAGATGACTAAATAAAAGTAATCTAGAGTTCTGTGACATCTGCTGATTTACTGCATTTTTTAACGAACGAAAAGCAGACGCGTCTTTGTAGCCTCGAACCTCGTGGCTGCCTTGACCCGCCCACTGACCCCTGACCCGCCGCTAATGATGTCATGGTGAAGGTCACAACGTGCTATCTTTAGCAGATTAAACTCGACAGCGGTTTAGAAACGTAGCGCCTCGCATACACCTACCTCGTGCTTCGGAGACACACTCGATCCACTTCGTTACTGATACAGCTTTTATCGCCAAGGGAGGAAGCCTTAAAGCTGATGAACTAGTTGGCCCACGTTTAATAGTTCACACACGTGAACTCTTTCCACCAACTACATCAGCGGCGGTAAAGTCTTTCTCTTCAGTCGACGACGAGCTCTTCACAGACAGAGGTAGAGATCGAGTAGCGAGGGTTACCGCGTCCTCTCTGGACACTTGAGATGTGCAACGCGTGAGGCCACCGAAGTTATTGTGTAGCGCAGGGTCCCTCCGACCGCCTTATATATAGAAGCAAAATCGGTCGACCTCTCCGGTGGGTCCCTCGTACTCAGACGATCATCTTGCTGCGTTGCGTGTGTCGTTGCAATGCTCCAGTGAACACCTCGTGAAACTTCTCATAAATGTTGAGTTACGGTTTAAATATTATGGCTGTTGAATCGGGTTTACTGTGCTCAAGACGAAAACGGAGCACAAATATCGTCTCTTTGACTTTCGTTCCAAATTTATTTAGCTGTAGAAGAACCCTGTTGTATTTATCTTCCTTCAAAAAAATATTAAAAAACGGCTTCTGTGCAGCGAATTTTTTTTTAATCCAGGCAACGAATTTGAGTTTGTGCTCTCTGATTACACGGAAAGACCTAAAAAAAAAAAAGAAAAAATGAATCGCATACCGCAAAGATGACAGCTGTCAGTCATTCAAGCCTCAGATTTTCACTGGGCGTGTGGGTCTCGACAATACTTCAACTGTGTCAGCTCGTCTAATTTATCCTCCCCTTTCTGTCACTCCTATCCACCACAGCCGCCGCGCCAGTGTCTGGGGGTAAATCACTAAATACTGTCATCAAGCGTGAGAGTAGATTATAGCTACAACTTTTTGTTTTATATTAGATAGCTACACCTTGTTGTTTTATATTTGTAACTCCTGTATTTAGAATTTTGGTGCTTCGAGTGACATGTTGTGCAGCTGTGTGATTTCGTTCGCACAACTTCTTTCGGTTCAACCCGTCGGAAATTGATCATCGCAAATTTTTCGTGGAAATAAAATACCGAAGTAATCAAAGAATTTTTCTTCCCGTTCTGAAAGCGGATAGCCAAGTAGTTAGAGCACCGGGGTTCGAACCGAGAAGCGCTCTGATTCGATACCCATGGGCCGCAGGACCTTTCCCTCAATCAACCCGGCTTCCGAAATGGGTACATGGCTGGAGTATCCTCACATAGAGCTGTTCCGAGGAAAGTGTCTCTTTTACCTCCCCCTCCTCCCTCCGACACCTAAATAAAAAAGGGGGTGGGGGCTGGGATACATTTACCTTCACCTTACTCGCTGTACTTTTAGCTTAGAGCGATATTTATGAACCAGGGGAAGAATTCCTTTATTCCCCTTTCGTCATAATGAATTTCGTCACTTACGCGACAAATACCAATCTCACACACACACACACACACACACACACACACACACACACACACACACACACACACGTAGGGAAACATTGTAGCGGTTATTCGAATAGAAAACATGAATTTCTTGACATTTTAGCATGAGTTACAATATGTGAACACAACACAGTTAAAGAAGACGCACTGAACGCTCAGTCCTAACTAACTCCTGCCAAACCGGAGTTCAGCGTGGTTACTGCTTTTGCAAGCGGGACATAATCTTGACCTGATCGACCCAGTTAGCAGCACGCCACAAAGTAAGCCATTGGCCGGGTGTCAGAGAGGAAGCTACGGAAGCTATTCTGTGTCCCCGGGTAATGGAGACCTTATATATATATATTGTTTTTACTGACAACCTTTCCTTATTGGTTTCGGGTAACTCATCTTTCTTACACTGCCTTGTAAGGAATGAGTGGAATGAATGTCAGGGGCGGGACCTTTTTAATTAATCTCCTTTTCTGAAGAATGTGGCAGCTTTCAAGGCTGCACTAAAGTTTCCTCTCTGGGTCACTGACCACCAGAGGCTATACTTGGTCTCGATGGACTGTCGGGTATCTATTTATATACTCCTCCATACTGTTGTAATTACACTAGTAAACCCGCGCTCTCTGTGCATTCATGTACATGTGCGTGTCAATGCACGTTCTTTAGTGACAGCAAATGGTTTTCGAAGTGGTGTTTAAAAAAGCAAAAAGCGATGTTCATCAGATACACGCAAAATGACTGTGTGTGTGTGTGTGTGTGTGTGTGTGTGTGTGTGTGTGTGTGTGTGTGTGTGTTGAGTAACAGTGCTTTAAAAGATGGCGTGGTTACACCATTTCTTACACAGTACTTCATCAAGTTCCTTACCATGGTCAAGTATCCAAATGTATGGACAGATGTGTTAATCCAACCTATTCATAAAAAGGTGATGCAGAAGTACCTGACAACTATAAAGGTTGCTAAAATATATGTAAGCAAAATTTACAGTTACATTTTGAACAAAAGATTGAGTAATTGGACAGAAAAATTATGAACAAGTACATGAAACATAGGCAGTATCTATAAAAAGTATAGCACCATAGCCCATATCTTTATCCTGCTTGCGTTGGTATAGAAGCAGCTCATAAGCCACAAGAAACTATATGAAGCATTTATTGACTTCAGAAAAGCTTTTGATTTATAGTTATTCGAGAAAAGTTTTGGGCGATTCTTACAAACAAACGGAGGAGATATAAAATGTAGAATGTCATCCAAAGATAATAGTGTGAAAGCTGAGGTAAAGGTAGGGGTGACATAAAAAGACTCATTTCTAATCCTCGGGGCTTAAATTAGTGTGATCTATAGTCCTGTTCTTTTTTCATTGTTTGTTAATGAGCTATTAAGTGATGTGATTAATAGCAGCAAACATGGCAATCGGTAATACCCGAATATTGTCCAATATTTATTTGCGTTTCACAGATGATGCACCAGTAGTTTCAGATGTAATGACTGGCCTTAAATATCAACTTAATCTCATTCAATACAGCATATAAATTATGGTTAGTAGTTAATGTAAATCAAGCATTGTTATTTTTAGGAACGGTAGGTTTATTTTTGCTCGCAATGAATGGTTATATGGGGATCAGTACACGTTTAAGTATCTTGATATTTATATATCCACATGTCTATCTTTCTCATGCTAGAAATGGAGTTGTTGGAATTCTCAGGTGTCTCCTTTCTGTTGGTGAAAACTCTCCTGATATTTGATACACGTTTTATCTTACATGTCTTATCTAATTTTACAGTAAGACCCATTTGTATTGTCTGCGGAATGTCAGCATTCGTTAAATTTACACTAGGGATATCTCCAATAAACGTTCGTGCTCTGAGACACACACAGACTATAATATCTTATATTAATTGTTCATTTTGTGCAGATATAGAAGAAACATACTTTCATATTTTTTCATGTCCATGATATGTTGACCTACGTGAGAAATATATACCCACGAATTTGGGGTTTTGTTCCTTTCCATCTTTCGTTCGTAGAGTTTTGTTTGCTCCACTTGCAGTTACCAGGCCAAACGGCGTGTTGAGGTACTCTGGAAAGATAACTGAAAATAGTATAAAAAAAACAAAAAAACACGAAGGCCATTATTGCTGTGTATGCCAGAACAGGGGTGGCATGATTGCAGATGAGAAGATTTCTCGCCATCGATTTCCAGCAGATCAGAAATGTGCGGAAGGCATAAATAAACTGATGTTGAAGAAGTTTGTTTACACACAGAACAGTTGCCTTTGTTCTGCACACTTCGTGGGAGGTAGCGGCCCCAAGAAACCATCAGTGATAATACCCTTATTGTTTGCAACCAAACAGTTCAAGACTTCGGTGGTGAGCTAATAATTAATTGCTCTACTGTCGATCTGAAGATAATGTTAACTGATGTTCACTGATCAACACCAGGAAGTAGTTTTCGTATGTATAACGGAAAGACTTGTCACCAGGTTTAGTTCCCCGGCATCCCCCGATATACACTACAAAATATCTGGAGACTGCTCGGCTTGTTGTACCGGGAGACGCGCCTCCATTACGAGAATAAGAAGGAAAGAAAGGCAGATTATGAACAGAGTATAACTGTGCACCTTGCTACAAGGCAAACAGCTGTCCCCCTTACCCGATATACTAGGAGACACGTGTCTTTGTTATATAAAACAGCGGATAAATAACGGTATGAGTCATAGAAAAGGAGGAAGAGAAGATGGCAGTGGATAAATATCACAAGACAACAATAATTTATAACCTACAAAATGTTCTTCCTACAATACGTTATTAATTCCAGTACAAACAATTAATCACAAACTGCTCACTAACCTAAATACCTACTTCTACAATCTGACATCCTCCCTACAGCTCACCTCTCGACCCTCCTCAACGTACGTGTGAGATTGTTGACCCTATAGCTGCTCGTGTCTCCCGGAGTGAAAGGATAAAAGCGAGCGAGCCATGTGTTTCCCCTGTTTTATGTACACTCATGGACCTACATTACAGTAATATATTTTCCGTCAAAATCCTTGTCTGAGTATCCAGCATCTCCTAAACATTTTGAAGAAGTTCGGGGGAGTCAGTATTTCTCTTGTTAGGTCCAGGGTTTGGCTCAATACATTCTATCATAAGTGCTCGTCAGGACTATTGGCAATATCGCAAACTTACTTGCCAGCATATGAGGTACTTCGCCTGAGAATCGTAGCTGCACTGAGAAGTTTCACGCGTTTAGCCATGAAAAGCATGCGGTAAACACAAAGCACCTAAGTTTCTAAATTTCACAAATATCGAGGAAACTACACTAAAACACAGCGCTGTAACCATTGTGTTGAGAGGAACATGTCCGTGTAAAGATATTTGGTAGAACAAGTAAATTATTGTTGCATTAAACGTAGAGCACGTTTTACAGTGACCGACACGCCGGGGGCAGAGTTCACCCGTATTTAACATAAAAAAACAACAAAACAAAACAAAAAAAACAGACAGTGCACTCGTAAAAAAAATTAAAACAATGAAAAGTTAGCACTCGCTTCTGCTCAACAGAAGCAGAAGACAGTAAGAAAGCTGTCATTATAAGAACCTTATTTCATTTTTATGAAAAGTGCTTTGCGAACGACAATCACAATCAACAATTTTTGACAATGTTTTCGCAAAAGTTTATTTCGAGTGTAACATCGCAAAAAACGTTTGTTTAAAAAGTGCATTATATCGTCAAACAAAGGAGCTTAAAAGTGCATCACAGTGTATGAGCTGTGGTACCATGTATCATAAATTTTTTAACTTCGAAAATTCAACCTGTAACAATGCAGTGCTTCATAACAAAGCTGTCGTGAACTTTTTTTTAAAAGTTGTGATCAAGGAACACTGCTACGAAATGCTGGTAAAATAAAAATAACAATGAGACTGTACCTGTGAATAAGCATTGCACATATCAATACAAAGACTAAGCTGTTAACTCGAAAATGAATTTCTTTTTCGGTAAAGAAACAGTAAAATCCTTTAAAACGTCTGTAAAAACTCGTTTTCCTTAGCTTAGAACTCTTTTTTCCTCATTAAAAACTTGTCATGCTCCTCCCTCAGAGAAAGGATGCCCACTGATATGAAAACAATTTTATGCTCGGGGTAACCTTTAAGCTCGGTAAGTTAATTTTTTTTAATCAGTCTTTTTTATACGAACCCCGCTAACCCTTTACCTATTTCTCCCTCTCCTAATATCGAGAGGAGTGTGGAGTCTGACACTATCAACGATCTTTTTTGTTTGGGGTTTTTTTGGGTTTTTTTGCTTTGTTTTGTTTCTTTTTTGGAAGCTCAGCAGTAAATAAATGAGTATATCTAAACAAAAGATGTTTAGTTCTCGAGCAGTTGAGATAAGCGTCGACAAAACTTCCGCTTAGCGGAAAAATAAAGGAGAACATGTCGTCCTTGTCACAGTGACACAGAAGGGGGTGGGAATTGGTGTTTTACGCCGAACCAGCAACTAAGGCTATATCAGTGTATTTGGTGACAAGCGCTATCCGTTAATAAGCCACCGAACCTCCATAGTGACAGGACTCAAGCCACTACACACCTGACAGAATATCTTTCTCTCTTATTCTCTCTTTTACCTTCGAGGTGAAGTAACCCTGGATGCATAGATGCAAAATGACTGATTATCACGCTGAAAGATGCTTATGGATGTAGATAGACATACGCACACATTTATGTAGTTACCACACACACACACACACACACACACACACACACACAAAGAGAAACCTAGCCATGACGGTTTTAGACTGAAAAAAACAGAGTAGTCCGATATTTTACGAGCTTATTCGGATATGAAGGAACGTTATCCTACAACTAAAACTTAAACACCCACCCCCAACACGTCCCCACACCCCCATTTTTCAGAAATGGGTTTAATCTTCACAACCGCAGAAAAACGAACTTGTGGGCAAAATGTTTCGTGACGGGCTCGATAAAATCCAATTACAGTCTGTAACAGCTCCACAGCTTTCCTCGTTGTTTCATTGTTGACACAACCTCATGCATACCACTTCCTCGCCCTGCATCTGGAGACGTTCTACAACGCACGCCTCCAGGTGTCAGCATGTATGAATTGCATATAGTGTGATGTACGATAGCCTGGTATCAACTGTACTGTTAAAGGACTAGCAGGGTGCACTTTTTGTACTGATTGAGTAAGACCCAGTGTAACACATTATTCCTCCAAATCTGTGTGAATACTCATCTTCAATTATCGAGATACACGCTTTCAAACAACACCATGTAGAGAATAAATTCAAACACTGTATATCACGATATACCTAATTAATATATATTGACAGCTGTCCCATAGCTGATTAGTGCACTATTCTGCCCTCTGTGTAGTTGACCTCTTTTGTAGGCGTGTATCTTGAGAACAAAAAGGGAATATTCACCCATATTTGGAGAAATAATGTCTTGCGCTGGGCTTTTTTTTCAATCATTGAAAAACATTACATTCAAATAGTCCTTGAAGCTCAGTCTCGCTCCTGAAATTGGGTACATAAATTCCTCTTGCGGCAGTCACAAGTATTGACATGTTTACGCTGCCACAAGGAGAAATGTTTACGAATGTTCAACAGCATAATTCCATCGCAAGAAGAAATAATGACGATTTTATGCTTCATGGTTCAAGCAAAAATGCTTGCGACTTTAAGCCGCATCATTTTGTTGGGTGGGGGGGGGGAAGGAAAATGACCCATTTACACTGCACTCCTCTGCTACAAGCAGAGATGATTATATCTTTACATTGCATGATCCTGCAGCAAGAAGAAATAATGATCATGTCACACTGCACACACTGTTTGCGGCTTTCCCCCCCCCCCGGATGTTTCTGCTACACGTAGAAATGTTTTGTCTTGTAGTGTCAGATTTTTCAACAGTCCCAAGCTATTCATACTCGATTTGTAAAATTTTGAAGCGAAAGAAAAAAACTAGACGTGCTGTGAACGTGCACAATTAGTCAGCATATCAAAGCCGTGTTCAAAGTACTTGCGACATGCATGTACCTATCATTTCTGTGAAAAGTTTTACTCACAAAAAATAAAGTTCAAGTTTACATTAGAAAGCGTTTTCCTGCAAGAAAAGCCGTTAAAACAATAAAGAATTTCAAATTTTTGTAAAAGGTGAAGAAACTTCGTCTTGTAACCATAGGGGAAACGAAATGTAAGTGGCTCAACGACTATCCTCAACTTTGACCTTCCGCTATTTTTATGGATGCAAGATATTAGCATACTATTTATTTCTTTAGGAAGCCATCTTGATAACAATTATCCGAAAATGCTCTGCATTAAAAAAAAAAAAAGACATCGAATCAATTGCATCAAACCCCTATACGTCGCCTCAGATAGCTCCGAGAGAATCAAAGTCTTGCTGGAAATACATCTTCTGCATGGAAGAAGAGGTCTGTTTCTCCACGAAGCCGAACTGCCGGAATATGTCGCTGGCGTCCACACGTTTTGTGCAGAAAGAGATGCGGAATAGCCTCTCTGCATCCTCCTCCAGCCCGTGCCGCGCCACCTGCCCACCCACCCACGTGACCAGGCGCCGGAGGTGCGGCATCAAGCTGGCGTCATCGGGCTGCCCGAAGATGTGGGTGGTGGTGCAGATGGCGCCGGTCATGGTGCAGTGGGAGCAGGCGGACAGCATCACCCCCTGCTGGCGACCCCCCGGCACTGTGGTCGGCTGCAACAGGGAGTCGCTCGCCGAGATGAAGATGCCCATCCTCTTTATAATCTCGCGGTTCTCGGGTATCAGGCGAAAGTGCCAGCCGCCCACGAGAAAGTAGCCTTCTGGAAAGAGGTAGGTGCGGCCAGCCTCATCTAGGGAGCCCAGGAACCGGATGAAGCTGTCCACGTCCAGTTCTGTCACGGACTCTTCCGGTTGACCGTTGGCGTGGCCGAATGACTGTAGCGAGAGCCCTGTGGCTACTGTCGTGAAAATGAGGAAATCCTGCATTGGAAATTGTAACAATAATAATAATTTTACAAAAAGTTTACATCTTTAGAAGGAGGGGGAAGAATTGTAAATATAAACACAGATATAAATATTACAGTGCAAAGAATGAAATTATTATGATTATTTAATATACTGTTACCGAACGATAGAATGCATTAGGATAGATATGAGTACCTACATCATTTATCATTAAAAACGCTTTGAGCAATTTATTTTTGCACAAAAATATTTTTCAGAGGTGGAATTCTTTTTCTTGCGAAGTTTTTTGTTTGTTTTTTTTAAATTGGTGTTTTACGCCGAGCCAGCAACTAAGGCTATATCACGGCAAGGCAGCCAGTCCTGTAAACAGATGCCACATGCAGAGAAAGAACAGCGTGCCCGACACGAGAACTGAACCCAGGACAGCCAACCTTCACTGTATTGGTGACTGGCGCTAACCGTTGCACTACCGGACCGTCTTGCTGGGTGCAATTATTTTTTTCAAATAACAGATTTGGAAAAAGTACTTTGCGCCAAATTCTTTTTGGAAACTAAATGCAGCCTACTAGAGCTTTGGATTTATTTTGAAATGTGTTGGACCAGACCATTGTGGTACTCAACACATGTATCACATGGAAAACATCGTTACTGTAACTAATATGGAAACAATTACGAAGCTATCTGTCAAGGCATTGGCGGATCTGCATTGGTCGTACCCTTCGAAGAAGGATGTTGCAGGATGTTTGTAAACTCGGCTTCGAGACCAGTGCTGAGAGATTGTTCATGGAGAAAAAGACGTCAACTGGCGCCCTCTGCCGGGTCGCAAACTCTCGGTAGATGGCCCGCAGAATGTGAATCAGGATACGGCGATTCCGAAACTGTGTCTTTACCCGAGCGGACCTTAGTGTCAATGTTAGACCTCCATCCGTGAGACAGCCACCATAGAAGCCTACCTGTAAGAAAAGACCACGAGAAGAAACAAAACTGGTCACCTGCACTAGAATCTCTGATGTCGACTGCAAGAAGAAAATTTGGTGATGTGCTCTAGAACCTGAGGAGGTAAACCTGTGTCACACGCATCCTGGCCTATATTGCAATACATACTAGTGAAACTGACAGTTGCGGACATGTGGCACCTTGTTTTAATTATTCTCAATATTCATTTAATACAATTAGTTTACTGCTGCAAAAAAGTCAGACACGGTCACACAAGCCTCTGAAACTCGCTCTTAAATAAAAAATTAAAATATCTGCACTAGTCTGCACAATGTGCAGAGAGAGAGCATACGCATTTTGGACACAATGCTCTTACCCCACTTACCCGGCGTGCCACTTACCACTTGACCGTCGACCTCGGCCAGAAAGTAAACATGACTCGGATCGTCAATCACGTGATCGTAGGAGTAAGGGAGATAATCAAAGCCATTGAATGCGCCCGAGGCTGCTTCTAAGACAGCAGTTTTGTCCCCTTTCAGTGCTCGTCGGACTGTCACTTCAAGATGTTCGGAATTCTTATCAGTCATGTTGGTCGTCTGCACAGATGTGGACATGGATCAAGACACGGAAGTCGTACGTTGTAGCAATGAGAGAACACATCCACAAAAACATGCGCGTGCATACATACAGAAACATACATATCAGCGTTCGAGCTAAATAATGTATTTGCTTGCTTGCTTGCTTTGATTATTTTCCATTTCTTCTGCTCATTGATTACACATGTGTACTTTCTCATTCTCTTAGAATAAACGATGCTGATCAGAAAACATTTTTTGTCGTTTTTTCGTCGACTACATCACAAAAAGATGAAAGTGTGTCTTTACATCTGCGAAAATGCATGCGGCATTAACAATCAAAATACGCTGGAATCAGCGATCACAAATGTTATTCGATGATGGAGACAAATGTGCCAATGGATGTTATCTTTTTTGATGCACTCTTAGAGAGTATTGCATTTTTAATTACTGGTCGGTTCGTTCCCACACACGGAGAGAAAAGGCAAAGACGCGTATTATACACACTTGCGTTCAAAAATAAACATATCATGGACATATCTATACAAACACCCAACAAATTAACACACATGCATACGTGCACACACCTATATAATACTTGCATACATATATATATATATACCTGCCTACTTATAAGACACATACAGACATATACACCACATACACACATGAATTCATACATTTACAAACCTGAATGCACACTCTCTCTCTCTCTCACATAAACAAGTGCACATATAACTCTCACACAATGATCCCAAGGCCTAGAAAATAAGTCTCCTATGCACCAGCTTGGAGCAGATTTTTTCCCTTTTTTAATAAGCATTGACAGAAAGCAGCAGCTCGTTACCAGTGCATGCTGGTTCGACTCAAGCTGCAATGGCCGCCATGCAAGACGAGTGGTTCTCTCAAACGGATAACACTTTTGTCGACACCATGCCAGAGAGAGGCAGTGTCATTATGATCGGCGTACTTTCAGATGAAGAGGAAACAGTGATCGGAAGGATGCCGAACAGACGGATATTTAAAGACGCCGACAGCAGCGAAAAAGCTTAGTCCCAATGCCAAGGCCGGTGATACTAGCAGTGCCACGTACGTCCCTTCATGCAGCTTGGCGAACAGGGACACAAACACTTGTATCATTAACCTTTTTTTTTAAATTTTAGGGACGTGATATAACAAAGAACACATCAAGTGAAAAAGGAGGTGACAATTTTCGTAGACGGTAAGAAAGCTCCGCACGCTCATTTTCCAAATAAATTATTGTGGTGCAGCAGCTGTTTGGCTTCAGTGCGTTAGTACCGTAAAAGAGTGAGAGAGAGAGAGAGGGAAAGACAGAGAGAGAAAGAGAGAGCGCCACGGGGGTGGTTTTTTTCCTACTTATCTTCTAGCATGTTACCAAAAGAGGCACAGTTGTAGATCACTGTCCCACACCTCTAGCCCTTTCGTCAGCCTTCTTTTCCTCCCGAGCGCATGTGGGTCGACCTGCTTGCTTGGTTAAACTGCTTCTCTTTCTCTCCCACGCGAAATGCAAATAAAAAATTATAAGCTTCGCCTGACCGCGCGCGCGAAGCGAACGAGAGTTGCTGACATATCGCGCCTTATTTTTTTTTATTTTTTTTTGGTCAGACCGCGGGCAACAAAGGAAGATCTCTTGAAATTTAAAATGAAATCATTACACCATCACGCAAAAAAAAAAAGTATAAATAAAACAACCGATAATAAACACGGCCTTCCCGGCAGGAAAAAAATCAGCGAATTCCAACGATGACGTTCACCTTCAATATATATATTAATTTTATATTTTCAATTCGTAAACCAATGAACGAAATAGGGAAACAGCGGAACCACAACACTGCCAACAATGAAGCCATGTATGTGGGTAAAGTGAAGTTCTTCGTTATCATTCTTTTTGAGTCGTCCCTTCGATGACCAACGAGATAAAAATATAATTCAGTAATTAGCAGGAAGAATGGAGTGGCTTCAAATTTTCTGTGGTTTAATGTACTAAATATATACTACTGTAAGGTTTTAAAGTAACTTTAATTGATATCTATATTTAGGAATTCTGATACTAAAGTGAAGTTTCTTCTTTTTTTTCTTGGAATCAGGCCTTTGTGCATTTTAAATAACATAGGGCATAATCTTCATCTTGATTCGTTACCGTTAAATTCCTTACTGATAAAAAAATGAACATTTTGCAAAGGAAAACATCTTTAATGTTTAAAAAATGATAACTGATGAACATGACACTAAACGTTCCAAAATGTATTGACTTAGGTATCGACAAAAATACGTTTTACAAATAACTGAGAAATGAGAAATATATTTCTATTGATATATTCGACTGAGAAATATCTTCCTGCCTGAACAAACTATCTCTTATTCTGACGGAAAATTTCCTAAGCTGTCTGAAGTATCTGCAAGCCCTCTTGGCAATTAGTCAAACTAACAGAATCGAAGGCTGCTGGTCTCAGGGGAAGTAACAAACTAAAGCCAGACATGATGATGCAAACACACCTCGCAGCTACAGAGCCGCATCTCTTCTCTGCAAGAAGTAATGGCCACAGCTTCCTGTTCTCGATATCGATATCCTAATTTTACCCTCCCTTCCAGCATGGATACGGTTCCATTATAGACGGGAAAATGGTATGATACATTATTTACCTGCCTCGTTCCTGCTTCAGTAAATCAATGTCGCTGTGTTGGTGGAGGCTGCTGGTCCTTTTGCTCGTCACCATGGCCTTTTCTGCACGCGGTTCGTCTTGAATGGTGTCGCTGGCTGCATGGTTTTGCATGCGGGGAGGGGTGAGTGCTAGCTGTCGGAACGGCGGGCTCTTCTCGTAAGAGCGCGTAGCTCTAGGCAACGCTTTGTTCCCTGAGACGACGCACCCTTTTATCTGTACCTCGGGTGGTAACGCGAGGAGCTAGCGAGAGGCGCACGCGACCCCAAGAGGCGAGGGATGTGGCAGCCAAATGTCTTTCTCCAACATCTGCACCCAACGACCTAGCTGTCGGCGAAACAAGCCAAGAGGCCATGTAACCGTCCACTCTCTTACATGATTATTCAAGGACTAGCCACTCGCGCAAGATCGCACCATCGTTCGTAGAGGGAGTGAGTCGCTTGCACTGCCTTCACAAACGAGGATAAAGGCAATGAAAACACCTCGCTTTTCTCTGAAAGCTATAAACTCGCTAATCGTGATGGAACAGCAAAGGAGAATCCTGAAGGAGGGGAGGGGGGGGAAGGTAGTCGGGTAGTCTGATGGAATCGTCCCACACCAACAGCCCAGGCTTATTATCATGTCTGTCACTCCGCTTTTCTCCTTATTTGGCGATGCGGCTGCGCGTGCCATCGACAGCGCATCCCTCCCCGTCCCATTCGTCTTCTACTGCCGCCACCACCACCACCACCAGCACCACCCACTCAGCGATCGGCTAGTACGCGTGCTTGAGCAAAACTCATGCGCCCTGCCCTCGGCGTCCCTCACTCCCTGGTCCCGAGTGTCTTGAATGTAGGTCAAGCATTCGGTGGACCGGGGAAATCTGAGGACACGTTAAGGGGATGTGAATGCATGTATGTTTTCTTGTTAGGGAATACAATGCCGGCTTGCCGCCTGCCCCCACCTTAAGGTAAAGGTCGTTCCCTGACCTTTTCTCTTTTTAGGTCGTCTGGGGAATGAGATGTTAGAGACCGCACTTTTTTTTCTCCCTCGGGGCTAGCTTTTTTTTATGAGGGCAGTACCAATCTACTCTTCTCGCTGCATTACCCTTCTCCATCAGGTGAAAACGGGGGCAATGAACAAGGGTAGTTCTGCTTCGGTAGTTATGGTGATATCCAGCAGGTGAAGTGAGAAATGTACGTGCTATACCAGCATGGCGCACTGTGCGATGTGAGGGGAAATTATTAACCTTTTGAGTAGAAATACTGCTGATGAGGAATTGCGGGGTATGCATGTATGACAATGATAGGCAAATCGGAATTTAAAAAAAAAAACTAGCCAATTATTTCACGCGGATAAGATGATATGCTAGAGATATTTATCTGTTGTCAGACATCAAAGTCCGTTACATCTACGTTAGCACAAGTATTATTATACCCGACATGCAGCGAGGCGTCGCTACTTGGTACACACTTCAAAGACTTCTTTTGATGTGGCCTCGATATTCGCCAGACGTCAAAATCATGGAAACATCAGCAGCACTGTATGAGCCGGAGTGTGTCTGTGAGTGGGGGCTGGAATGAGGATATATCCAAAAAGGCGATCCCTAGGTCTTCCATCTTTTCATATGTGATGGGTATAAGCTGCGAGTCTTGAGGTAAGGGTGACCCTCTGCCACCCGTGTCTCTCTCTCCATTTACCGGCATCAACCGCTGGATGACCGACTTTTGTTGTTGCTATAGTGTTTTGAATTTTTGCCAGACTTGCACTTGACCAGACCATGGCACTTCCAACCTGGCCCAGTTCTGTTCATTTTGTACCAAAAAACCACTTTCATCGTGCATCCAGTCGCACCATGTTTCTCATCAGTCATTTGCTGACGACAGGCAACTTTATTGCTCCACTCCACCGGCTCTCACTCTACTACTATAGCGCCATAGAAGCCTGTATTAGCGAGGTCAAGGACCGGATGGTACGACACAAACTAAAATTCAACGATGATAAAACAGAAGCCCTCGATGCTCTAGAGTCTAGACGAAGAAATGAACATTCGCTCGTCAGTCACATCGAGGTTGGCGAAACAAACATCACCTTTACATGTCATCCGTCAGGAATCTGGGGATTCATTGTCACTGCAGACATGACCCTTGATAGACAAGTTACCGCTGTCTGTCAGTCTGCCTGTTATGATAAACATGTTGCAGCTGTCTGTCAGTCTGCCTTTTATGAGTTACGTAAGATCAGCGCCATTTGTTCTTTCTCGGCTTGACTACTGCAACTCCTTGCTGGCAGGCTGCCCTCATACATCATCCATAAACTCCAGAAAGCACAGGGGCTAGTTGCACAACACATTTCTAAATTTAAACACTTTTAAGCCTTAAATCATTTTAGATAAACAGTTTAAAGTGCACACCACAATTTTAGAATTTTTAAAACTAAAACTGTTTAAGTAAGATAAAGTTGTTTATGTCTGACTTTCCGTCCTGTCAGTACAATTTGGTTGTATGTTCTTGTGCAATACATCAAAATGGCAGAGAAGAGATTTTGCTTCTTTAGAAAAATTTTAAGGTTTAGAAACATGTTTGTGCAACTGGCCCCAGAACTCCACTGCACGTCTGCTTAGAGCTTGGAGGAGGGAGGGGGATTAGTGTTTTAGACAGAGCCAGCAGCTAAGGCTATATCAGGGCAAGGCAGCCAGCCCTGTAAACAGATGCCAAATGCAGAGAAAGAACAGCGTGCCTAGAGCCAGGAAACGGGACCATGTCAGTCCTCTCCTTCGTTCTCTACACTGGCTACCCGTCTATTCTCGCATCCAGTACAAACTCTGTGCTGTGTTTTAATTTCTTTGCAGGCTCCTATTTCTCTGAACTTCTCTTCACGTACATCCCAGCTAGACAACTACGCTCGTCGTCTGACGACCGTCTCCTTACAATTCCTGTCACCACAACATATGGTCACAGGATTTTTAGTTACTGTGCAGTAAAACAGTGATCCACCATCTATACCTACAACTGAATCCTTCAAATCTCCACTGAAAACTCACCTCTTCCTTGAGCATTACTCCTAAGACAGTCCACGCATTGCTAGTCATTTTTCACCCTCCCCCCCCCCCCAACTTTATTTTGCTAATGTTACTTTCCTCCTCGTCTTCTTCTTCAGAATCAAGATACTCTCAGTTCGTGTTACTTGGTTCCTCTTTGCTTTTACTATATTTGTCGTCGACAGTAATTTTGTTTATTCTTCCGCCCCTCGTATGTTGTCCATGTCTCGTTCTTGTTGTGCTATATAAATCTTTTATTTATAATTATTAACAATAATTATTAGTCCGTCCTCTTAATCTATCTCGCACACACATATATCTGCATGTGGCAGGGTGTGTGCTCAGAAAAAGTGTTAATTGATCCACAACACAGGTAAGTGAGTTACATTTTTATTAAGACTGTTCAGACAATGTGGACAAATGTTTGATCAAGTCTGAGAAACACAGGGCTTCTGCTAAGGCTTAATTCTTTGGGGTCCCAGGGACCCCTTTAGACTTCTAAAGTATCCCAAACTCTAAGGGGTCCCTTTACTATGCGAAAAAAAATCACAGGTACTAGATGAAACAGGGCATGATGATGTGGGTTCACGATCTTCATTATCTTGTCTTGCTGCTTGTCTTCACCCTCACTTTCTTCCCGTTTCTGAGACGATGATTTTAACCACGCTGTCAACATCTTGGAAATAGGTTAATGGAACTCTTCCTGGTAAGGGAAAAAAAACTCAGTGCAAGGGAAGTTACTCTCACCTTGTAGCAGACGATAACAATAGATTGGGCTACGATTTCGGACACTACACTTACCCAATTTTGTATCTGTTCTTCGCCAAAATTTAAAGGGGTTCCCCGGGATCCGAATGACGAAAATTGAAGGGGTCCTCCGAACTTCACGTACTGTACGCAATTTTTTACGTTAGCAGAAACCCTGGAAACATTTAATATCACCACAAAGACATTTTGGAAACACAGGCACGTATCCTAAAAACACTGCAAGCAGGCACAAACTTACCAAGGGTACAGCAGAGTATTGATATACAAAAATAATGGCTAACCACGCACAAAGCTTCTCGAAGTACAATGTGAAAAATAGACTTTAAAAGAGCACCAGTCTTTAGATCTTCATCATGCACAGTTATAAGGCTACAATTGCATACAAATGTCAAGTTTTATCAGATAGTCATATGATATACAAATAGCAGTTTGATAGATACTGAAATAATTATAACAGTTCTCACTCTCTCTCTCTCTCTCTCTCTCTCACACACACACACAAACAGAGCAAGTTCATAAGCAGGACTTGCTTTTTAAAATAAATTCTTCTTCTTCTTCTTCTTATTCCTTTGCGCCCCCAGTGGAGCATAGGGCTGCAACTACACCACGCCAGCGAACCCGGTTCTGGGCCTCCCTCCCCAGTTGGGTCCATGTCATTCCAGCTGCCTCCGCCTCGCCGTGGACCGATCTTCTCCACGTCTGTCTGGGTCTCCCAACCCTGCGTCTCCCCTGTGGGTTCCAGTCCAGAGCTTGTCGTGTTAGATTTTCGGCCGGCTTTCGCAGGGTGTGGCCGATCTAGCCCCACTTTCGCTTCTTGATGTCTTGGCTGGCAGGTTTCTGGTTGGCTTTCTCCGACAGGTATGCATTGGAGATTCTCTCGGGCCATCTGATGTTGAAAATGTGCCGCAGACATCTGTTTATGAATGTTTGAATCTTCCTGGTGATGTTGTTTGTTACACGCCATGTCTCAGACCCATATAGAAGGACAGATTTTACATTCGTATGAAAGATGCGGATCTTGGTATGTTGAGATAGTGCCTTGGAATTCCAGATGGGTCGCAGGATGTGGAATGCTTGGCTGGCTTTATTTATTCTGCTTCTTACATCTTCATCAGCACCTCCATCTTTGGTGACTATGCTGCCTAGGTAGGTGAAGCGGTCAGTCTTTGTGATACATTCCCCGTGTAGTTGAAGTGGGGCTTCTTGCTTGTTGTTGATCCGCATTACCTCTGTCTTCTTGATGTTGATTGTCAGGCCAGTTGTCGCTGCTTCTTCTGAGAGCCGAGTGAGCTTTGTCTGTGCATGTTGTTGCTTGTGGGACAGCAGGCTGATGTCGTCTGCAAAGTCGAGATCTTCAAGTTGCATGGCAAAGGTCCATTGAATGCCTGTGTTGCTGTTAGAGGTTGTTCTTCTCATGATCCAGTCTATGACGATCAGGAAGATTGTCGGCGAGAGCATGCAACCTTGCCTTACTCCAGTCCTCACTGCAAAGGGGTCCGTCAGCTTCCCATTGTGGATCACCTGGCATGTCGAGTCCTCATACAGCTGTTGGATGATGGCAATGAACTTTGGTGGAAATCCGTAGTGCTGCATCAACTTCCAGATGGTCTCTCTGTCTACGGAGTCAAATCCCTTCTCAAAGTCCACAAATGTCATGTATAGTGGGGACTGCCATTCGATGGACTGTTCAATAATGATTCGCAGTGTAGCAATATGGTCTGTGCATGATCTACCCTGCCGAAAGCCTGCCTGTTCTTGCCGCAGTCTCTTGTCTAGGGCATTCTTCAGTCTGTCCAGCACGATTCTGGTCAGCACCTTGCTGGGAATGGACAGTAGCATAATCCCACGCCAGTTGCTGCACTGGGTAAGGTCACCTTTCTTTGGTAGCTTTACCAGATAGCCAAGTTTCCAGTCTGCTGGAACTTGCTCCTGCGTCCAAATTTTCTGCAGCAGGGGGTGTAGCATCTCTGCTGCGGCTGTTGGATCCGCCTTGAGTGCCTCTGCAGGAATGCCATCTGGGCCTGCCGCCTTACCAGTTTTCAGAGACTTAATGGCTTTGATGATTTCTGCCTTGGTTGGTGGGTTGGTGTTCACCTGGAGTTGTTCGGTGACTGGGGCAATGTCCAAAATTGTTGCTGGTGGTGGCCGGTTCAGTATTTCTTTAAAATGTTCTGCCCAGCGAGATCTTTGTTCTGCATCCCCAGTAATGACGTTGCCATTTTTATTTTTTACTGGCCTGCATGCATTGATGTTTTTCCGTCCTGACAGAGTTCTTGTAATTTCGTATAGTCTTTTCATGTTATTTTGCCCAGCTGCTTGTTCTGCCTCTTCTGTCATCCTGTGTGCGAACTGTCTCTTGTCGCCTCTTGCACTCTTCTTCACTTCTCGGTTCATCTCCCAGTACTTTGCTCTGAGCTCTTCTTTTTCCTGCTGGTCTTGACACTGGCTGATCTTCTGCTTCAGCTCTTTCCTTTCCTCTATCTTTTTCCAGGTCCCTATGCTCAGCCATTCCTTGTGTTGTTTCTGTTTCTTTCCCAGAACCCGTTTGCAGGCGGCCTTCCAGGTCTCCTGTAATCCTGTCCAGTGGTTGGCCACTGTTTCTTCAAAGAGTCCCTCCAGTGCCTCAAACCTGTTTTTGACTTCACAGTTGAACTCTTCTTGCTTCCTGCGATTTCTAAGAAACTGCACGTTGAATGAGGGTATTTCATCAGGGTTGGTGACGTACGGTAACATCCAATCAGAATTTAGTAGCTTTCATACTGCGGACAGCTAGTCGGAAGCCGGGTACACGCGTAGCGGTCTTTTGAGTAGTTTCACTATAAGCATCAGCCATGGCTAAAGAAAGTTTTGAAGCAAAAAGAAGTTCCGAGTGGAAAAAATCACTTATTCTGCTACCTGTTGGCGATGTAACCACTATTTTACACAGGGAGCAGAAAAACAGCAAAACCAAAATGCCATCAAGTTTGTACGCGATGGCCATGTACAGCAAGTGTTCGTTGCTTCCAGCAGCCAGGAAACTTTCCTGATTAAATGCAGAGTTCTTGCTTGCATGAAGCAGATTTTTTGTATGGTTTATGTAGAACTGTCTGCCGACGGATCGACGAAGGAAGCTTACTGCTAATGCGTTGCAGGATGAGTAAATTCTATTTATTAGTTTGTTTCCACAGCTAATATACTAAGAATCCATTCTCTTGACCCTTCATTTCTGATCAAAGGGTGTGTCCTCAAACACATTGAACAGGTTTACATTATTTCAACAGCTGAGTTATCCAAATTAGTTCTGTATTCGTGGTTATAGGACTTAATGAGCAGTATACAGTACATTTGGGGTAAAAGAAGAAAGCAGTGTACTTTATTTTTAAAACTATGTATTATAATATCCAAAGTTTGTTTTTGTTTTTTATGCATTTTTTCTACTGTAGTAGGCAAACAGGTCAGTGATTTTTCATACCCAAGATGTAATGTTGGGACGTAGTCGATTGAAGACGGGTCATTTATCTGAAATCCCGACACGAAGTGTCGACCGCATACTTTAGAGTGCGCTTTCGGCACAAAGTTCTCTCTTCGGATCACTTGCAGCCACAGTTTTCTTCTTTTTTTGAGCTTTTAGGCCTTTACCCATCGGGATACTAGAAAATATTAACGTTTCTCCTCTCTCTCTCTGTATTTTGATCTACGATTGTGGCAGTTAATAACACGACAGTGATCGTGCTTACCCATCTCGATCTGTAGTAAAGACTAATGGCTGTACCCGCCTTCCGCTTTGACCACCGACGAGTGCGTACTGCGCATGCGCTGAATAATTGACGAAATAGGGTCATTTGTGGTGTGGTCTGTCTGATGACTCATGGAAGGACCTCAGCTTTATCTTCAAAGTTGCTACAAGCAGGTGGTGGTCTGAGGCTGCATCTGCACCACGCCTTACCCTGACATCCAGCAGACTTCTTCTAAACTGTCGATTAATGGTGATGTGACAGCTTTCACATGTGTAGTTAATATATAAGAATATGTAGAACTCTAGTAGTGTACTGTGTAATTGTTACTGGGTATAAGAGGGTAGAGGTCGAACGGCCACCACAATAGGGCCCCCGGTAGTGTAGTGGTTAAAACACTCGCTTGTCACCACTGCAGTGAGCGGCTCAGGGTTCAGATCTCGTCTCGGGACACTCTCTGTATGTGACACCTGTTCGCAGGGCTGGGCGGCGGGGGTTTTCTCCGGGTACTCCGGTTTCCTCCCCCCTCCCTTTCCCCCCCATAGTGCGAAATCACCGCAAGGTGGAAGCACTTTCCACTAAATAAACAACAACAACAAAGCCACCACACTGTCCTTTTCACGCCGGCTGCGTGTGTAATAGCCAGCCTTGACCTGTTGTTATTGTGGGTCGCGAGGGACCCATTTAGGAGGGCCCTGACCAGACGGTGAACCGTTGAGACTGTCGTACACGAAGACGTAACACTCGCACACGTACATGCGGTCGTCGCACGTGTGCACACATGCGCACACTTACACACGCTTGCAAAAACAATCACACCACGCGTGGACACACCTAGTAAACCATGAAGTCTGGCCTTGGACCCTGGGAGCGGGTGGGGGGAACGATGCCCGCGATGGTTCAGGGAGAGGTTGAAAGGGATGGGTTGTGGAAAATTCGACCGGGGAGTGATAAATTGAGGAGTTTTTAGTTGTTGCAGTCTGTGTGCTTTTGGAAGTGAGAGTGGAGAGAAGGCAGGCCAGCCACCGAGGGAGCTAATAAAATCTACAGTATGCGGCAAATCCGATCTTGTGTTCTTGTGCGACTAGCCACCCCCTATGTAGCCATCAGGGACGTGTTGGTTACAACTATAAGAGAATCTTGCTACAGATTTATAAAAAATATGAAATTGGTTTTCTACAGCATTTTAGTTACACATCAAGATACAAGAAATAAGAAAAACAACAAAATTTATAAAGTGTGTTTGTGAGCTTAATGTACTGGGAAAACTCATTTTAAAAAAACCAAAAACCTGAGGCAGAAAAAAGTGAGAAAGCCACTGAAAAGTGGCCATGAAAACAGAAAACTCAAAAAAGTCTTGTATTTGTTACAAACGTGTAACTTTAACTACAGTGGCGTAGAAAGATGCTCAGCTTTGGAGGGGAGGCGGGCAAACTCCATGGTGACACTGAAGGATGTTCACATTCTTGCCTCTTCAGTATCTTTTTTGAGGGGGCAGCTGCTCCCCTTGCCTCCCACCCCCCTGGGTCCTACAACACTGTAATAATGTCTGTGTTATCACTGGGTTTTAAGTATGTTTATGGGCTCTAGGGATGATACTTACAAGCTGCCTTTACACAGGAAAATGGAAATCTGAAGAATGTAAGTGTTATTCTTTTGTGAACATGTCTAAATGTTCTACTTTAAATGATGTGAAACCAGACAAAGTTCAGCAATAAACAACACTCACATAGTGTACACGTCGCACTGAACTATGTAAACCTTATTTATACCCTTGGAAAAAAAACCTAAATAATTTCACTAGTCATAAATGTGTTTTTTTTTCATAGTGGGCCAATTTCTTTACATCACTGCCATGGTATGAAAACTTGATAAAATGATTCTATGTACAGATAGATCATAATAATAATAATAATAATAGTGAAGATAAAACAAGAGTGAAATGAAGCCAGTTGAATAACAATATATCATCCAGAAAAATGTAAAGATCTGTTAATTTGTTCTTAAAATGTACCCTGTCAAATTATGACAGAAGTGTTTCTTTAACCCTGACACTGCTGTCATAATTTGTATGAACCATCAATCGTTGAATAACAATACAAATACACAGGCTTACAGTAACAATAGTGTTTGTAAAGCACCCACTCTTTCAAGAGCAATTCAAAGTGCATACATAAACACAAAATACATAGATATGTACATGAGAAATAAATGCAGGAATTTGTAAATATCCTTACCCACAGCTGGTACAGCAAGATCAGGGCTATGGCAACAGACTGAGCAGTTACAACAGATGTAAATGTTTCACCCTAATGGTACAAACAGCAGGTTACAATGCTGGAAACCTCAAATAAACATTAATCATATAAACCACATCAGTATCAAGACTGATAATTGAAAATGCACTAAAATGTCACGACAGTACACTATTAGTCACTTTTCAGCACAAAAGTAGTACATGCATGTATATCAGTACTAATGAGCAGTTACATCAAATGAAGAGTGGTTTTCTGCAATGTTCACAATGCCTAGCATGCATGGGATATATCAGTCTAATAGCTTACTGAACAAACTGCAAGTAAACAAATTAAAATTCCCCTGTCAATCTTTATCTTTCCTACAGTTTTAGGGAAAAAAGCATATTGTCAAAAGGAATTAAACCAGATGAGGTCTGAACTGTGACAAAAGTAAACTGCACATATGGCAAGCCCATCATGAATCAGGTTTTGCAGTAGTTGTCAAAGTTTGGTTTAGGTTCCCCATGGTTATTTTTAAATGGTCTTTTTTAATGGTGAAATGCTTCCCATACTTTCTAGAATGATTGGTGTCTTGCAACAGAGCCGGCGTTAGGAATACGCGGGGCCCTGTGGGACTCTAGACAAAAGTCATATGAGGGGTCTTTAGCCGTAAGTTTAGGCTATATACTGTATAACAGAATCTCCTTTCGCAAGGCCTGGGGCGGCCACCCTACCCTAATGCTGGCTCTGCTTGCAAGATTTATAATTGCAAATTATCAAATTTGCTTTTATTCTTCATAGACATTATGTTAATGGCTCAACGGCGCAGCCAGTTTTCAAGCAGGCTAGTTTGTCGGAACAAAGCAATGCTGCTTTCATGTATTGTTTCCTGCTGCCTTGCACTCAACTTTTAAAATTCTTTTAATTCATTTCTGTACCTTATTTTCCAAATCTGGTTGTATTGAACTCTTTCATGAGCCACTTTCATCAATGATCACTAAACCATGTGGAAAATAAAGAGTACCAAACTGTGGTCTTATTAAAGCTACAACCGCTAGATGCAGTTAGGACCCTTTAAAATACATCATGCTGAGACTCAATACTGCAACCAGGTTCCATGTCTAGATGGTATCTGTGGCAGAACATTATGTTGGGATGCCAACAGAAAAGAAATCCTTTCAGAAGCAGGCTAACAATCGTAGGGTTGAGCCCAGCATCAGTGAAAACAAAACAAGAGACTTTTCAGATCAGACCTTGCTGGCAACAATACTGAGACAGAACATGTGCAGAAGTTGTACCAATATTTGCAACAGTACTGAGGTCAGAAGAATCTGCATTTGTTCCTGATGCAATGGAAAACAGCAGAAATCCAGCTGCTGCGCACAATAGGGCTGAAGACAAGCAAAAGCCAAGTGTTGTTCATGATGTGGTAGATGCTAACAAAGTTATCAAAACAGGTTGCAGAATCTAGCCAGTTAGCAGCTATCCCCAATAAAGGTGTTAATAACAGTATATTCAATGAAACAATATTTGGATACTAGGTGTTCCAGAAACAGCACTCGACTGAAAGGTGCTCTCTACTTTCTGAGAAAAATTTTTAACTCAATAATCTCGACAGTATGGACAGTGAAGCCGCCCACCAAGTGGCCAAACGATCCTACCCTCACCAGCAGGCCCATTCAACAGCTCCACCCAAGCCTCATCCTACATTTCAGGTCACCGAACTTTCACTAGCCAGGTGCTGCACAACAAGTGGAAACTAAAAGGTTATTATTCTTAATGTCATTTTTCTTAATTATGTTAACTCCAGTTAACATGTCAATGTTCATAATGTTTTATCTTCTGGCTTTTGAAAGCCCAAGTTTATTAACTATACAGGCTTCTCACCTCGGCACACTGCTAAAAGGCTTCTGAGATATACATGCACTGCTGATTATGACACACTCAAGAAGGTTGCTGAGTAAGCATCTACAAAAGAATGTGGGTGTCTGATATCTTCTTATTGCATAAATATGGTTTTGGGTATGTGTGAGAAAATCAGGGTGTGGAAGATGTGAAATTGTTTATTGATAAGGCTTATTGATAGTTGCTATCAAGACTGGAATGGAATTATTAAAAAAAACTTCAGTTGTAGACAGTTTTTCATTTTATCAAAATTTAAATCAGCCTTTCCTTTATGTACATAACTGAACGATGTCCAACACATAGGGATCCGTAATACTTCAATATGTTTTCGACTCGAAGTTTCATGTCTCAAGCCACATCATTTGTGTTTTGTGATCAACCTAAGTGACAATGCTAATATCCTGTTATGCCCTTTTTGTCAAGGTGTTATGGAATTGGAAATGCATGTTCTTATGTCCGAGATGCAATGTATTGAGAAAGAAATATTACCAATATCCATCTGCTTTCCGTTTATCTGTGCTACTAGCAAATACTAGCAAGTATATAGTTAATAATGTAGCAAATTATATCTATGAGGCATTTGAAGTGCGAAATTTAATAGTTGACTATGTAATTCATTATACAGTTTGTGTAGCTTGTGATGTATGTTCTATTGCATTGCTTTATATTATATTGCGTACTGTTTGGAGTCTTCTTGAAATGGGCCGAAGGCCTCTTCAATAAATAAATCACTCAAGGCTGTACAAAATTCACTAGATGGCTGAAATATACAGGAAGAGGGTCCATGATTCAAAGAAATCACATGATGAGACTACATGGCCGAAATAGACTTACGGCTGACTTGGTGGCAAGAACTGGCCAAGACAGGAAAACATATGAAGCCATAAGGGACAAGTTTCTACAAAGGCCATAATTATGAAGCAGTGGTAAGTTGCTCCCCAGGGGCAACATAAGGAAATATGGTGCAAGTGTCTAATTTTATTAGTTATGAAGCTGTGCCAAGTCAAAAGTTGCAAAGATATGAGGCAAGTTGCTCCTATAAATACGAGGGTTAAATCTATTGCCCCAGGGCAAAAGAGCCTCATTTATGAGGGCCTGCACAATCTTGATCCAAAGTAACAGATGCAACAATATATATTTACAACTCATTTATGTACTATAATGATTTCCAAGAAATCCTTTGATATTTGTTCTTTTAACTGTAATGGTCTTGGGAACGATGTGAAAGATGTGTTTGATTATTTACGGAAACAGAAGTTTCATATATACCTTTTACAGGAGACACACTGGACAACCAATTCTGAAAACTTTATAAGATCATGCTTGGGATATACATGACTGTTTCTTAGCAGGAGATAACACAAAAAGTAAGGGTGTAGCCATTCTTTTTGCTAGCTCATGTGAATATAAAGTCCATAATATTATCAGAGATCCTGAGGGTAGCTACATAATATTGGATATGGAACTTTAAGGTAAACATATAACTCTGGCCAATATATATGGCCCCAGTGATAGAGATAAGCCACTTAACTTCTCCAAAGTTTTCCAGCTCATTGAAAACATGGGAAATCTAGAGGTCATCGTGGGGTGGGGGGACTGGAATGTGATTTTAAACCCGAACCTAGATGCCAGAAATTACAAATGTCACGTTAATCACTCACAAAGTGGTAATAAGATAAAAGAAATAATGATAAATTTAGCATGGATAGATATATGGCGTGAAATCTTCCCAGACAAAAAATGCTACACCTGCATTGATTGCCCTTGTGTACAAATCCAAGCACCTTCAGACCAAATAAAAATTTGTAAATTGGAAACTCTATCATTGCATTGGCATACAAGAGTTTGCGTGCATTGATTTGATGCAAAACAAAGGAGAATTCGGTACCAAAGCGGCGGACGTTTTGGCGACCGAACCTTTAGCAGAGGGAGGTTTCGCCGACGAACATTTCGGCGCGCGGGCCTTAGTCGATGGACGTTTCGTCGACGAACATTTCGGCATTTCATCACGAGGGACCTTTAGCTCACACTTTTCTCTCGCCATTGTATCAATGTATCAGTGAACTCTCTCTCACTATCCCTCCTCATGTGAACCGTTAGCTAACACATTTCTCTCGCCATTGTATCAATGTGTGTCTCTGCCAGTTCTCACGTTCACCTTCCACCTAGCCAATATTTCTGTTTGTCATCTGTCTCACGTTCCCTCGAGATAGTGCTTCATTCATTCTTGTGCAGGATTATGAGAAGTAAGTAAACATCTCTCTCTCTCTCGTTTAAAGCTTTCAGCTCGTTGTACAGTTCTACCACAAAACCAAAAATATATAGATGAACACATGTGTGTGGGTGCGTGTGTGTGTGCGTGTATGTGGGCGCAAGTTCCCTCAATGTCTACTTTGGTTTTCACATCTCAACTCTACACTCCTGCTTCTGTGTCTGTATAAGTCTGTCTGCTTGTCTGGAGCATATCAGTAACATCACGTTAAGCTTGGGAACTTATCTAGTGCATCCGGTGCATTTCAGATGGAATTCACTTTCACAAAGAGGAATAAGCGAAAGCTGTTGCATGAAGGCTACGCCTATGTTATGGACCGCACCAAAGCCAACAACGTCACAATTTTCTGGCGATGCGAAAAACGAGGAGAGTGCAAAGGAAGGTTAAAGACAGTAAACGACATTCTGGAAGGCCGTCCATCCACCCATTCCCATCCGCCAAGGGCAGCCTGTTGCCTGGCTTTGTAAGCGGTTGGTGATATAAAACAGCACGCAGAGCAGTCTGAAGAAGCCACAAGTTCGATAATCAACAACTGCACAGCAGCATTTCCGCTCGTCGCCGCAGGTTCTCTTCCAAAAAAGGAGACTTTGGCAAGGATGATCCGAAGAAAACGGAAAGCTCCAGACAGCGACATCATCAGCGAGGAGCTGAAGCTTACAACGAGAGGAGAACAATTTTTAGCGTTTCAGACGGATGATATCGTTATTCTAACCACTCCATCCAATCTTGACGTTTTAGCACGTAACGCCCACTGGTTTTGTGATGGAACATTTGACAGCGCTACGTTAGCAACACAACTTTACACCATCCATGTTCTTGTTGAGGATACTCACACTCTGCCTCTTGTTTACTGTTTGACAAACAACAAAAACAGGGCCACGTATGACGCGATCTTTAGTTACCTGAACGGCCAGAGAGATCTCAACCCAGAGACCATCACAATAGATTTTGAACGAGCCGCATTAAACAGCATCAGTGAACACTTCCCAACCACAGCCGTGCACGGGTGCTTTTTTCACTTTGGCCAATGTCTTTGGAGAAACCTCTAGTCGCTTGGACTACAAGATTGGTACTTGGAGCCAGAGAACTCTCTTCTCGTCAAGACCATTCAGGCCTTGGCTTTCGTGCCTCCTGGTGACGTCAACGAGGCGTTTCAACAGCTCATTGATTCGCTGGATGCCGACACTGACGAGACGCTTTCAGACTTCCTCGCCTACTTTGAAAGTACATGGCTAGGCATTGTGCAGCGAGGACGTCGTCGACACCCGAAATTCGACGTCACCATGTGGAACGTCTACAATCGTGTGGGAGACAACCTGCCCAGAACTAATAACTCGGTCGAAGGCTGGCACCGTGCCTTTGATCAGCGAATGTCTGTCACGCACCCAACACTTGGCAGGCTTGTCAGCAAGTTACGCAAGGAGCAGGCAAGCACCGAGCTTATGATGGAACAGCTTGCCATGGGCGTCAGGATGCGAAAAAACAAGCAGTACGAAGTAGTCAACACACGACTGCAAGCGCTTGTTGCAAGGTACGCACAGGAGGATGTTTTAGTTTTTCTCAAAGCTGTTGTGCATAATCTGTGACACAACTGTCTGTGAAGTCTGTGTGCGGGGAGGGGGGGGTAAATAAAGATTTTTTAAAATAAAAAATTGCTGTGTAATCTAGTAGTTACTTTCATTCTTACATCGATTTGAGACTCAAGCAGAGGCTCTAAAGTGGCCCAGAGATATCTGGCCCTTACAAATTTCCACAACCTTCCATGGAGAAGCTTTAAGCTTATATCATCATCTGTGTGCTCAAGGTGGACTAGACTATGAGACACTTAGACAGGAATTATTACTAAAGTTTCAATACACCGCGGAAGGATATAGAGAAAAATTCCGAAATGTGCGACCCCAGGCTCAAAAGACGATGCATTCTTTCCACACGCGATTGGTTAGTTGGTTCAACCGATGGATTGAACTGTCTAAGGTCCCAAAAACGTACGAAGGACTTCATGATTTATTAGTCCGCGAGCAAATCCTTCAGAGTGTCTCAAAAGAATTGACAGTTTTTCTGAGTTAATGGGATTTTTCGAATGCCAAGGACCTGATAGATAGTGCGGAACGTTATCGGCAGGCACATTCCAACCAGTCAATGTCAAAAAGAACAGGCATAGTTACATATGCTAATGTGGGAATTACCACGCCTCCATCATCGCCCTCGTTCCGCAAGAGGCCAGATCGAAGACCAACTACTCCTCATCGTTCCCCTAGACCTCAGGGTAATTCTTTCTATAAAAGGACTGATCTGCCCCCCTCACCTACACCTAAGACAGCACAGCAAGGCTCGACTACAACGCCATGATCACCAGTAAAGGGATCTCCGACGTTAAGTAGGAAGATCCAGTGCTACGCGTGTCGGGGTTTCGGCCATATCTCCAGGGTGTGTGCAAACACCTTAGGGACTACCACCCCAAAAACAGACCGCCGAGAGGCATCGCAAACAGCAAACATTGGTATTCTATGTTCTTCATCAACCCACGAAGAATAAGGACATCTGGAACTTTACTCAGGGACAGTTCGAGGGAAAGCAATCCAAGTGTTGCGAGACACGGGAGCTACGACGGCTGGCATTCGAGCTGATCTAGTTCAGGAGAAAGAATATTTAGGACGAAATCAGTCCTGTGTAGCGTTTGGAGGGAACATCGAAACTTTCCCTCTAGCTCGTGTGTTGGTCGACACTCCTTTCTACAAAGGTTTCTTGCAGTGCTGCGTGATCAAACATCCGGTCACGGACTTAATCATAGGGAACGTTCCGGGCGTACAAGACTACGACCATGACCACGTACCCTCCGCCTTGGTTGTGACTCGCTCACAAGCTAGAGCAACTACACCTCGTACCACCCATTTAGGCCTGGAGGCTTTAAACTGGAAAATCGAACCAGAACGGTTTATTCAATACCAGAAAAAAGATGTGGCGCTGCAGAAACTTCAAGAGTCAGCAGGACAACATCCGCAATTTAAGGTGAAAAATGACGTCCTTTACCGGTTATTCGACAAATCGGCATTGCGACAGCTGGTAGTCCCACAACAACTATGGACTGAAACATTGAAGTCGAGGCTCGCTTCAGACAATGTTACAAAACGCTGTTTGGCACGCGTCACTCCAGCAAACCTTGTCTGGCAGCTTACTCTTCAGCAAGTCTGTTAGCGCCGCCGCAACGGCGCTAAAGATGGCCACGTACCACCTGTAAAAGCCGGCCAGCCCCAGGAAGCTGCGAACCTCCTTTTTTGTTTCTGGCCGACGCACTTCTAGCAGCTGCTCCACTTTGGCGTTGGCCGGCGCTAACGTCCCTCGACTTATCCTGTGCCCCAGGAAGTCCAAATCAGCCCAGCCCACTTCACACTTGGTCGGTCTGGCCGTCAAATGGGTGTCTCTTAGTCCCTGTAAGAGGTCGTGCAGTACGGCCAAGTGCTCCTCCTACGTCCCCATGGCTATTAGCACATTGTCCATAAAGTTCTCCACCCCCCTCCCTGCGAGCGGCTCTAACAGTTTCCGCATCATGCGGGTGAACACGCTTGGTGCGTTTTGTACGCCGAAGGGCATGACCTTCCACTGGTAGTTCCCCTCAGGGGTGGTGAACGCTAACTTAGGACGGTCTTCCTTCCTGACAGGAATTTGCCAGTACCCATTTGTGAGGTCAATTCGTGAGACATACCTAGCCTTGGAAAGGCGTGCAAAGATTCCTTCCGGGTCTGGCATAGATTCTGCCACAAATTCGGTGATTGCATTTAACCTCCAGTAGTCAACGCAGAACCGATAGCTACCATCCTTTTTCTTGACCAGCACAATGGGTGAACCATAGGGCCCCTCCGCCCGTTCGATTAGTCCTAACCTCGCCATTTCTTGTATTTCTGCCCTCACCGCTTCTTCCTTGGCATGAGGTAGCGGGTAAGGTTTCATTTTCACCAAAATGTCGCTGCTCAGCGTGACTGTAAACTTTGCCAGCGATGTGAGACCCGGCTTGTCCGTCAATACGTTGGCGAAGTTAGCCAATATGCTCGCAACTTGTTTTTGCTCAGCCGTCAGATCTGGGCTCACAAGCGCGTCCTGGTGTGTTTCCTCTCCCGACATTGGGCAGCTCGGAAGACCGTTTCCATGTGACGTCACGTGTCCAGCTTCCTCACTAACTACGGCTGCCATCAACAGCGTCTCCGGCCTCTCAATGTACCGCTTTAGCAGGTTAACATGAAACGTCTTCTCTTTACTTCCAACCTGTATCCTGTAATTAAGGCCGTTGAGCTTCTCGGTGATTAAGTGCGGTCCCCGCCACCGGACTTGAAGTTTGTTGTGCACAGTGGGCAACAATAACAAGACCCGCTCGCCAACGGCGAAGTCACGCACCACCGCTTCGTTAAGATTCTCGCGGGCCAGTTTACGAATAGTTGCAAGGTGTTGCTGTAGGTCGGTGACATAGCTCGTCTTCACCTCCCCATGCGTTTCTTCGTCTGTCCACAGCTTACGCAACACCGCCATTGGCCCACACACCGTCCGCCCGTACATGAGCTCAAACAGTGAGAAACCCAGCGAGCTTTGCGGCACCTCTCTGTATGCAAACAGCAACGATGGGATGTAGCGGTCCCAGTCTCTCGGTTTCTCTTCTGAGAGCTTTCTTAGAGCAGCCTTCAACGTCCCATTAAATCGCCCCATGAGGCCATTGCACTGGGGGTGGTATGGTGTTGTTGTGATGTGTTTAATCGACAAAAGGCGGTTCACCTTGCCATCACCTTGCTCACAAACTGTGAGCCCTGGTCCGTCAAAACCTCTTCAGGTATACCGACTCTCGACCAGATCTCCATCAGCGCTTCAGCTACTGTCTCTGTCTCCACATTTTTAAAAGCAGACGCTTCAGCAAACCGGGTGGCATAATCCACCACCATAATTATATAGCGGTGGCCTTGTTCGGAGGCCGGTTTAATTGGCCCTACCAGGTCCATCGCGACTCTCTTAAAGGGCTCGCCGATCACTGGTACCTGTCCCAGGGGTGCCGGCAGAGTTCGTCTTCGTCGCCGTCCGCTGACACACATCGCAAGAACGTACATACCTCCTGACGTCTCCCGCGACACCGGGCCAATAAAACTTGGCGGTTACTCGCTCATGGGTCTTGTTGATGCCTGCATGTGCGCAAAAGAGCCCTTCGTGGGCAATCGCAGTATCTCCGTTCTTTTGGTTGTAGGTACTACTAACTGCTTGGTATCCGTTCCGCTGCCTTTCAGCCGTCTATACAGCAGACCTTTCTGTGTTTCAAACGTAGCCTCACCAGACTTCGTCCCTCTGGTTGTACCGTTCACAGCCAACGCCCGCAAGTGCTGCAAGCTACTGTCGTCTGCTTGCAAGCATTCCATTTCCTCTGCTGATGTGTTTGAGACTGGGGCAGGGGATGACAGGGGTGTTGGGCCTGAAGCTTTCGCTTGCGCCCGTGTCATGGCATGTAGCTCCGGGCAATGAAGGTCGGGGTTGGGACAAATAACGTGTCTGCAGCCCAGGATGATCTGGTATCTGGGGTCATCAAAACACACGGCCTTTATCCTACCGCTTACGTAACGACAGTCGATGTCAATATACGCTACCCGGAAGGTCCTGACGTCCATGTCGTTATATTCGATGTCCACTGTCTCACCTGTCAAATCTTCCGGTCTAACCAAACGACTGTCAATAACCGCAGGGTAGGTGCAGCCAGAATCAAGAACAATATCGTATTCCTGGCCATTGACCTTACCTCGTTCGGTCACCAGGCCGTGCATGTCTCGACCCAGCAGAGCATGAAGAGACGCGCGGTCGATGGCCTTTGGCTGAGGACAGTCACGTGAGATGTGACCTTCCTCGCCACACCTAAAACACTTAGTCCCTACCCTTTTCGCCTGCAGCCCTCCGCCGGTAACAATGACCCCCTTTCCTGGGATGCGTCTCAGCTTTCCTCTCACTGTTGTTGTCGTTGCGTGGTTGGGCGAGGGGCTTTTCGGGCCGTGCATGCTCTTTCCTCGCTTTCGCCTGCTTCTGCTCCGCCGCGTCAAACCGTTCTGCCACATCGCGATTTCCGCTCATTTCCAAGTGAAACGTCAAGTCTGTCCGGTAGCTCCCCAACACTACCTCCTTCGCGAGTTCCTCCTACACTCTCCCGTGGCCGGACGGTCTACCTTGGCCATAGTCATCCACTGGTCGAGGTTATGTAACACCCTACGGTGGAATTGTTCAAGCGTCTCATCTGGTCGCTTTTCTAAATCGAAGACGGTACGTCTCTGCCATCACTTGAAAGCGTCGTAGCAACGCCGCTTTAAGGGTCTCATAATCGTCAGCCGACTCGTCACTTAATTGGTGATACACCTCCTTCGCGCTATCGCGGAGCAGGCCTGACAGCTGAATGGCCCAATATCGAGTGATACCTGACTGTGACGAAACTGTGGGGAGAAGGCCGGACTAAACGCCCGAGGGGAAAGGGGACACTAGCTGTGGCTCGCCTCACTCCCGACTTTCACCCTGCTCCACTCTTTCACTCACAGTTCGCACGTCCACGCACAAGCAAACACAGACCACTGTCTCCGCTCATGCGTGCCAACACACTGACAACACCGTTGTACAGCACAAACAAATTATTATTAACACAATAGACAAATTATAGAATGAATGGTCAGGTCTAACTATACATTTGATAAATTTCGATTACACAAAAAACAGAATGGCCCTTGCCAATAAATGATGACCTATCCAAAGTCATGCGTATAAAGAAAAACTTCCCTCTAATGCGGTCCGTGTCGTGGCGAATGATTCGCCCTGAGTCCCAAGTCGTGTGCGCTGCTCACGTCGCACACAGCTGAAAATAAGGCAGTGTCTCCGCGACTATCTGCCTCTCACCACTCCGTCGTGGACGCCCGTGGAAGGCTCTAGCACCCTCTGTCCACACTGGCGAACCCTCTTGTGCACAGTTGCCCCAGGCAACAAACAGTGGCCACAAGGAAGAAGACAAGACGACGTCCCTAACCCGCCTGTACTATTGCATCAAGTTGCCCCAGGCAACAACAACAGGTACGGTGAAGACTGTTAGGCGACAGTTGTTCGGCACCGGCTCCAGACGACCAAGAATTCCAGGGCACACAGAAGATGTATTGCGTTGGCCACTACCTCCAGCGGTTGCCCCAGGCAACGGACGGCAGTGTTGCAGTACAGGTAATCCACACGTTGTGTACCCTTCTTCTCGTCTGCTAGCACGGCGACCCCTGCTTGCACTTTGGTGCCACAGCCTGCAAGTGCCAGTCAGTAGCGCTGCACGTTCACGGAGAACGGGCCTCCTTTCTGCAGACTAACTGGTCACAACTGATGGCGCTCAGGGACGGTAGTCCCTACTAGATCGATGGGGAAAGGCCCCGAGTACACACCTACCCTAAACTATATACCCAGCTACCCACGTGACCCTCAAAACTAACTCTTCCCAGCCCTGACGCTATCGCAATGTTACTAGCAAAACTACAACCACCCGCGCTATTCTCCAACTTCCAAACCCTACCCCACTGTCCAAAGGACCTAAACTGACTACATCTATCACTGCGGCCTGTCAAAACATAAAATTGAACAGAATAGATCACCCTTTGACTGACCGCAGCCCCCTATAATTACGCTACCCTGGCTTCAGCCGCGTTGTTCTGGCCTTGAACCCGGCTGGTTCATGACACTGACACGCCCTAGCCAGCTTCTCAAACTGCGATAAGAACCTCTCTATCTTATTGGTTTTGCAATCAAACGGTGCCATCTTAACCTCCGTCATCCTCCCAGACCGTATGGGCGACCCACCCTCGCTACCACTACTTGACAGCGTTGTAAGTTCTGCCATCTTTAGCTTGAACGCACGGTCCCTTTCTTTTTCTACTCTCTCCTGGCGTTCCCTCTCTTCTTTTCTTAATTTCTCCTGGCGTTCCCTCTCATCTTTTCTTAAACTCTCCTGGAGTTCCTTCTCTTTGTACAATGCCTCTTCAACAAAGTCTTTCAACGCTTTACCGGTAAGATTATAAAGCTCTACGCCCACATCCCGCAGTTTCTTCCTCTGCTCTAACACCTCATCTGCCACTATTGGCGTAGATATAACCGATGTTTCCACCTCGCTCGATTCTGTCATCTTTGCAACTTATTCCTATCACGTAACCTCGAACTACCGCTTGCGAATGGACCACCCGCCTGTCCTGTACCAGCTTTACACGAAATCACAATCATCAAGCTTACAGCCACGGTAACCAAGCCAAGCTAGTTCTAACACAGCTGCGTAATCAGGAATGCAACATCAACATACACGCTCTCTTACACACTGTCTGCCTTCCGCTAGCTTAAACGAAATAACTCACAATCATTAAGCTAACAGCACAACAGCTAGATAAGAAAAGCAACGAACAGGTTATCTATCCAAATAACCACACCGATCACACCACTCTCACTCTGCTAGTGTGATGGAACAACCTACAATGGGGGAGGAAACCGGAGTACCCAGAGACACCCGACAATCAGTCCTGCGAACAGGTGTCACATACAAGCGAGAACGGGAACAAAAGAATGAACCCGCTCTCCCTGCCTTGGTGACAAGCAGCGCTACACGCTGAACTTACTGACTGCCCCGTGCGTGCAGTGTAAAACAAGTGTGAACAAAAACAGTGTATAATTAAAGCTAATAGGCTTGGCTTAATTACCGAAACCACATTCAGCCTACACAAAGACTCACTGTTACCTGGACTAATTTCTAGGGATACTTCAATTCAATCCCGGACAGAGCCTACCAATATGTCGTGAACCTTGGCGAGAAGGACACGCGAGGGTGGTCAGAGGGGTGTAATTTCCGTCGCTCGGACTAATTACACTCTCAACACCTCCACCAACTCACGTCAACATGTAATGTGTACGCAACACTTACACTAAATTGCTAATATGATGAATGATCCAATCTGACTCCGAGCCCCCAGCGTACGTCCCCAACAACAAACTCAAGGCAATTTAGTGTATAAAAGAATTATTAATCAACAAGATTTCAACACGTTAATCACAATATGTGATTGCCACAAATTAAAATTCAAACTCGTTTTCTAGGTATCCCGCCACAATCCCCTACAGCCAATCCAGGTATCGTGAGTCACTGACTAATTAGCTTAACTACCACACACAACACACTGCACTCGTCACTTATCTCTATGCACAAGAATGTCTCTCGCGGTGTGGAGGGCCCTCCGATGTCTTGACATCTGATAATCCGTAGATGTCACTCCGCTAGTCGTTGCTGCCTTTTCCACGAAAACTGAGACTCTGGCACTGCCGCGTGCCACCACGTGACTCTTCCTCAAGGCCGGACTGCGATCAGAGCTTAACCGCGCCTAATGAGGACCAACGCTTCTCTACCAGCTTTACCTCTGCTGTCTACGACCAACAGCCACTGGTGATGTAAACGTTGCGCACTCTGTGATAGAGTGGGTCTTAACGCACCTCTGAAGTCGGTTGTGCTGAAGTAGCCACGATTCCAGACTAACTCTCAGCGGAGAATCTGAACAGCCTTGAACAGATCTCTGCTACAACTTTCTCCCTCGAGCTTCCAGTGCGAAGACACTGATCCCTGAGCTGACACAATGTTAAATCCTCGTCTCCGGCGTTCGTCATCTTTCGCGATTGGCTAATTGCAAAATACACACACTCTTTGCCATTCCGTTACCTGCCTATGACCAATCACTAACCTAGCTAGTACGTGACGGACAGGTGGTCACTGACTTTCCAAGCAAGAACTCTGCTTACTACAACCAATCGCGCATCGACGCTAGTCTAAAACAACTACCGCCACCCAAGTCGGGAAAACATTCCCCACCCCCAAGGTTATCTTACCTGGGCGCCTACCCTTTCTAAAGAGCGGTCAAGTGGTGAAATTGCCACCCGTCTAACCTGCACTGTGTGATGAACGAGTTCAGTTCAACCAGAAACAGAGCAGGTGCTACTGTCCCCCGATCAACTCGCATCATTCAATCCCATCCCCCATTCAGCCTGGTTACCTGCGGTAGGTTTATGATCCTGACCAGCTCAGCTTACCTACTGGTCTCTGGCCCGTCTCTCCCCCTGAGCGAACTAACACCGGCCGTCCCTTTCTTCTGCTGGACAAAAGGATGGGTCGCTGTTCAGCTATCTGATCTATCCCACGTGGGCCCGTTTGGCCGCGTGTCCGCATGACTTGTATGAAAACAAGAGTGTAGCACCATCACTACAGCCCTTATGACTAGTAATCATATGACACTGACCATATCACTTCCATATTGTGGAGAAAAGGATCGACCACAAATTGTTAACTCTGACATATGGCTGCCTTCACGACCTTGCACCTGCATATCTACAAGATCTTATTCACCGTCATCAACCTCAGCGGAACCTTCGTTCAGCAGCCCAATCCAGACTAAGACTACTGAATGTTCAGACACGGAACACAAACAAAAAGACAATGGGTTTTAGATCTTTCTCAAATGTAGCCCCGCTTCCGTGGAACTCACTTCCCCTCTTGACCAAGGAGTCTGAGAGTCTTGCAACTTTCAAGAAAACACTGAAGACCCACTTGTTGCAAATGGACTAGTTTCTTATCTCATGTCTCATCATCTGTATTTTGTTGTTTGTTTAAATGTAAATGAACTTGATCATTTGACCTGCAGTCTGGTGGCTGTTGGGATCACTGGGCATTGAGCGTATCTTTGAGATGCAGAAACTGGCGCATTATTATGAGTGTGCTGGCGAACGAGAGGGGGTGCCCACCAACTTCATAAAACTCTGGTCTTCAGCAAGCAAAACTCAGTCAATCTCACCGAAAGATTGGATGGGTCACAGAGCAAAATCAACGATCAATAAGAAAGACATTAGGTGGGTTTGTTTGTTTTGTTGTTTTTTTTTGTTAAGTTCTAGGTCACTTTGCTCGAGAATGTCCTAGTAAACAGAAGGGGGAAAACTGAAAATTAAATGTCCAAAACACCTACAGTAAATGATGCATTTTATGCAGCTGAGTTGAGCAAGAAGAAATGGGTATGCTATGATTATACCCAGGGAAAGTCAAGGAAAGGACATGGTAGTGTTAAGAGACACAGGGGCCACCACTGTGTTTTACACCGAGCCAGTAACTAAGGCTATATCACGGCAAGACAGCCAGCCTCGTAAAGATGCCACATGCAGAGGAAGAACAGCATGCCAGAGATGAGAGCTGAAACCAGAAAGCCAAGCCTCACTGTATTGCGCTGTTGAGGCATCAGAACGCCTCCCCTAGTGCCCTCAGACTGGAGGGTCTCACATTAGTGCATGATCGCATCAAGGCAACGACCGAACCATTGCACTTTTAAAATCAAGGGTATGTTAGCCAGGAATATACTCTGATGTGAAAAACTATATAGAAAAGTGTGATCAATGTGTGTTAAGCTGCCGACAAAGTGTACATGCACATTCAGGAGATCTGTTAGTTGATTGCCCGCTTGCAGTGCTGGCTATTGATTTCACAAAATTAGAAATGTCCAGTGACGGCAAAGACAATGTATTAGTAATGACTGATGTATGTACAAAGTTCACACAGGCCATCCCCACAAGAAACCAGGAAGCCTAGACTTTTCTGAAGGTGTTGGTGAAGGAATGGTTTTAGAGATTTAGTGTCCCTCAGCAACTTCACAGTGATCAGGGCCATGACTTTGAAGGCAAAGGTGTGTGAGAGTTGTGCAGGCTCTATGGCATCAAGAAATCCCGCACGCCATACCATCCCCAAGTGTGCACGACCTTCTTAGAATGCTACCTGCTGAGCACAAGCGACGATGGCCAGAATACCTGTCAGAGTTACTTCAGGCCTACAACAATACTCCACATGCATCAACAGGTATCGCCTTATTCTTGTTACTGTTTGGTTGGGAACCATGCCTTCCAGTTTATTTTCTGGGCTGACCAAGCCCTTCTGCCGCAAGCACAGTAGACTGCATGCGACATCACCTTTGGCTGCTTCTATCTCATGACGAATTAGTGCACCACTTTGAAAAATTAGGAAACATTCATAATATCCTACCTGCAATGAGTTAGGAGTAGGTCTTGTATTGTTTCGTGTGTGAATGGTGTCTTGTGTTTGACATCTTGTGTATGCCATTTGAAGAAGAAAAAAACAGTTCATTGGACGGATGGGAAAAGAAAAACATCGAGATCTTTGTCTCCCATAACCTCTTCATCGTCATCTGCAGGGGCTCGTCAAGCGTTGTGTATATGTGCACATTTGTGTGTGATATGCGTCGTGCGTATGCAAGGTAACTGTATGTGCATCATATTACATATTGGGGGCTCGTCTGATCGATCATCAAACTACCCGACCCTTCCAAACAGTTCCACCTACGGACAGATGCCAGCGAGCGTGGTCTGTACTGCTGCAGGAATGTGAAGATACCTTACATCCAGTAGCGTATGCTAGTAGAAAGCTGAGTAAAACTGATAGAACGTATGCTACGTGTGAGAAGGAGTGTCTGTGATTTTTGGGATTCAGAAATTTAACCAGTATCTCTATGGACGAGACTAATTGTGCTAGAAAGTGACCATAAGCCCCTGGTATTCTTAGCCCAGGCCAAACACTCTAACCAGAGATTAATGAGATGGTCACTTTTCCTCCAGTAATACCATACCTACATTAAATACATAAAGGGGACGAAAAATGTTGAGGCTGACTACCTAAGCCGTAGTGAATACCCCGGTCCGAATTTGTAGGGTGGCGTAATGAACATTTGAAAATTGAAGTTACTATTATTTGTTAGAATTTAATACTCTATTGTTTCATGAGCAAAGAGTAGCGTTATAGATTAGCCAGATGTTTCGTTAGGTGCGGTTTAGTTGCTAAGTTATTTTGAGTTGGAAGTTTACCGAAACAATATAACGACCTAGTTGGCAGAAATCTGGGGAGATTTCAGTTTTAGCAAGGGGGAGTGTAATGAGTTAGGAGTAGGTCTTGTATTGTTTCGTGTGTGAATGGTGTCTTGTGTTTGACATCTTGTGTACGTCATTTGTTCGTTGTCACTTCAGAAAAGGGGATGACGTAAAAAAGGAAGAAAAAAACAGTTCCATGGACGGATGGAGAAAAGAAAAACATCGAGATCTTCGTCTCCCATAACCTCTTCATCTTCATCTGCGGGGGCTCGTCAAGTGTTATGTGTGTGTGTGTGTGATATGCGTCGTGCGTATGCAAGGTAAGCATACATGCGTCATATTACACTACCTGATATATGCTCCTGTGGTGATGCAATTATGAATGATGTTTTGAACAAAGAGATATCTATTGACGAGGTATAAGGAGGTATTGGTAGGCTAAAAAATAATAAGGCATGTGGAGCTAATATGGTTCTAAATGAATTTCTTAAAGCCTCACCAAAATTAATAAGTATTATTAATCTCATTGTTCAACCTTGCTTTACAGTGTGATAAAATCCAAGAAGCTTGGTCAGTTGTAATGATTTGTCCACTGTATAAGGGTAGAGGTGATACTTTGAATGTTGATAACTACAAATGTATAACCATACTGAGCTACAATGGCATGCTATTTACTAGTATTCTTAACACAAGGTTATATACCTTTTTGAAAGTCAACAATCTACTAGGGCAAGAGCAAGCAGGCTTTAGAAAAAATAACTCCACTGTTGACCACATTTTTGCATTGCACTACCTAATTGATATTTATTTAAAGCACAAGTAAAGACTACTGTGTACTTTCATTGATTACAGGAAGGCCTTTGACAATATGCAAAGTCATGTGCTGTGGGGAAAAACTAATTAGCTATGGCATAGGTGGTAAAGTGCTAAATGTAATAAAAGATATTTACCATAAGGAAAAGTCCTGTGTTAAAACACAGCATGGATTATCCTTCTTCACCTGTAATGTTGGAGTGTTGCTGGGCAAAAACTCTGTACTTTTTCCTCTGTTTATAATGACTTTTTCTCAGTATGTTGATGGACTGGCATTGCCTCAAACCCTACCAAATGAATATGATTTTTGCAATGTTGGTCATTATCTGTACTTATTTCTGCTTTTTGCCACATATTTAGCTGTGGTTGTAGGCTTAAGCCCACATGGAAGGACAAAAGAGTGTGAACGAAGTTAGTTTGTCTGAATACGTATGGGCGATGTCAAAAAGATGTGCGACGTGAGAGAAAAGTTGGCTGGTCGTTAGAAAAATGTTGGTCAAGAGGATGTGAACGAAAAAAGTAAGGGAGAAATATGAGAAGGATTCGTACATCCTAAGAGATGACGTTTCGTTAGCGAGCTCATTTTGTTCTTTGGAATTTTCGACTGTTCCCAGAGACTTTGAGTAGGGATTTTATTGTAAAAGAAAATTAGCTTTTTTAAGGAAGGATATAGATCGCAGTTAGGACTTATTATTGTTTTGTTTAGTACAGTAGGCAGATTTGTTCAGGCAAGTCATTTTTTTTTATTTGTGTGAAAGAACATGTATTTGTCTGGCCCAGTGAGTGTGTTTGAATGGAAGAGAGCAAGAGTGAAAAAAATCCACTTCTTTGCAACTAAGAGTTTTTTAAATGTTTCCCTGCACTCTTCAAATATGGTTGTGTATGTTTAAGTTGGTAGATATCCCTTGTATATAGATACTTACATAAAATGCATAAAATTCTGGCTACACTTCCTTAAGCTACCCATGACAAGACTTTGAAGACAACATTGTGGAGGCTATTGCACTCTGCTTCAAGAGTTGGTACAGGGTGACCTAAAAGAGACGACTAGATTTTTGCGAATGGGACATGACAGTTTTGTCGAGTTGGAGGGAAAAGTTGGTCCAATAATTAAAAAAATGGACACAAATATGAGAAAGGCCATCGATCCAGGCAAAAGACTGGCGATCACGCTTCGTTTTCTTGGATCAGGTAAGCAATACGTAATTTTAGTGTTGAAAATGCCCACGTGTTGATACTTACCTGACTAGTCTTCACGGCATTTAATTTTTTAAAAAAGCAATAGAAGAGGAACATGAGGAATTTTCTTTAGAAACTGAGATGGATAACGTGCCTATTTACAATGAATTATTTTAAAAATAAAACAATATATGTATTATGCATTCAAGTTTGCAATCGTTTTGGTTTTAGTGCATTTCAATGATAATTATATTATTATTGCAATATTAACTGAGTTATATGTAGGCCCCTAATATTTGTGATTTTTTTTATGCTTCCAGGGGAGTCATTTGTTAGCCTCTCATATGTTTTCCGAGTGGTGGACAACATAATATGAAAGATTGTCCTGGAAACATGCAGTGCTATTTACCAGGAATTAAAAGAAGAGCACTTAAAGGTATACATTGCTTTATGTCTTAGCCATGACAGGTGTGCTCATTGAATGACTATGGTGTCACAGGCTTTTGATCAACTGCCACTGCAGTCTGATGCAAGAGTATGAATATACTTATATATAAGCACATACTTTATACAAGATATAGCTTAGTATATGTGCAGTCTGTACCAGAAAAGAAAGAATTTGCTTATAATGCTACTTACAGTATCATTATCTATAAATAATAATATGTGAGTAAAAGAACATAATAAATAATTAATAAATAGAACAGAGATTAATGTTTCTTTTGCAACAGTGGTCATTTCTATATGGATGGGAATATCTTAAATGCAACAGAGCTCATTCATGCAAGTAGTGTGTGTGTGTGGGTGGGTATGTGTGAAGTTTCCATTATTGATGGTCACAGACATATGAAAATGTACATCCGATTGCTGTTGAACATGCTGCTTTGTATTACCAGTATGCATATATTCCCCCCATGTCAAAATGACTATGAGCCATTGACATCAAAGATGTCGTGTCATGCACTATACACACAAGGACTTGTCGAAATTGACAAACTGAAGTGAGAACTATTAATAAAATCTCAATGAACTAAGGAAGGATGCCATGAGCGGCTAAGAAATATTCGACCCCAAACAGGAGAGTCCATGACATCCTTTTTGACAAGATTCATAAGCGCAAGGGACCGAAGGGTAAATCTCTCCACACTGAAACATCCTACACTGGATTACATGATCTACTTCTGTGTGAGCAATTCATACAAAGTGGTTCAAGAGACCTGGCAGTTTTTTAAAGAGAACAAGCCCGCCCCAAACCGGACTGTGCTGAAAAATACAAACAAGCTCACCCAAGCAAGTACTTAGGGACTCAGTGACCCTAACGCTACCTACCACCAGGCAGGCAAACCCAACCTTTCCCGACTAGACAGCATGACACCCATCTCAACCTACTCCGAGTCAACGTACTGTCACAATGCCTCCCTCACAACCTCCCAGATATTCTCGAAACATCCAACGGAGACACTCCTGGGCACATCCCCTTCCTATTTCCGAAAACGTCCAATGCTATGCTTGTTGTGGGTATGGCCATCTAGCCCATATGTTAATATACAGCAATGCAAACACCATGTTGACACAGCAGTTGTCATGGACGAAGTTACCACTTGCCGTCTTATGTTCCTCCTCGACCACTGACAAACTGGAACTATATCTTTTCCTTCTAAGTTTTGCATAATATGGGAGTGACAACTGTGGGCATCCAGGCAACCTTTGCCGCCCCACACGAGTATTTAAATAAGCAGCAAATATGAATAACATTGGTGGTGGTGGTGGGGGGAGGAATTGGTGTTTTATTCCAAGCCAGCAACTAAGGCTATATCACAGCAAAGCAGCCAGCCCTGTAAACAGATGCCACATGCAGAGAAAGAACAGCATGCCCGAGACAAGAGCTGAACCCAGGACCGCCAACCTTTACCATATTGATGACAGGTGCTAAACATTGCGCCACCGGACCGCTCTATAACATTTGGTGGATGGCAAGAGATCTTTCCCTTAGCAAGAGTTCAGGTTAAAACTCCATTTTATACTTAACCCCTCACATGCTGTATAATTAAAGCCCCCAGGGGTTTGTCCACATTTTTGCACTAGTAAGTTTGTTCTTGTTATATCATTTATGCTTTAATAATTTTTAAATGAATTTGATGTGCATCAGGGAAGCAATTTCATGGCTACATACATAAAGAGTTAAACTGGGGGAAACACTGCCAAAAATTGTTTGCTTTTACGCTTAGGTAGCTTTCATGCTAGACAGCACATCTCAAAATGCATTATGTTAATGCCTTGGATTTCCAACAGCGGATACAGATTGCATTTGACTATGCAAGGAGCTTTACCATGAAAAATATTTTGGGGGGAAAGGAGCAAAGATGAGGAAAAGAAAAAAAAGGTGTATAAGATGTCAAGAAAACAGGTTTCAAACAAACTGCAATATAGTGTGTATGTCTTTTTACTTCCCATCTATAAAACATAGCTGGAGTTTAGAGTATCTTTAACAGTGCAACTGAAATACACTGCTGCATGAAAAGTTCTCATAACAGATGGAAGCAAAGATTAAAGATTAAAACAGTTGACGACTCACACATATACTGCTTACTCCCTTCTTATGTGCATCCTTGCTACACGGTAATAAATACTAATGTCTATATTACATGAACAAATACAAGATTACATTTAGCATTGGTACACAGAAAACCCTTTGGTTATAATTGTACGTATGTCCAACATCTCCACAATATTTTCATGATCAACCGAGCACAGCTAGCTAATTCTTCCAAACCTTCATTACACTTGAAGCCAACTTTGGTGTTTTGGCTCTGTTGGGAGCTTTGATGCCTCTGTTCACCTAAACCAAACACAGCTTTTGGTTTTTGAATGCTCTTTCCTTATTTTTTTTCTGCAAATAAAACCAGAAACAAATTATAGTATAAACATAAAAAATATTTCTGGGGGAAAAATCCTTTGGAAAACCAGCATCTGTAAATTTTTTACATGTTAAAACTACAAAGGAAATATACTACAGCAGCACATTACTAAGCAGAATATGTCAAACAGAAAATGATTCATGATCTCTCTGACTTTCAAACTACTGCTTGCATATCTACTACTTTCACAATGTGGCCAATGTGTTCATTTTAAAATGTGTATGTTAATGTGAACGTTAACTCTCTAGAATGAAGCAAAACAAACTCCACATTACGCAAGTATTTCAATCACAGTAAGAGCAGCAAGGTGTGCCAATAAACAAATATATGCAAAGTTTATCAGAAAACAGCCCGGGGGACCCTGGGGTATGCTTGCCTAGCAAGCATTCTAAGAATAGGGTCCGTGCCGTCCAGCCAGGCATGTCGTAAGGGGCGACTAAGGTGGACACCTCACCTAGAGGTAAATTAGGTTGTGGTAGGGCTAACAACCCCACCATATAAAAAAGCAGGTTATAGAAACCAACACTAGAGCACTCGTCACGGATGGCGAAGGTAGTGAAACATACCAGGGGGACTGGACGGACGACAGTCAAACCCGAGAGGGAGCTGGCATCCCGATAGTGGATTTACTGAAGCCGAAGAAGAGGTTGAGGGTGGGGTGCTGGAACGTCCAGACCTTGTATCAGACTGGCAGGTTGCCCCAACTATTCAAGGAGTTTGGCAATTACAACTTGGACATCCTGGGAGTCAGCGAGGTCAGATGGACCGGCACGGGAAAGAGGAGACTAGCGTCAGAACATACTACCCTGTTCTCAGGAAGATCAGACGACCAACACTGAAGGAGTAGCAGTAGTCCTCAATAGGAAAACTGAAAAGAAACTGGTGGAATGAAAGCCTTATGGACCCAGGCTTCTGAAAGCAAGATTCCATTCAAAAGTACACCAAGCTGACAGTGCTAGTTTGCTATGCACCAACAGAAGACTCCAAGGCAGAAGACAAGGATGCTTTTTACGATCAGCTCCAGGCAGCCACGGAGAGCGTCTGAGCCCATGATATGTTGCTCATCACTGGCGACCTCAATGCCAAGGTGGGAAGTGACAATACCTGCAGAAAACATATCATGGGGAAGCATGGAACTGGAACCATCAATGACAACGGAGAGAGAGTGGCAGACTTTTGTGAAGAAAACAATCTACTGATTGGAGGCACACTCTTCCAACACACAGACATCCACAAGGCAACGAACACATCACCAGATGGGATCACAAAGAACCAGATAGACTATGTCATCATCAACCGAAGATGGAGGAGCTCACTTCAAGATGTCAGAGCCTACAGAGGAGCAGACCTTGCCAGTGACCATACTCTTGTGATAGCCGCAGTTTCTCTGAAGCTATGTCAATCACGAGGAAAACAGGTACGTCAGCAGAGAATGGACTCCGGCAGACTGAAAGACCCAGCCACCAAACAGGCCTTTGTAATGGAAGTAAAGAACAGGTTCCAGGCACTAGGGGACCAACAGGAGATGACCTTAGAGGACTTCAATCGAGTCTTACAGGAAACAGGAGAGAAAATACTTGGCTTCCAAAGAAAAAAGAAATAACAGTGGATTAGAGAAGAGACATGGAAAAGGCGATTGAGAAGAGATTGAGAAAGTTGTCAGCTTTACTTATCTTGGGTCCAAGATGTCAAACACCGGGAATGCGGAGGTAGAGATTCGAGCCCGAATGGCAAAAGCCAGCCAGGCCTTCGCCTCACTCAGGAGCACATGGAAGGCAAAAAACATCAGCTAGAAGACCAAGCTGAGAATCTTCAAGTCAAATGTGATCAACACCCTCCTTTATGGATCAGAATCAAGGAAGATGACCAAAAGCATCGGTAACAGGCTTGACGTCTTCCAAAACAGATGCCTCATCTTTTGGCCAAATACCATCTTCTCCACCGAAGAACTGAAACCGAGTCCATCACCACGCAGGTTCAACAAAGGTGGTGGCGATGGATTGGACATGTGCTCCGCCAGCAGACATCTCCAGAATCACCCTACAATGGACTCCAGACGGCCGAAGAAAACGAGGCCGCCCAAAAGAATCTTGGAGAAGAACAGTGGAAAGGGAGATGAAAGGAAAGGGCTGGACATGGGGTCGCCTGGAGCGGGTTTCAGCCAATCGACTTCAGTGGCGGGTTCTGGTTGAACCCTATGTGCAACTAGCACCAAGAGGACTGATTGATTGATTGCACAAATAAAATGGCAGATTGTCCATACTGCTTCGCCATGACATTGTAATCTGTTTATTATGGCAGATTGATTTGACCCATGCCTGCATTTCCAGCAATTGCAAGGTTTTGAGTAAAGATGCAACATGGTCAAGTTTCATAAGCCTCAACACCACTATGGCACCCACATTTTGAGATTTCCAAATGTTATCAAGATTGTTATGGCACCTTTCCAAGCACAGAACTGATATAATCAAGTCTTTGCATGACAAAGGTACAGATCAGAGTTAAATATTCTTTATTAAAACAAAGCTTGCAAGCAAAATGTCTTGCCTTCACCAAGTGACTGATAATGCTGTTCCTGCAAAATAGTCTTCTAGTAATTTTATCACCCCTTCCATAAAGCTGACAGAGCTGACGCAAAGTTGTCAGGATGGCAACCTATGTTTGCCAATGCTAACTGAAACACAAACAATAAGAAAAAAAATATAAGGCAAGAAAACAAGACTCCAAAACATGAAGCATTTTTTTTTAATATCATAACCCCACATCTGAAAAGTAAACAACCCTAAAATCTTACCATTGATAAAAGAAGCTCAAACCAGATTTTCATTCTTAACACTAAATCTCTAAATGCATACTCTTTCCTGTAAACAAGAATTTGAAAAAAAACTGTACGGTTCTTTGAAAACTTACGACTGCAGCTCTCGTTGAAATTTGTCTTTCACATGCACTCATTCGGATGCAAAAGGCAAAGCTGCTGCTGTCAGATCTCGCACCTCCAATAAAGCAATACCGGGTCACCGATTTTCTAGAAATGTCTCCTTCATTCCGACCTTCATAAAAACATAAGATTACAACAAAAAAAATTCATTTTTCCAACAGAATTTAAAGGCACTCTGAATTTGTAATTAAAAAAGTATAAGCATAAATATGTGATAAAATGAAAATGTCATGGTACCTTAACAGAATCAGTTAACTTCTGAAAATATTTAACCGCCAGCAGTATTTCTTTCATAAAATAATCTACTTCAGTTAGATTGTCAGTGTGAAATAAATCTCTAGTCTGCCAAATATAGTCACTTACAATCTTCTTGGCTTTTGGTATGGCCAGGGAAAATCTTTTTAATTCACTTGTAATAAATAGAGTTTCATAAGCACTTTCTGTAACATCAGAAAATGAACTGTGATATTTGCTTTTATGTTGTGCTGAATTTTTGTGGGAAAGAAAACATTCATCAGCCTACATATAAAATATAACACATTAATGGAAGACTTTATTGACAGCTAATCACAGTATTTCGAATAACTGTCTCATTTTGTCAAGTTGTTTCTTAGCTGCAGTTTAATCGTATGTATTTGTGATCTGGATTGTTGCATTGGTCACACTTTAATCTTTTTAATCTTACTTAGTAAAATAACGAATTATTTTTATTAAAAATGGTAACTATATTCTTGGTTGGGATTACTATACCTAGAGTAACCTTTACTAGCATTGAGATATTGTGTCTGTTCACCAATATCAGACTGATAATCTTTCAGACTTTCTATAGCTCCTTGAACACAGAGTAAGACATAAAACCTTACATTTTTTAAACTGTTACTGTCTGTAAGATGATTGATTTAATTTTAAATTCAAGTTTCTCGCCTTCAAGAAAAAAGTTCTGGCAAAGCATTAAACATTATTATACAACGATTTAGATAATACACATTATTAATACTACAACCGCATAAAATTTGGGGGTTGTCAGGCTTAGGCCAAGTTTTAGTCGTTTGCACAGTGGAGCTACACAAGAAAGAAAAAGATGTGCTATTAAAATATACCAGTAGGCTGACAAAAATGTATCATCAATTTATAATACTGCAGGTCGACATGGGTTCAGAATTTTACAATTAAAAAAAAAAGAGTACAGCTTTATGATAAAAACCCTTTCAAGCTGCACGTACTGCTTCGTGTACTTGGTGGTTTGTTGTCAGCCTGTGTACCGTTCAAGCGGAAGAAATTTTAGACCCTACCACTTTTTTGTTGTGTATTTGCTTTTTTGAATGTGCTTTATTTTTTAATATCCTCTTAGCAAATGACTCGATCGTGCAAATCGACACTAAACTGCACGAAGCAGGGGTATCTTATAACGATTAGTGAACCAAATGTATTTTTGGTCAAACGTATTTAAGATGTATCTTTTGTTAGGCTTCTCACTACTCTCTTCAAGTTTCCACTTTTATTTTCTACCATCTTTCATGATTACATAACGAGTTGTTATTATACATACCTCCACGCACTACACTTGAAGAACTGAGGATATTTGCAGAGAACATTCTAGAAATTCGCTTGTTTTAATCTAAGCTGTTCAACAGAAGATATCCCTACCACGGACGTCTACAAGTCCGAGTCTTGACTAATTTTTCCAATACCATAGAAGCTGGTTACTGTTTCTAAAATAAAATTATACAGTTTATCAGCTTCTTTCATAGTTACCGCTCTGCTGAGCAGACGACATTGCGACATCTGGCGGCAAACCAAGGGAACTAATCTGTCTGAATTCCAACGAGGTCGGGATAACTCTTAGTATATCAAGATTTCTCTTGCGAATGGCATGGACGCCGAAAGCCAGCCCGGTGCCAGGGAAGACGACCTTTCCGGGCCCTTTGCGTTACTCACTAGTTGTAATCGTTTATTATTTTTCCGGTATATAACGGTATGTTTAGAAGTTATAGTTCGACTGGCAATATTAAGGTAACAATGATTAGTAATGTAATATAGACACCAAACGTTAGGAAAATTGTACACAAGGAGGATCTACAACACTGCATGACCTGTGTAGATGTGAGAGGTCAGTAAATGAGGAAAAATATGAAGTTTAAAGATCAAACTATTTGCACCCCTTCTATGTGAAAATATCATTAGTGGACCTGAAAAACTCGACAAATTAATGAAACAAAGATTAAAGACGATACAATATATCCTTCACCCCCAAATGCATGTGTGATGTCACAATCGTCACAGATTTGGGTACAGTTATTGGAGGCAGAAATAAATTGTATGATGATGATTATTAATATTCCTCTTCGCCCCCAGTGGAGGATAGGGCCGCAACTACACCACGGTAGCGGACCCGGTTCTGGGCCTCCCTCCCCAGTTGGGTCCATGTCATTTCAGCTGCCTCCGCCTCGCCGTGGACCGATCTTCTCCACGTCTGTCTGGGTCTCCCAACCCTGCGCCTCCCTGTGGGTTCCAGTCCAGAGCCTGTCTTGTTAGATTTTCGGCTGACTTTCGCAGGGTGTGACCGATCCAGCCCCCACTTTCGCTTCTTGATGTCTTGGCTGGCATGTTTTTGGTTTGCTCTCTCCCACAGGTCTGTTGGAGATCTTCTCGGGCCATCTGATGCTGAAAATGTGGTGCAGACATCTGGGTGATGAATGTTTGAATCTTGTTAGTGATGGTGTTTGTCACACTCCATGTCTCAGACCCATATAGAAGGACAGACCTTACGTTTGTATGGAAGATGCGGATCTTGGTGTGCTGAGATAATGCCTTGGAGTTCCAGATGGGTCGCAGGATGTGGAATGCATGCCTGGCTTTAATTATTTATTCGGGTTCTTACGTCTTCATCTACACCTCCATCCTTGGTGACTATGCTGCCTAGATAGGCGAAGCGGTTTGTCTCTGTAATACATTCCCCGTGTAGTTGGAGATGGGCTTCTTGCTTGTTGTTGACCCGCATTACCTCGGTCTTCTTGATGTTGATTATCAGGCCAGTCGTCGCTGCTTCTTATGAGAGCCGAGGGACCTTTGTCTGTGCATTTGATTGCTTGTGGGACAACAGGCTGGTGTCATCCACAAAGTCGAGATCCTCAAATTGCAAGGCAAAAGTCCATTGAATGCCTGTGTTGCTGTTAGAGGTTGTTCTGCTCATGATCCAGTCTATGACGATCAGGAAGGTTGTCTGCGAGAGCATACAGCCTTGCGAAATAACTCTAGTAGTGGTGAAACCTATATACTTATAGCATTGTTTAAAGTCTAACCTTTTATTTTTTCCTCGTGAAAAAATTACTGACCATCCACAGCCGCTGGCCTGGGTACACTATCCTTCCCTGCCCCTCCTTCTAGTCATACCTGGTGAATGGTAAAGTGATGCCAAATGGCTATAATTGTAAAACGTGCTGCTGAAGAGGTGTCGTTCATGTTTAATGATGTTGAAAGCTAACACACCCTTTTGACGAGACGTCAGAACGGTCATTTCACAGACTTCATTAGTCTGTGGGTCACCATTTTTCATTTCATTTCATCCAGTAACTGGTACCGGAGGTACCAGTCAGGGAGTCATGACTGAGCGCAGCAGAGGTGAACTTACACCAATAGGATCGGTCTTGCGCCCACATAAGAAGGTCCCCCAATGAACAGTCGGTCCTCTCCTTCATGTTAGTCATCCAGCTTTTTCTTCTGTTTGACACGGCGAAGACTGCCTTCAACGTAACATTGGAGGACCGTCTTGGCAAGGTGTCATGTCGGACAGTATGACCGAACCACTTCAGTTCTGCTGCTTATAAAAGTAAATTCTCCTGTTCACATCGGTTTTAGTTTGGTGCTGATATTTTCTTCGCGAAACATTCGACAGAAATAGAGAACAAAGACAGAAGAAATCTTCAAAAGATTTAATTCAGTATATTCCTTTAAAAGAATCAAGTGACACTAACACTAACTTGCAGCAGAAATAAGTGTTCAATATGTTGTTGATTAGAGTTAGTGTACATGGTCGACTGTAATTTAAAAAATTTGAATATAAACATAATTACTGATTTGACCTGGCACGAGAAAAAATTGATATGAATCAAGCCTCAAAATAAAGGTTTAATTCAGAAAAAATCCATTGGGATGAATTCAAAAGTTGAGATGTAATTACACGCACACTGCATTTTTGATTACATTTTTCACTTTTTTCTAGTGTCTTCAACCTTCTGTCCTCTTGTTGACTCAGCTACCTGTAGGATTCCTTCTGCCCTTAACTTTCGGCCTGATATCGCTCACTACACGATTCGGGCGTCTACTGACAAATCTGATTGCGTTAATGTGTGTGTGTGTGTGTGTGTGTGTGTGTGTGTGTGCGTGCGTGCGTGCGTGCGTGCGTGCGTGCGTGCGATTAGGCAGAAATGGAAGAAGGCGCCACAAGGAACAGATATGGTGAACACTCGCGTAGATTCTTAAATAATTATGACATTTTAGTTCCTCTTCAGTCTTTGCTGCTTTCGTCTTTTTATAGAGCTTGGGCTTTAGTGAATACACCTGATGTTTCAAGTCATAATGCTAGTTCAGTACACCAAAAACATGATGTGGCATACTCGCGATGAACTGACTGATGAATTAAAACTAATAGCTATAAGATATAACATCCGCTAGATGTTACGAGAGTTAGTCTCATTCCCACCCACTCTCTAAAGATTCAATATGCACCAGATTAATTAGAAACTAAAAAGATTAAGCCATCTCCATCTGCTATCTTCCCCTGCCCTTCATCCAGAATTATAGTGCGGACCATCATCTCAGTGACGGCGTACGGGTCAGCATTGGCAGCAGGTCGTCGCTCCTCCAGGTAGCCGCAGCCGTCCAAATTGACCTGTAGACCACAAACACCACATACTAAAACATAAAATACACGCACGAACTTTTTTGTGCCTTTGTAAGATGCTTGAAATTTATGCTTTAAAGAATCAGTTAAACTAATTACTACTTTAAGTGCCTGTCGATTATGAGACCGTTTAAGCAAATTTTTTCCTGTCCGTCACATAAAAATATGACAAACATAGTCACATGCTCGACATAAGCGTCCAGTCAAAAACGTCCTATGGACTTGTGAGATGATACCAGTATCTAGTCTCTCTGATGATACCACGGACGTGTATAGGTGGACTGCTGTCTCTCTGACGAGACCAATGCTTATAGCTTCTTGCGAAGTCCTCCTTTGTTAGTCTCGGCGAACTTAAACAATGAATGTGAATAAACTGGAAGCCTTGTAGTCAAAAGCCTCGTTCTATAACTTAACTGAAAAAAATCTTCTGCAAGTAGTCCAGTAATACAAGTCCCTGATTATACGGTCTCCTTTGTCTTTGCACAGTAGTAGCATTTCAGGTTTTCAAGGCTGGCTTTTAAACTGATCTCTTTTATGAATACCTCCCTCTCCCCAGAAGCTGGTGATCTCATTTACTCGCTCACTTCTCACCTACACCGTTTTTGTATGCAAGCTGTGCAAACGTATTTAATCATGCTAATTTTTTTTAAAATGCATCGAGCTCATGTTTTACGCCAAGCCAACAACTAAGATAATATATCAAGGCAAAGCAGCTAGGGTTATAAACAGATGCTACACGAAGAGAAAGAACGGCGTGCCAGAGATGATCGAGATCTGAACCTAGGACAGCCAGTCCTTACTGTACTGGTGACAGGCGCTAACCGTTGCGCTTCTGGTCTCAAAATAGGAAGGGAGATCACGGATGCTTAGTTGTTCGTCCGTCCCATGTTCAGGGAACTATAGAGATAACATCACCAATAAGGTTTCAAAAAGAAAATTATGTTCGATCAAATTTCTTTGGAAAAAGAAGAAGTACATGTATTTATCTCGCCGTTGTTTTGGTTTTTGTCCGTCAGGGACTAGTCATATTCGTGTGCGAAACACGTGTCGCCCACCTGCTTGGGGATGCGGACGCTAGCAGTCCTGTCAGCCACACCCGACCGGAACTCGTCGATCCTGCACGTCTCACACTGACCAGTCAGACGCTTCTCGTTGTCCTTCCCTTCGTGAGCATCGTACACCTTGATGTGTTCCGGAATTCGTAACTTCAACTTCTCTATGGCTTTATGGATGTCTCTAGATACAGAAAAATGCTTGACAAATGTTTATGTAGCTTTGGACTGAGCACTTAGCCAGGAGTTAAAGGCCTACCCAAGAGTAAAATGTTTTCAAATGACTGGATTTTATTCAGCATAAGATGTTAGTTCCCCAAATCTGGGCGAATATTACAGTTCTGTTCAGAAGATACAAGCGAATGATTTTCACTATTTCCACCTGCGTCCAGAAAGGGTTAAATATCTCATATTATGTGCTTTAAATATGAGCTTCTTTCTAAGGTAACACCTCATTAGCATGAGGTTTAGAAGTTAGGATTTAGGTCAATCCACACGTATTTTTGCATAAAAAAATAAAATAATAAAATCACACTATGCACTCTGTTGATATTGATCTAATTAGTTTTAGTAAGTATAGAAACCTTCGCGTGTTTACCCAGTAAAAACATCAGTTGTTTGGAATATCTGGGCTCGTATTAGCTGCCTTTGGCAATTTACCTATGGGTAAACTTGACATAAATTGGGACTAGCGGGTTAACAGTTTCTTTTCTACTAATCGACTTAAGCTCATTTCAAGATAGTTTCCTCAGATCAGGATGAAAGCCTCACGTTCATTCTGAGACAATCACAATGCACAGAAAGAGATTAACATTGACTTCACGTTTGCACACAGATACGCCTAATTAACAGATAATTTCATCTCCCACTGGCTGAAACCTTGACAACGTAAAAGTATCCATGTACAATCCTGGCCTCTTTCTGCGTGTACTGATGTTTGTAGATCATGAGAAAAGGAAAATATTCCTTAGTTTTGGGGAAATAGCATCTTGCACGTAGGCTTTCCTAGTCATTAGAAAACAAATTGAAGACTTTAATTCGTTCTGACCAAATCATATTTCAGGAGCTAGTATTAGACTATAAAAATATTTATTAATTTTCATTCGGAAACACAATGTGTAACGGAAGAAACCAGAGAGCACCATGTCGATTGTGATACTCCGTTTCATTTTCTTATGTATCTGCTACTCTCAGATTTTAAATTTAATGAAAACTGTAGATACCAAGCGTTTTTACACCATTTTATTTGTGTAACTTATTTGTTAATCATCGAAAAATCCTGTTAGCTTCCGTTGAATTAAATCAGTCACAATCTCCACCATATTTATCCTACATGGGGGAAAAGTCATCCGATGGTTCCCCTTCCGATAAATTACCGGCTGGTAAAACGATTTGGTTGGGGTTATACTTTAAGGCCACGAATTCGGGGTTTTTGTCGCTTTTGGGGGGTAGAAGATCTACACAGCCTAGATAGGCTAATAGGTTTCATCAATACAAGCTGTCTAAAGCCAGCGGAAAAGAAACGATAAAGACTTAAGCTGACATCAGTCCTTTAGGCTCCCTCATCGTCTTCGTGCTGAAGTTACAGTGAGCGCCCGCCCCGTTCCAGCTGCCGATCATGGGCTTTGGATCGAAGGTGGCGCTGCAGCCAAAATCCTCTGCGATGCGATGAAGGATAAAGCGCGCCACCCACAGCTGGTCCCCCATCTCTATACCCTCGCAGGGCCCCACCTGGAACTCCCACTGGAATCAAATATTTATATATTTTTTTATCTTTAAGGACAAAAGATCTTTTACAGCAAGAATTCACTCCTTTATAGAAAACCCACAGAATGTTTTTACAGGGCTGGATGATTTGCTGTGACATAGCCTTGGTGCCTCGGGGTAAAACATCAATCTAACCCCCACCCCACAGACACACACGCCACCACAACCACCACCTACAATTTTATTTCTGACTTTTAATTCTGATTTGACCAGCTATTATTAGCAGAAGTTATCATTATTGCATTTGTGAAAATTAACCATGTTATCATTTTATATCTCAGTATTACTAAAATGATGTATTCCAGTAAAACTTATTTGAGAAAAAAAAACAGTAAAAGCACTATTAGAAAAATTATGTGAATATGGCGAAAATGCAGATTAAGGCCTGGAAGTTTTTAATTTGTTACTGGTATGATCCGCCAACCTGACAATTTTCGATCAGTTTACTAAAAAAAAAAAAAAAAAAAAAAAAAAATTGTCCTAGGCTATCAGAAGGACCAAGAGAAGTAGAAACGGGGGAAGAAAAGTAAAGGAAAATAGCTACGTGACGACTGACCTGCGAGGGCATGACCTCGGCGTTGATGCCACTGATCTTGATGCCGCAGTACATGCAGGCCCGGTAGTGCGCCTCCGCCACGTCACGACCGTGAATAAGGGTTGGGCCGATACCGCAGTAGTAGGGACCTGCCATACCGGCATTGATTTTACTAGGGTTCATTCTAAAACATTAGTAATAATAATAAATGAAGATTTTTAAAGCGCATATTCACACTCATAGAGAGCATGCTCTTAGCGCTTAGAACGCGGAAGAGACGTGGACTAAATGGACAGAACACGAGGGACGGAAGAATAAACGACAGTACTGACGACAAACGGAAAACAAAGATAGAAAACACAAAAAGGCACCAAGTAACAGGAACAGAGAAGATAGTGATTCAAGAGAGAAAGATGGGTAGAAAAGTAGCAAGAGCGGAAGGGGGGAGGGTAAGAAGGAGGAGCATTGTATGGACTGTGTGAAAGGGTCTATATGCCGACTGAGCTTGTGGGAGAAGATGGTGCTCTATTGTAAGTAGGCCCAGAGCTGTATTAAAATTAGTACCCACAGTCATTGATTTTCTTGCAGTAATTATTGTTCTGCACGTCCTCATATTACACAGTAATGTTAACGTAAGATATAGTTGCAGTCGTAGATCTCTTAAGAAAGGCTAGGGAAAATACCACATCTGAAGAAGTACTGGAAATTAAAGGGATCCTCACCTCTAAATACAAACTTTTGGGATTCTGAATCAAGACCCTAAATCTATCGGACATTCAAGCCACATCGGGCTTGTTAAAGTGTAATTTTGTCGTTGAAGGCGAGAAATTGTGCTGGTTTCCCAAGATTAACGAGCACTCGACGAAGCAGCCCGAGCACGGAATTCCCGAAGTGTGACGCTTTAATGGCAATAACAATGGCAGACTTGCAAGCTGTGGATAGCGCCACAGAATCAGCTAAAAAGGGTGCAAGAGCCTCGATTTCGAATTGTGATGGGTTTCCCCGGCTGATGACGCTGCTTTGCAAGTGTCAGGTTCACAAATCGAAATCGAGGCTCTTGCGGCCTTTTCAGTTAGCGACCCAGACGTTACGCATTTCAGTCAAAGTTTTCGGATAGATGCACATCAGCAAAAGCGAAATAACAGTAGAAATCGTGAAACGTAGCGGTGTTGTTGTCGTAATTAATGACACTTTTGAGTCTGAATATATGGGTGAGAATCCCTTTAAGTCCCAGTTACATCAAAATAATTACCTTGAGGTGCCGGATATCCGTTCCGTGGCCACCCTAAGGGATATGCTTCCATGTCTAACAAAGTGTACTCTTGCTCAATGCCAAACCACGGCTCTTCGACCTTCACACTAGGGTCATCCATAACACGCTTACAAGAAGCCCGTCTGTTTGACGCTGAGAAGAAAAAGAAGGCAGCCAGTAGGTGATTTTCAGTAAACAAATTGTATAGTCAGCAATACATGATTCACTGTAAAACAATTTACTTTCCCAAACGCAGTACAACAAGAATGCAAACATTTTTAGTTATTACAATAAAACAACACACAATGTTACTCCGTAAAAATAACGGCCGGCCACTTTTGATTTCTATCACATGCTATTTTTAGACCTGTTTTCGAAAGTCTCATATCTTTAATTACCTGTAATACTGCACGTTTTTCTTTTCTTCAAGCCACGAGGCTGAGCTTAGCATAAAACAGTTTCTTGAAATCTTATTTCATTCTCAAGGCACATGCTTACAAGTGCACACAGAGAGGTCACAACTATAACCTCATTAATGTTTATGGATAATTACGCATAATTAGGATATAGTGCCAGCTTTTGTGGTTGTGTGGAATAATCGCAAAGTCCCATATCCACAACTAGTTATATTTCCATTTGTTTTAAACAGTACACTTTGGATCAGTTTGTTGTGATTTGGTTTGTTTTGTTCATGATGATACCTCCTTGTGTCCTGAGATACGAGAAGAAAATCTTTATTCTGTAGAGTTAGCTATGTGTGCTTATGTGTGCGTTGATGTAAATCATAAGGAAATGTAGGATCTGCAATTTCTCTCTGTACGATGAGCCCAGATGTGGCTTCAGAGGTGTCAAACTTACGCACAGGTTTGCGGTTCTCGCAGTCCAGCACCTCACATAGCACCAACTTGTTTGGTCCACGCCTGAAAGGGTCTGGGTAGATGGCCACGGGCTTAATAAAGGTGTCCGAGGATTTGGGGTCAGCTTGATTAGTGCTTGACCCATCGTAATTCCAGATCAAACACTCTGGAACAGGTATTATTCGCTCATTGGTGAAATAAGGACACAAGAAACTTTTGCGCTGTGAAAAATGTGTACGAGAGGAGGGAAAGATAATACAGATGCATGACCATAACAGGTACACATCTACAAAGATGATAAGCAAATCGGACCATGTAGCGTGATTGAAATTATAAACACCTAGCACATGAGACGGGTAGGGGGAGTGTAAGAATGGTAAAAAACTTCTTTCCGAATTGATTCTTACCGTTTTTTAATCCCACTCACTCACTCACTCACTCACTCACTCACTCACTCACTCACTCACTCACTCACTCACTCACTCACTCTATATATATATATACCTTCAGGCCCTGCCGGCACCTCATACACAGTCTTACACTTGCTCCGAAGCGTCTCCCCCGTGGAGTCGATCCAGATGTACTCGAGCTGTACGGGGTAGCCGGACTTACGCTCGGCCTCCGTGGGACCCTCCTGGGGTAGCGTCATGTAGTGCTGCAGCAGCTGCTTGTTGGAGCCTGCTGGGTGGGTGGTGCTTATTAAAGACATCTGAAAAAAAAACTATAAATGACTTACAGGCCTTTTTAACTGTGCTCATGCTGACAAATATTTGGCTATGTTTACCAATTTTTTATGACTGTTAAAGGACAAACCGAGCGCAACATTATTTCTTTATGATCGGGTTAAGTGCAATTTTTTTTTTATTTGATGGTTTCAAGCGTGTTCCCGTTTAAGCTCTTTATAACATGTTTATCACCCTCAAATTGTTTTTCCTTTTCTTCAGCTGTTTCGAGCGCGCACATCAATGGTGCCCTCACACTGTCAGTTGTTTTTAGCATTATGCTGGATAAAGATATGACTGATGATGATGTGTTTGTGACTGTCACACGATGTTAGTTGTAGACCAGATCCGGTGTAGAAACAGTCGATGTTGCATATCTGGTGCTTGATCTACCAGCAGTCATAGTTGGTTTTAACATCTCGTGCTTTTGTATAGTAAGCACTGCTGTAGGAATAAGATTTCTTTGTTTTGCTGAAAGTCCAAGACTTGCTTGTACTGTATAAGTGACTAGATAGCAATCGATTTTAAAATGTTTTGAAAAAATTCCTGAGTATGGTGTGGGGACGAAGTTCGCGCGTTACGTTTGAACAAAGCAGAGGCCTGTATATATATATATACACACACATCTCTGAACAACATTACTCCACTGGCGTTTGCTGCCATTGTCTTTAGGATTTCCTTCATGAGTACAAACTAACTCCATCTGGGTTTCGAAGAGAACATTCAGCAACAGCACAATGTGTCCTGGTCAGTTTTCTTTTACCTAGGATTGTATTTTTTCTCTTCAACTTCAGCTAGTGCTGACGGCGCTATTTTTAGAAATACTTCCTTTTCGTCACTTCCTGTTTTCTCGAAAAATCCAGGTGTGCTTAAGAGAAAAATATTAATATAAAATCGTTCATGCCTTTTTTTCATAAAATACCACCGGAATATGTTTTTGTGATACTTTGTGTCTGTTTCCAGCGATTTTTGCTCAGCAATCGAGTTGGGCTTTAAAGGAAAAAATTGCAATAGTACCACTTTTGGCAACGTGCTCAGTTACGGGAAGTAATTGCATTGTTCCTGTAACCGTAGCGAAGCCATGTGAAGACCACCTTCACGAACGAAAAGAAGAAGAACAAAGAAATTATATATGATGCATCGCACGCGCGCGCTCGCACCCCCCCCCCCACACACACACACGCACGTACGTATGCACCCACAGAGTGAGAGTAGGCGGTGAGAGAGAGGTTAAAAAGAAAAGTCCAGACGACCCAACGTACGAGTATATGTAAAGTCAATACTACGAATAGGATGAAATAGAAAGCACGACCAGAAGACAAAAGATTAGACTTCATGCTATGTAGAAATGCATAACATAAATTCAGGATATATACTTCTATGATTTTTCCTTTGTTTGTCTATGACTTCATGCGTGGGCGTGAATGTGTGTGTGTGTGTGTGTGTGTGTGTGTGTGCGCGCGCGCGCGCGTCTGTTTGCATGCGCATGTTTGTGCGCGCGACCGCATCAATGGCGTCCACTCGTTTTGGTGCTACAGGAAAGGAGATGAAAGTCCGTCAACATGATGCAAACACGGCCGAGTAGCTCCAACGGTAGTCTGCGGTCTTCGCTCCAATATAATAATATATTAATAGCTTTCATACTCCACACATTTCTGACAACCCCTTGCAACGACAGACTGCACATACGAGGGTGGTCCCGTAAAAATGATTGCACGAAGATGGCCTAACGATGCATTTCTCAGAACACACCGCATGTCTCTGCTGTGGTTTAAAAATATCGTTGCTTGATGTCTCCTAACCGTGCAGCCACCAGAGATAAGATATGTACGGGTGGGCTGTCAGCTTTCCTGATGGCCCCGCGTCATGGACTTTACACTATGGGTACCAACGACGGTGATTAAAACAAATATTATATAGCCATCGACTTCGGTAACTAAATGAAGCTCGATCTGCACTACAACAACATATACAACTCCAATAAAATATTACCATACCTCACAATTTTGAAGAAAGAAAGAAAGAAAGAAAGAAAGAAAGAAAGAAAGAAAGAAAGAAAGAAAGAAAGAAAGAAAGAAGACAGAATTTTGGCAATGTTTCTTTATGAATTAGGGCAAAATCTGTCCTGTTCCCATGTATGCCTAGATTGGGGTGTTTTGTATGATGTATGAATTTTTTTTTTTTTTAGGTTAGACGGCCATACAGGCTCTTCGATTATACGGTGTAATGTTATCGCAATAGTGTTATATACAATCCCTAAATCCATATCACATATCCATAACCCTAATTCTAATTTAAAAGCGCAGTCCATATTCAAAGGTTCATTGAAAACGTATTTGTTTATAACAATACTATAATTAAAATACTGTTTTATCTTTCAAATCATTTTGCTACCATTATGCATCAATGCAATACATTTTCACATCACATTTTGTTAGTCAAACGTATTCTTTTATACTTAATCTCTTTAATTTTCATTTTGTGTATTCTTTAACTTGTGGCTAAATTCCAGACGCTTGCTAACCAGTCACTAGACACTCAACACCACAGCAGACAGGACTCCTACGGTTAAGAGTGCTGGGCTCTTGTGTAACAGTTCACAGTCTCCACTAATAAGTTCAAAACCGTGGGTTTGTGTAAATTCAAAGAACTGGACTTACCCTCAAGCGTTAAGTCGATCACGTGCGTGCGCCTGCCTGCTGCGCTGCTATTCTATTCTCCTTTTATAAACTAACATGGATCCTGTTTTTATTCTCGAAAAATGAAATTAACTTAGGCTTATCAGTCGCTGCATTTTTGCCTGTGTATGAAGGTTTACACAAGTGTGTCACTGATAACAATTTCTCACCTGTGTTTTTTTTTAACAATATGATCACCTGGGGTTGATAATCATAGTCGTGTTCCGAGGTTCTTCAGTGAGTACATTATCACTAAGATTATAATGTTAGGACAGTTTCTCGCCCATTATTGAATTCTCCTTCCTGAAAAATGCAATGCATTTTTTAACTCTGAGCAAAGAGGACCAAGAGAGCCCACTTAGGGGGGAAAGTGAAGCCACGCTGACCCTTATGTGACCGCACCAGCAACCTGTTTGCTATAATATGATAACCGAAATGGAGCTGACAATCATACTGTCGTACCCCAAGGTCCTGAGTGTGTATGTTATCAGTTAAGGTGTAAATTTTAGGACACCGTTTCTCGGGAATTAAGTAATCGTCATTACGGAAAAATGCAACACATTTTTTTAACTCTGAGGCATGAAGTAAACTTGTTATTTATTATAGATTTGTTCCTTACATCAGAAATGGATATAATTGAATTCCATCAGCTTTGATAACTTTACCAGCTTGCTAGTCAGAGACAAAAATTAAGCTGCCAGAATTGTTTATGTCAGTGATTCTTAGTCACCTCTGGGACATATCTGTCTAGTCAAGATCTACATCAGGGTTATAGAGGAACACCATCTTTAGCTGTTATTGTCTGGCCCACGGCATGGAAGACTATATGTATTGTGAAGTTCTGGGCTCTGTAAAAGCAGTTTGAAATCTGCAGATTTGATCATTGTATGGATGTTCTGACAATCCACGTAAGTCCAAAAAAAAAAGATAAAAACACAAAAGGTCCATTTGATCCATGCAATGACACAACACCATTATACCATCATCAAAGGGATCATTATCACAATACTACACCATTATCAATGTCATCACTGTTTCACCATTACTAATATCATCATCACCACTACATCATCATAAACAGCATCACTGTTACCATCAGCAAAAAAAGACAAAACCAGGACACTACAAGGAGATGCCGCCTGTACATAATTATTCAGTACAAAGCATGTCTGTCAAAGACATATCAGGGCATATCAATATTCTGAAATGTGCACAAAATAGCACACACACCCTCCCCGTATAAATGACAAAGCACGAATCTCCTGTCATTAAACTGATTAGGGATTGATGTCTGGGAAAAATCCAAGCCATGTCACTTGAACACGAACATCATCTACTACTTTAATCCTTATTATCCTCTTCATCGTCATCTGTTTTCCTACTCCTCTGCTTTTGTGGTTAGCACCAGTCATCTGGGTGGATCACACCTGCGTGATTACATATTCAGGCCCCCTGAAATAATTCATAAAATCATACCTCGAGTTTGAACACCTGTCAAAGTAATACAGCTACCAAATGAATAGACTGTAACTTCCCAATCATACATGACAAATTAAACATAAAGATACATGAATGTCACACAACATTCTTGTTGCTCAAGCTCACACACACTATTCTTCAAAGACCAAGACAGGGTGAGCATGCATCACATCTTTACGCTAAACTACAAGCCACATCAGAACAACATCTATTGTTTGTTCTTGGCAACCAAATACAGCTGATCATTTGCCATTTTAGCACTACTTTTGCTGAGCCACCAATGAAGAAGCACAAGCATTAAGGCCTTTACAGAGCAGCACCTATTTATCAAAGCTAGAACAAGTGTACTAAGCCTCAGATCCAGACTCCCACTAAGGCAACATCCACAGTCTCAATTGTCCCAGACTTCTCATGCATCATTTGTTCCACTCTCATTTTACATTTTTAAATACTAAATACTTCTCACCTGTCACTTCCAAAACTGCGCCTGTGATGAAGCTACTTTTGTCGGATGCCAAAAATACACAGGCATCTGCTATCTCTGCAAAAAATGATATGCACACTAATTTTTCTTCAAGGGACTGAATAGTGTCTTGTACTGAGCTTCACCTAATCTTCAAAAAAAAAAAACCAACCAAACAAACAAACAAACAAAAAAACTGTCTGCCCTGTTAGTCCTTTAAATTCTAATCATCCCATGCCTGTGTGGTCCAATGCTAAGACTGCAGGAAACAGTCTCTACCTTCAGGTTTTCCCATACGTTGGAGTGGTGTGATGTACAAAATCATGTTCATGACCTTCTCTGGCACTACCTGTGTCATTGGTGTCTCAATGAACCCTGGGAGGATGGTGTTGACCCTAATGTTGAACCTGCAGAATATAAAAGAGCTTAAACCTCAGCTTTGTTAAAGCACTTTGTTAGTGTAATGTCTTTCTTCTATAATCACATATAGCTGCATTACCTCAGTACTTTCATAGCTATATTCCATCATTACATGTACATTCACACCAACATTCCTTCAGCATAAAAGGTGAAACAAGGACATATCCACTCCACAACTGATTGCTATACACACTATATATTGGTACATTTCTATACCATTACTATATCACAGCACACCCTATTTCTATCATGCTCAATGCATGTGTCAAAGACAGACAGAGACAGCACAGTACCTAGCAAGTTCTTTGGCTGCTGTCTTAGTGAAACCTATCACACCAGATTTGGATGCTGCATAGCCAGCCTGACCCAGGTTACCTGTCTGTCATATGAACATACTTTACCCATAGTCTTAACAGAAAATAAATGTTCTTCACAAGCACGTGGTCAAAATCAAGTTCTTTCAAGAACAATGACTTTTTGTATTCAAATAATACAATAAAAATGATATTTAGCTTTGCCTAGACAACATATGATGTCAGTTAGCGAGATTCTTGCTACTTCTGTATCAAGCTCAGGATCCTGTAAAATGTTGTACAATACAAACTACATAATAATACTTGTTCATCATGGTGTACCTTTGTCTTGTTATTTTTGGCATAAAGTGGTTATTCATGCCATCAGTTCAACGTATTTCTTGGACTAGATTATGCAGCGAAGATTTGACAAAGTGGTATTTCATTAACCCTCTTGGTTCAAGATAAAAATGAACATTACAATGACTGGCTTATAACTGAAGACTGCGAAGACGACAGTGGTGAAGTTTTTTTATTATTATTATTATTATTGCTGCTTGGAGATAAACATTAGACCAAGAAACCTATACATTTTTGGAAAAGAGAAAAGTTGAACTTTGCAATAAAAAGTAATGAAAATCGCCTTGCACGTGCTACCCGGCAAAACCACGATCGTGGCCTTTCAAACCAAGAGAGCTAAAAACATCACAGCAATAATCCGATATATTGGAAATTTTCCGGATAATGGGAGCACTTCATGTGTTTGCAGGCCATTGTTTAGTATTGCAGGGAGGGGTTTTCAGGTATCTCTCTCCTCACAACAACACCAAAGTTTTTATATAACTGTCATGTAAATACTTTGACCGACTTGATCAAATGTTTATCCATATTAGGCTGGCTAAGCAGGGCCAATAAAGCAAAGGGAGACCACTGAATACCCCCTCACCTTGCCAACAATACTGGATATATTGATGATTGAAGCTGTCTTCAGTTTTGCATCTACTATAGCTCTAGCCACTGCTTGGTTGACTAGAAATGTGCCCTGCAATGTTAAAAAGAAGAAAAACACCTGTGAGAAAATGCTGACTTTTACATACCTAACAAGTTTGCCTACAGCTATTCTGCACTTATCTATGACCAGTAATAATCTTTCAAAGTGTGAACTTTCAAAACAAACTCTTAATAAAACGTTTTATTAAAAATACATTCACACAGTCTTTCCCTTTTATAAAGTAAATCTGTAAATGTGTCAACAAAACTATAAATCAATTTTACCTTTATAACTTTATGAAAATGCCTTAAAGCAGCACAGTTTCATCTGTTACACACAAACCAGGAGATCTTTAAAAAGACAAAAAAAATGTTTTTCTTCATTTTTACTTTTAAATTTACATTGATGACATCATCAAAAGACTTTTCATCTAGCTTTAGCAGGAAGTTGTCTCGTGCAATGCCTGCAGAATTGACAGCAATACATGGAGGAGCTGCAAAGTCCTTGCACACTGAGGACAGCAAGGCAGTCACGCTTTCCCGTGAGGACACATCAACGGCATATGCTTGACTTTTGACTCCTGCAACTGAAAATGTTTATATGACTTTATTTTATATTAAACAAAATATAGTATAGCTGATATAGTAAACCTTGTTTCTTGTGCATTACTCGAAAAAGCTCTGCTTTAAATTTCATTTGCTTGCTACATGGATTACATATACATGTAAAACATACTAGGATCTCATGTTACCATCTCCATTCTTTATTTCATAGCCCAATGGAAAGCTTATGTTTAGGTGAATGTAATAGCCACATTTTGACACTCAAGATCTACACATTGTCAACTAAATTTTGCACACAACATGGAACCACAAAGCCCAATTTATTTACTGTCTCAGGTTTTCTGACTAAAGCTAAGATAAATACCTGCTGTATAAAGTTACAAGTAAAGGTTCCATAGCCTGGCAGTCTAATGTTTTCTGTATGGTAAGGTTCACTATGTGTAGAGCCTGGCTTATGGAAGGCAGACTACAATTCTCTTGTTCAACCACTCATAACTTTCCCTGATAATTCAGCTACAGCTAGTTGGGTAGAGGGAGCGTTCAATAACAGGCCCATACTCCAACTAGCAACCTTTTACTTTAAAGGTGAATGCATACACCATCTGTTACAAAGAAATTCCAAGTGTCCTGTGATGGAACTGACTGTATAAGACAAAAACATTGTTACAAGCATTATGAAGAAACAATGCATCAGATCTCAACCTGAATCAAGAAGTGACACCGTTTCATCAGCCTGCTGCCTGTTAACATCTGCCACAGCTACTGCAGCCCCCTCCTTAGCCAATGCCTGGCACACAGCACGACCAATGCCACTGCCACCACCTGTAAGGTAAACGAAAAGTTAAAGGTAACCCTGTAACTTTCAGTCAGTAGTGAGTAAGGTCCCAGCTTTCCTTATAAGGATGGTGTCAACTTCCTCTCCCTCACTGGCTTTCCTCCCCCAACCTTCATGTGCCTATTCAACAGGTAGATCAACGAAGGGAAGTATCACATTTTTCAGTGTGTACTTCTATGGCCTCTGATGCCAGTGCATCTAACCACTCAGCTATAAGATTCCCCGCTCCCCACTTGTATTTCCATCAGACACAGGTTAAGACATCAGCGGGATTCTGCCAAAGGTGCAAGTCTCGATCACCATGGTCAGACCACATAAATCAGGTATATGAAAGGTCCAGTAACATGTTAATGCATGTGACTTGCCTTGTGCAGCTATATATGCAGTACAGGCCACCATATTACAGTGTACTTGCCATTCTTAAGGCGTATACCTTGATACCTTGATACATTCTGAATCCAACACATACATCATAGTCAGGTCTCACATTTGTTGTGCAAGGGGAGCCAGGGTGGTCATTATCTCCCTTAACGAACTTTGAACCACGGCGGAAAATCCGTATCTCTTCGAAAATAAAAATCCTTACAACTTTACTTCAAGAAGTCACACTGTCAGTTTGTTTACTGAATACTGGTGGTGAAGTGCAAATCAAACCAGCAAGTCGACATTGACAAATTGAAATTCTATACCTAATCAGGCGGCGAAACTGACTTACACTAGTAGTATATAGTACTAAATTCTTCCTGATGTGTCGAGTGTTACCGCGAACCCTTTCGGGGATAGCAGTAATTTTATTCGACTTTTAAATTACCATCGCTAAATTGTTGTTAAATTACGAGATCGAAACATTATGTCACAAACGTTACCTGTTACTAATGCAAGCCGTCCCACTAGCAGACGAGCCATCGCTACAACGCCAGCGACTGTAACGGGAAAGCACTCTAGCTTACTGTTGATGTTGATGTAGAGTTATGTCCCAAGTAGACTTGCAGTTCGCACTTCGTAGCCAAGTTTTGGCTCCGTACCAAGTTCTCTGTGATGGGGCATAAAAAAACAGGTAGTACGGAGACATCCATTTCCCCCATCCCATCATCCGCGGAAATAACGGTGGCGCTATCAAACACTGTAAAAATACCACGGCCGTGTTTGATTACCTCTGCCCCATGCTGCGAGAGCTGTATAGTACCCGACTACATTTGCCAATAACTTTTCATACTTGACTAGCCATGCGCGTAGTTAAAACACTAAAGCATGGTGCTGATAGTAACCACTTTTTTCGTAAGGGAAATAGACGTTACTCAAGTCTATGTACCTTGATCGATCCGTGGTCACAATACCTATTGACAACTCAAGTAGTCCATGGCAAAATTCGAACAAGTGTATGAGAAGAAACTTAAATGCCATGGCAAAACACGAACAATCGAACATAATATCATGGCAAACAGTAAACTAAGCTATAAATGCTATAGCAAAATGCAAATACGCTGTGCAATTGTAAACTGCCACAGAAGACAGTATGCGGTAATATGCGGAGAGAAAGTAGATAAATTCTCTGAAATACATTAACATATAAACAGGATGGTGATAATGAAATTTAGTAAAGAATTTGTTGTGTTAAACGAAAAAAAAACATGTGTATAAGCGTTACAATAGACAAAAGATCTAAGCTTCTTAGTGTTCTCTAGTTCTCTAGTGTTCATGTCTCAGGCTGAAAACTAACTTCCATTTTCCCCCCTTTTTTTCCTTCTCAGTGGTGAAAAGCGACTGTTTTTTTTTCTCTCTCTCTCTCTCTAATCTGTGTAAAGATTTAGCATTATGCAGATACCTTTTAGATAAATATGAAATATTTAATCTTTAGACAGCTTAGGGGACAAAATGTAGTCCACGCTCGCCTTTTCGCCTGTCGAGTCAGCTACATTCACTATATGACTATAGTGTCTTGTTGACTACTCTGACACCGCCGTTCTCTGTGAGACATAAACATTCCCTCCAACCTTTGTCAGAAGAATTGACAAGCTAGCTTAGACATCGGCGCGGGTTGAATGGAAGATTTGTAGGTCGATCCTCAGGTATCGATAGGATAAGGATTAGAAAATAATTTCGCTCGATAGAAAAGAGATTAATCTCTCGAAGTAAGGTTCTCGGCGGTACATTGTCCTCGGGTTCTTGTCGTACTTGAGAACTGGCCTATAGAGCTCTGGGTTAGGAACTGTATTGCAGGACAACTGAGGTGCTGAAATGTTAAAGATCTACAAGAGTGCTATAAGTTCACATGACTTGGGTGAGCTCAATTCATGATCACCGCGAAAAATGCGCTAACAATAGCTTCATGTTCAAAGCTTTTTGAATATCATGAACATGACGCTGCGAACATTAGCACTAGAAATGGATACTTTAACGCTGTATTTCGGCCTCTTGATTTGTTTAGTGGATAATGTCAACTCGTCGCTAAATATTCTGACAGCTCAAGTTAAAGATCTACTACAGAGCAAAATAATTTGAAATGACTGGGCTGAGTCAGTACAATACAGCATTTGGCAACAAGTAACTATCCTTTCTCTCCCCCACCTATCCGTTATCGAGTTCCAGGTCTACAAATGCCCATAAGTAGGTTAAAACACTGACATCAGGAACGTAAGGAGGGTTGGAGGGCTCTGATCTGACGTCAGGCTAAGCGGCAGTTCGACCCACTGCGATGGAAGGTTTTAGCCCTGGGACGGAAGTTTTAAGCCCTTTCTAAAAAAAAAATCATAAAAAATAACTAAAAGAGGTAGAAGAACAATTTAAATTGATAATGATAGATCGAAATGTGTAGAAAAGAAACAGTTTTACCTTGTGTTTGCTTAAAAACACTTTTATAGTATTCTCAACAGAAAATGCCATGATAATGAGTGCATCCCAAAACATTTTCGTGGTGACATTACACGATTTTAAAAGCATAATTGAAAAGAACATAAGGGAGGAAACTACTGAAACAGTTAGGAAATCGTCCACCATGATTCTCTCTCTTGAACTGGCAGCGAATCACGTGTGATCACGTGTATTTGTGATGGAAAATTAAGCGCCATGTTGAATCGCACGTTGTTGTGTCTCACTTTGACATGGATTTTTACTTCAACAACCGCAAAGGAGAAGAAAATCGAAAGTAATTTTAAAATTCTAATGTACATTCTAATAAAACATTTATTTGTTTGGTACTTTATGTCTGTATATATATTGTGTAAATAATTTTTTGTTAATTTCCGACCGGCGCAATTCAAAAGTTCTAAAACGCGTACAGTCATAATCTTTCATTTGATTTTAGTACTCGAAACCTATATATCTTAAAATTAATACCAAGAGAATGTTTTAAAATGCTTTTTAAAACGGTGTATTACTGATGGTTGTCTTTACTGTAGGTTAATAAATATAAATTTTCAAAGCTGCCGGTCGAACTTTCTACCCTGGGTATTTGCTAGCCATTTTTCCAAACAGAAAGACAGGTACCGTGGGAAGACGCAGAAGATTACTGTCAAACGTAAAAACTACTTCATAAAAAGATCACTCGATAGAAAAATGAATCAACTATCGAATTCATTAATTTTTTTTATCCAAAACAACGCATTCTATGTGTGTAAAAAATTAACAAAATTTGGTCTGCCCATGTCAGCAGACTCGTCGCCGAACGTTGACGGCGTGCCTGCCCTGGTAAGCAGACGCATCAAGAATGAGTTAACTCAAAAGTCAGTTGTATTGAACTCAGGTGTCATTTGTGAAATAGAGTGAAATAGTGCAAGGGAAGTAGATGTATGTCATGTTCAGTTTTCACCTTGCAATGTGCAATGCTCGGGGTTTACAAGATTAAAGAAGCAGATAGGTGAAGGTCTCGTGACCTTTGCGTCGATGTGGACTGAGGTGAGCACTGACTTATACCGACGCCAGTTTATTGCGAAGGCGGTGTCTGTCTCATTCCCTGATCTGCCTTATTTCACGTGGATCAGCTGGATGAGAGTACTCTACATCAAACGGGTATCGAACCGGCTACTATCAACGCTTTCGGGTTTGGACACTGCTAAACTTTAGGCTGTCAGGTAGGTAGACGAAGCTGAAAGGCACAACCATGACTGTTCAAAGCCGATCACGTCGTTAAAAAGGAAAGCAAGGCAGAATTGAACAAGGGCAAAACCGTCTGGTAGCTTGCAGTCTGTTCTTCTTGTCCATCTACCTATCCGTTTGATATATTCAAAGATGTACGAACCCCCAGCAGCCACACGGATAGGTAGAAGATGTTGAAAGAATGCAAACGACTTGCCTGCAACAACGGAAAGGCGTGTCCTTCAAAGTCTTCTGTGCACAGACACAACCACTGGCCGGTTTCTTACGAGCAGCTCTGGTGTCATCGATGCATCCAATCAGCAATCGAGATGCAACCCTCACCCTTACTACCACCCCCACTGCCACCACTTTAATTTCCTCACCCTCTTAATATCTACCAGATTTTGTGTGCAGGAAACTGCGTGGAACCTAGGCTTTCATGGTAGAGGTATAGAGAGGAACCTCTTGCTTTGATCTGAGTAACAACATATATCCCTTTTTGTGAGGACTGACGGCTGTCAAACGGGTGGAGAGGACTCATAAAACATGATTTAGAGGCGGGAGTCATGCATCTCTTTCTGTCTGTGTGTGAGTAGACGTTGATATGACAGTTTGTCAATGATAAAAAAAATCTCAGCTTGGGCAGAAGGAGGGGAAATGATTTGGGCAATTTTTGTAATCTAAAAAAAGAAAGACATGAAAACAAACGACGAAGGAAAGAAAAAAAACCTCGTCCTTATCAGCTTTAAGTCGTAAATCAGACTCTGTTCGTTGTCTTCTTAGCTGCTGACCACGAAAAATGAGGTAGACTAGACATACCGGAACAGACAGACAGACAGACAGACAGACAGACAGACAGACAGACAGACAGACAGACAGACAGACAGACAGACAGACAGAGACTCTGAACAAGGCGCGAGACATACTCTGAACAAATCGAAAGACAGAAACAGACTCTAGATCAGTCAAGAGACAGACTCTTGACAAGTCAAAAAAACATAGACGGACTCAGTCGAGAAAGAGAGACACAACTGGGACAAGTCGAGAGAGAAGAGAAAGAGGAAGAACTGGACAGGAAAGCAAGCAAGCTAGCAACCAGGAAGGCAGAAAGGGAGGAAAGAAGCGGATAGATATGGAGGCAGGAAGGAAAAAAGGAAGAGAGTCAGACAAACACACAAAGACAGACAAGCAGGCAGGAAAAAAAGGAAAGCAGGCAGAGAAGCTACCAAACAAACAGACGTTTTTTTCTGCTTGCCATTCTCAAGAGATCTGGTGCAGGAACAAAGCTCAAGCAGCTAACAGCTGGTCATGGGGACTTGAAAGTTGAGAGTGCCGGAGAGCCCGTCTTCTATAAAGATCTCTGATGCCACCCGGTTTCCTCCATTGGCGTTAGCAACAGCAAAGGGCTCGAGTGTTTTATCCTAGTGAGCGAGAGCGAGAGAGAGAGAGTGGTTATAGATGGGGAGACAGAAGGGAGAATGATTTCATTGGTGACCTGATCTACGAAGTGACCGCCGATCTTCCAGTGTGGACCACCCGACTCAAAAATATACACGTTCTAAGTATACTTACACGTTATTTTCTCCTTTCTATAATGAAGTGGACTTAAGATCTTATGCCGGCACGTTTCACAGCTCTGTTGCAACTTGATTGAATGAGGGAGAGACAACGTACGCTTAATAGCTAAGGATATCAATGAATGATTGACAGCGTAGATTTAACGGATAAGGGAACTATATCTTATAACAAAGCGTCACACGCAAAGACTTTTGAACATAACAAATAACAAAAAGCAACATACAAACAAAAGTTCACTTTTCAAATATGACTAGTTACATTAGTAAATAGCAATATATGTGAAATAAAAAAAAATCCAGACCAAACACTTCATATATCCCTTTTTGTGAGAGCAAGTCGCGTACCATGCCTATGATTTTACACGTCATACGCAAACAATGCAATTTTCACAACCACGGGGACCCACTCTGAGAGGCCATTCCGGGGTGCTATGCTGCGAATCGTTTGTAATAAAGCCCGTGCATGCCAACTTCCACCCCAAAAGACTTAGCCACCCCGTCGCCACGTACCTGGCTACCGACAACGAAACGGTCGGGTGTAGAGGTTCCTTGCTTTCACTTGTTTAAAATGTGCGTGTGTCGGGGTATTGGGGGGCATAGCTGATCAGCTATAGCCCTGAGTAGCTGAAACGGATTTCGCAGGCGGCAACACTTTTATATTGCCCGTTAGCGCCGATTGTTTGCTGTTAGGAGTGGCGACGAACTACTTGTTAAGACCTCTCTCCCCCGTCTTTTTTTTTCTCCGCATAACGGCAGTTAAACGCGGTATTAGCCAGTGGGGGAGAACTTTTCCCATGACAGATAGCAGGATCAGTGAGACGATTTGACTCACCACCCAGTATAAGGCTCGATAAATGTAAACACACGAGAGTCAGTTCGCCGCAAGGGGCATGCACGGAGATGACCGAAAGTGAACAACAGAGCTACGCCACCTGTTCTTAGTTTCACGGTCAACCCAACTGATTCGCAACATATTGCCCGCATGTATAAACTATAAAGATATCGAGTGGCGCCCGCTTTATGCTTAAATCTTCGAAGATTTTCTTCCTTTAAGTTGAGAAATAATACAGGTAGAAGACACAGGTCGATGGAGATCTCTTCTTGCGACAGACACAATTTCTGCTGGATTTACTAATAATGCGGATATTATCACGTGATAGATCGCGATGAACATTCTGTGGACAGAAAGCTAAAAGGCGATTCAAGGTGTGCGGACGCTAGCTAAGTATCAGCTCTACAGTCACGCTTCATTGATTCTGTGATTACACCAGGCACGATATCGCACGATATCAAAGATACAGGTGAGAGTGAGATAGTAAACATGGGGACGACCATCTCTGTCTGCCCATTAAATCACCCATTCACCGGCTTGTTTGTCTGTATCTTTTATCTGTCCGTTCAATTTTCCCTCTGCTCATTGCATTTAATTTTATAAATTGAAGTCGTTTGTCTGAAAGTCTTCCTTGTCCGCGCGCGAGCCTTCCGTGTGTCTGTCAGTCATACCATCTAAAAAAGGATGCTGTGGAATTTGTGGATGGGGTGTTTAAATAAGTCCAGGGTATTCCTAGGAAGGGGTTGTTAATCTCAGTGACTTGCACCTTTGCCTTCACACATTGCTCTCACAGCTAAGATTCCTATTGAAGTACAGTTTCCATTGAACACCGCATTCGAAAAACCATGAATAGCAATTACTGAGGGTTTAATTCCTTTAACACTGAATAGTGTAGTCTGGGCTTCAAAGGTAACATCCAATAAAAGTGATTACCATTGTTTTAGGGGCTGTGCAAACACCAGAAATAACAAGAAAGAAAGTCTGTGCAACTAAAATAGTTCTCGACTGGAAATCAATGCATACCCAGATGACAGTGTCAGCACAGCCTGTGAAGAAATGTCTGCTTCATACATATCTATGAGAAGGTCAGCAGGAACTTATAAATAAGTTAAGGACAACGTTTGTGGAAGAGAAAAGCCTGTGTCTTTTCTATATCGCTATGAATTGCGTTTCTCATATTTTTTCAGTTAAGATAAGCAGACATTTGAACAAAGCCTTGCGGTTTGTTTTAGTTTTATGTTATGCATAAGACAATCACCAATGAGTAGACAAAGACTTTTTTTGTTCAGCTACGTTCAAGCTGTGAAAGATGAGAATTATGAATGTGTGTCACACGTTCTCGTCAATCAATAAGGTGTCGACAAGCAGGTCCCCGACCCCGATCCTGACCCCCAACCCTCGACTCCCGAGTCGTGCGTTCCCGTCGAAACGTCTATTATCCAGAGGTTCATCGGACGTTTGCAGACAGCTTCGCGACATTTGACGCCGCTTAACGCATTAGTGAAACTGTCAAACACAAACAAACTAGTCCAGTGAGTTAGGCTGCATGAAGGACACCAGAACACATCCTACTAGTGTAGCCTCTCCGAAACCAGCTTCGAATTCAAACACTGCAAGAGCCCGATGTCCACCAAGATCTGGGAACTTTCCAAGGACCCACTAAAGCATCTAATTTTATTATAGTATCCGGTCTTTGTGTATGACACAACTGTTGAGCGAAGGAAGAAGTAAAACTGTCCGTATAGCACGTAAGCACCATAAAAAAAATTATGGACTTACGATAAAGTGCGAAAGAAGAATAAGCCGCACAAACGAAACATCCATTTTGCCTTTCGTAAAAATGCATGTATAGCGTGTTCACCCTAATGGACATTTTTAAGAAAGAAGGAAGAAGTAGGCTTCCTGCAGGCTGTTCTTGCAAATGCCTATAGTGCCAGGTGCAGTAGGTCTGTCTTACAGTTCTTATTCTTATTCATTCTTGATTGGTTTAGGATGATATTGTCCACCAGCCGCAAGTAGTATAAGTGAATATTTATGATCTGAGGGACATTTGTCACATCACAGTGTTACTCTCTTTTCTGCTTCTTTTTGTGATATTTGTAGGCTTACAGCTCTAAGCCGGGGCGTTTGAAGAAAAATTGGTCGCGAGCTAGAAACTTTATGCACGTGCCTTTCTGATAGAATGAAGCCAGCATCCGCATCGTCGCTTCTGTATTGCGCGAGTCGTGCATCGGCTGCGATGCCTTGCTCAGGGTTACGCATGAATACCCCCGTCAAGTGACAGCTTCCACCTCAGTGCCTCCTCTTTCCACAAAGATTCAGCACGTGACATTTACGCAGTTATAATTGTTGGCGGGTGTGGAGTAAGGTACATGTTCTTCGACCAACAAGAGGCAAGAAGAAGGATGGTCATGGGCAATGCAGTCATAAGCTCAAAACTAGATTTAATGAGGACTGATGATGGAGAAAATGGCAGTCGGTCAGGCCCGTATGGTTTCTCGTATGCAAAACTTTTACTTGGTCACTGGACAGATGATGAGGATGGTTAAGGATGACGACGGCATAGCGAGGGTCCAAACAACGAGCGGCGACATAGCGAGAAAAGGTCTAGTCCGAGAGTCAACTTAGTCCAGTCTTTCTCATCCATAAAATGCCACTTTTTTTTAAGTGCTTCTGTTATAATTGTTGGAGATTTCACAACCCCAAGTATTGACGATTTATTGTTCAGTCGCACAGAAAGTGCACGTTGATGTACATGTTTCAATATGCGAAAACGAAAGAAATGATGATAGACTTTAGACGGAGCCCTACTTCGGTGACCAATCTGGTTTAGGATGGTGTGAAAGTGGAACCACCCTAACCCTAACCCAACAGTCGAGAATAAACTGCCTGCACACACTGAAGAAGCTGAAGCTTCACCTTGATATTTTGCTTTTTATCGCTGTTTTTGATGTTTAGACTATTTTCTGACATATTCCGTGACCTGCTGGTTTAGTAATGTGCGCATTTGGAGTACGGGAATCTTGGTGCGAATAGTAAATTATTTGGTAAAGTAGTGAAAGGGGTACAGAAGTAACTGACTATTGTGTACGAGCAGCGGATAATTGCGAAGACTAGAACAATTATCATCGACAGGGCGATGTATTAACTAAATAATATGAGCTTTTGCCCTCTGGAAAGCGTTTATGCACTCTCAAATTGAAAACAGATCAAAAATACTTTCATAAGCGGGTCTCTTTACCTTCTGAATAGGCACTGAAGGGGCTGCAATTCAGTGAAAGGAGTCTTTAAGACCAGAATGGGAGCTGGATAATTAATCATTCATATATTGATATACTTTTTATATTGTATTTGTACTTTGGTTGGTTGGTTGGTTGGTTGGTTGGTTGGTTGGTTGGTTGGTTGGTTGGTTGGTTGGTTGGTTGGTTGGTTGGTTGGTTGGTTGGTTGGTTGGTTGGTTGGTTGGTTGGTTGGTTGGTTGGTTGGTTGAATGAATGAATGGGGGGCAGGATGAGAAGTAGGTGAGGGAAAGAGATAAAGAGAGAGCCACCAATTAGCATGCACCGCACATTGCCATAAGGTGCGCGCGCGCTTATGAAAACACGGGCTTCACACTCGTGACCCGTTAATCCTGCGCGACCACCCCATGATCTTGCGTTGAATCAATTCACCTTGTAAATCTCAAGCCGCCCTCTCAAGCCTAACAATGCGCTCGGTCTGCAGTATGGTGTTCCTTAAGTAGTAGGACTCAAGCCCTAAGAAAAAAAATGAAACCCCCGTTTCTTTATCTTGAGCCTGAAAGTACATTACAGTTTCCGTTGCACATTATTTTTGACACGTATGTAGAGAGGATGGTCTTTTGTGGCAGGCGGTTGTTGTTATTTTGTAGGAATTAAAGTCTTGATTCTTCCTTCCACATATATTACGTTTATGTCAACATGTTCAGGAATGTGTATGCAAGTCTGTAGGTCAGTATGTATATTTATGTTAACATGCGTATGTCTATGTATGCTACCCTGTGTGTAGGTAACAGACGTATGTATGTATCGAAATGTACATGCATGTGTTAACATATGTGTTTATGTCAATTAAATGTTAATGTTCGTATCCATGTAAGCGTGTATGTAGCATACGTGTGCTTATGTACGCGCTAAATAAATGTAAATATGTATCATTGTCTGGCCATCTATCACTCGTGTCCGTCATTTGGCCTTAAATCCTTATTTTTATCTGCCTGAATGCTTCATTTCTGGCATTCCTGGCACGCTGATTTATTTTTTTGAAGGGATCTAGCTTTATCATCCAGTTCAGCGTGTTTGTACACGTCGTTACCAGGCACGTGAATGGTGAGCCCGACACACGAAGATCACGTGAGTAGAGTATTACTTGAGGAGAGTATTACATGAGCAAAGCATTACAAGAGTAGGGTACTATGTCAACAGAGTATCGCTCGAGTAGAGTATTCCACAAACAGAGCATGAGTAGATAATTATGTGAGTGGAGTATTACACGAAGAGAGCATTACACCAGCAGAACATTACAAGAGTAAGGAATTAGGTGAGTATAGTATTATGTGAAGAGACCATTACACCAGCAGAGAATTACAGGAGTTGGGAATTAGGTGAGTGAAGATATCAGGTGAAGAAAGTATTACACTAGTCGACCATTACAGGAGTGTCGAATTAGGAAAGGAGAGGATTACACGAAGAGAGTATTACACCAGCAGAACATCACAGGAGTAGAGAATTAGGTGAGGAGAGTATTACACATTACGTGATTACAGAGTATAGCACCAGCAGAGTATTTCGTGAGTAGAGTATTACGCGAAAAGAGAAGTACATGAGCAGACTATTTCGCAAGTAATGTGTTATGTGATCAAAGCATTGAGTGAGTAGAGTATTACAGGAAAGTGTGTTATGGAGCAGACTATTATGGTAGAAGAGTGTTATCCGAGCAAAGTACTGCATGGGTATTAGGTAAACAGGGTATTACACAATCGAAGTATTATGGGAGTAACTTATGACTAGAACACGGCATTACATGAACAATGTTACCTGACACATTATTTTGTGTGTATAACAATATAAACAGGATATTGTGTAAGCAGACTAGTACCTAAGGAGAACATTACAGGAGCAGATAAATGTGATAAAATTCAAATATGACAGTACATTTCTTTACTTATCAGAAACGTAGCGCCGAGCTTAAAGGACTTAAAAAAATATTCTTTTGCCATCTCATCAATATCCAGATAAGAGTACCCAGTTCTCATCCCCCCCCCCTCCTACATGTGCACTGACTGCCTGGGAGGATGAATTAACTTTTTAGATCATTCACCTCGTGCTGGAAGCTTAGCAGAACGCTTTGATCTTGTTAAAGCACTTTCGATGTCAGCACTATTTGATCGCGTGGGACAAGGAGGAGGGGCTGACTGGCGGTAGGGGTGGAGTAGTAAATGGTTGGAGCGATAAGAAAGCAGTGAGACCAGCAGCCGACAATGTCACGTGCTTGTCACATGACCTGTTGGCAACATCTTATTAACACCCGCTGCACGCGTGCGTTCGAATACGCGTTTCTGTCCACATGCAAGTGCAGTTGAGGGCACGAGAAGACAAGCTTGCAGACAGAGAGAATGAGTTATGTTATTTGTCCTTTACGTCCAGTCAGCAAGTAAGAATTTTTGATGAAGAGCTAAGCCAATCTTGCGAAGAGTGAGAAAGAAAGTAAAAAGAGAGTCTCTGTGTGAGTCTGGATTTTGCTTCCTGTCTTTTCTTACCCTCCCCTTTCTGATCTTGCTACTTGTCTACCCATCTTTCTCTGCAGAATCGCTTTATTTTCTGTTTCTGGTACTTTGTGTCTTTTTGTGCTTTTCGTCTTTGTTTTCTATTTGTCGTCAGTATTGTCGTTTATTCTTACGCCCTCGTGTTCTATTCATTTAGTCCATGTCTCTTCCTTAAGCGCTAAGAGCATGCTCTCTATGAGTGTGAATATGCGCTATACAAATCTTCATTTATTATTATTATTATTATCTGTAGTCTTTCGTGTCTGCCTGTCTAGTTAACTGCTTGGCTGTAGTTATGGTTCTCTGACCGGCGAATCATCTGTTTTCAATGTAATTATCAATGTCATCACTGTTTCACCATTTCCAATATCATCATCACCACTACATCATCATAAAAAGCATCACTGTTACCATCAGCGAAAAAAAGACAAAACAAAAACACTACAAGGAGATGCTTCCTGTAAATATTTATTCAGTACAAAGCATGTCTGTCAAAGACATATCAGGGCAGCTTTTTTTCATTTCTCATTCATACTGTTTATCTGTAATGCACAGAAAAAGATTTGTAAAAATAGTGTAAGCGTTTGTCAATATTCTGAAATGTGCACGAATGAGCACACACACCCTCCCTGTATAAATGACAAAGCACGAATCTCCTGTCATTAAACTGATTTGGGGTAGATGTCTGCGAAAAATCCATGTCACTTGAACACTTGAACATCATCTACTACTTTAATCCTTATTATCCTCCTCATCGTCATCCGTTTTCCTACTCCTCTGCTTTTGTGGTTAGCGCCAGTCATCTGGGTGGATCACACCTGCTTGATTACATATTCAGGCCTCCTGAAATAATTCAATAAACCATACCTCGAGTTTGAGCACCTGTCAAAGTAATACAGCTACCAAATGAATAGAATGTAACTTCCCAATTATACATGACAAATCAAACATAAAGATACATGAATGTCACACAACATTCTTGTTGCTCAAGCTCACACACACTATTCCTCAAAGACCAAGACAGGATGAGCATGCATCACATCTTTACGCTAAACTACAAGCCACATCAGAACAACATCTATTGTTTGTTCTTGGCAACCAAATACAGCTGATCATTTGCCATTTTAGCACTACTTGAGCTGAGCCACCAATGAAGAAGCACAAGCATTAAGGCCTGGACAGAGCAGCACCTATTTATCGAAGCTAGAACAAGTGTACTAAGCCTCAGAGCCAGACTCCCACTAAGGCAACATCTACAGTCTTACTTGTCCCAGACTTTTCATGCATCATTTGTTCCACTCTCAGTTTACATTTTTAAATACTTCTCACCTGTCACTTCCAAAACTGCGCCTGTGATGAAGCTACTTTTGTCGGATGCCAAAAATACACAGGCATCTGCTATCTCTGCAAAAAATGATATGCACATTAATTTTTCTTCAAGGGACTGAATAGTGTCTTGTACTGAGCTTTACCTAATCTTCAAAGAAAAAACAAACAAACAAACTGTCTGCCCTGTTAGTCCTTTAAATTCTAATCATCCCATGCCTGTGTGGTCCAATGCTAAGACTGCAGTAAACAAAGTCTCTACCTTCAGGTTTTCCCATACGTTGGAGTGGTGTGATGTCCAAAACCATGTTCTTGATCTTCTCTGGCACTACCTGTGTCATTGGTGTCTCAATGAACCCTGGGAGGATGGTGTTGACCCTAATGTTGAACCTGCAGAATATAAAAGAGCTTAAATAAACGTCAGCTTTGTTAAAGCACTTTGCTAGTGTAATGTCTTTCTTCTGTAATCACATACAGCTGCATTACCTCAGTACATTCATAACTATATTCCATCAGTACATGTACATTCACACCAACATTCCTTCGGCATAAAAGGTGAAACAACAATGCATGTGTCAAAGACAGACAGAGACAGCACAGTACCTAGCAAGTTCTTTGGCTGCTGTCTTAGTGAAACCTATCACACCAGATTTGGATGCTGCATAGCCAGCCTGACCCAGGTTACCTGTCTGTCATATGAACATACTTTACCCATAGTCTTAACAGAAAATAAATGTTCTTCACGAGCACATGTGGCAAAGTTGGTCAAAATCAAGTTCTTTCAAGAACAATGACTTTTTATATTCAAATAATACAAGACAATAATATTTAGCTTTGCCCAAACAAAATATGATGTCAGCGAGATTCTTGCTACTTCTGTATCAAACTCAGGATCCTTTAAACGATGTACAATACAAACTACATAATGATACTTGTTCATCATGGTGTACCTTCGTCTTGTTATTTTTGGCATAATGTGGTTATTCATCCCATCAGTTCAACGTATTTCTTGGACTAGATTATGCAGCAAAGATTTGACAAAGAGGTATTTTGTTAAAAACATCACAGCAATAATCTGATATATTGGAAATTTTCCGGATAATGGGAGCACTTCATGTGTTTGCAGGCCATCGTTTAGTATTGAAGGGGAGGGGTTTTTAGGTATCTCTCTCCTCACAACAAAACCAAAGTTTTTATATAACTGTCATGTAAATACTTTGACCGACTTGATCAAATGTTTATCCATATTAGGCCAGCTAAGCACGGCCAGTAAAGCAAAGGGAGACCACTGAATACTCCCTCACCTTGCCAACAATACTGGATATATTGATGATTGAAGCTGTCTTCAGTTTTGCATCTACTATAGCTCTAGCCACTGCTTGGTTGACTAGAAATGTGCCCTGTGACGTTAAAAAGAAGAAAAAAAACCTGTGAGAAAATGCTGACTTTTACATACCTAACAAGTTTGCCTACAGCTATTCTGCACTTATCTATGACCAGTAATTATCTTTCAAAGTGTGAACTTTCAAAACAAACTCTTAATAAAATGTTTTATTAAAAATACATTCACACAGTCTTTCCCTTTTATAAAGTAAATCTGTAAATGTGTCAACAAAACTATAAATCAATTTTACCTTTATAACTTTATGAAAATGCCTTAAAGCAGGACAGTTTCATGTTACACACAAACCAGGAGATCTTTAAAAAGACAAAAAAAATGTTTCTCTTCATTTTTACTTTTAAATTTACGTTGATGACATCATCAAAAGACTTTTCATCTTGCTTTAGCAGGAAGATGTCTTGTGCAATGCCTGCAGAATTGACAGCAATACATGGAGGAGCTGCAAAGTCCTTGCACACTGAGGACAGCAAGGCAGTCACGCATTCCCGTGAGGACACATCAACGGCATATGCTTGACTTTTGACTCCTACAACTGAAAATATTTATATGACTTTATTTTATGTTAAACGAAATATAGTATAGCTGATATAGTTAACTTTGTTTCTTGTGCATTACTTGAAAAAGCTCTGCTTTAAATTTCATTTGCTTGCTACATGGATTACATATACATGTAAAACATACTAGGATCTCATGTTACCATCTCCATTCTTTATTTCATAGCCCAATGGAAGGCTTATGTTTCAGTGAATGTAATCGCCACATTTTGACACTCAAGATCTACACATTGTCAACTAAATTTTGCACACAAAATGGAACCACAAAGCCCAATTTATTTACTGTCACAGGTTTTCTGACAACAGCTAAGATAAATACCTGCTGTATAAAGCTACAAGTAAAGGTTGCATAGCCTGGCAGTCTGTTGTTTTCTGTATGATTCACTATGTGTAGAGCCTGGCTTATGGAAGGAAGAGTACAATTCTCTTGTTCAACCACTCATAACGTTCCCTGATAATTCAGTTACAGCTAGTTGGGTAGAGGGAGCTTGTTCAATGACAGGCCCATACTCCAACTAGCAACCTTTTACTTTAAAGGTGAATGCATACACCATCTGTTACAAAGAAATTCCAAGTGTCCTGTGATGGAACTGACTGTATAAGACAAAAACATTGTTACAAGCATTATGAAGAAACAATGCACCAGATCTCAACCTGAATCAAGAAGTGACACCGTTTCATCAGCCTGCTGCCTGTTAACATCTGCCACAGCTACTGCAGCCCCCTCCTTAGCCAATGCCTGGCACACAGCACGACCAATGCCACTGCCACCACCTGTAAGGTAAATGAAAAGTTAAAGGTAACCCTGTAACTTTCAGTCAGTAGTAAGTAAGGTTCCAGCTTTCCTTATAAGGTTGGTGTTAACTTCCTCTCCCTTACTGGCTTTCCTCCCCCAACCTTCATATGCCTATTCAACAGGTAGATCAACGAAGGGAAGTAGGGAAGTATCAAATTTTTCACTGTGTACTTCTATGGTCTCAGATGACAGTGCATCTAACCACTCAGCTATAAGCTTCCCCGCTCCCCACTTTTACTTCCATCAGACATGCATATGACTTGCCATGTGCAGCTATATATGCAGTATAGGCCACCATATTACAGTGTTCTTGCCATTCTTAAGGCTTATACCTTGATACATTCTGAATCCAACGCATATATCAGAGTCAGGTCTCACATTTGTTGTGCAGGGGGAGCCAGGGTGGTCATTATCTCCCTTAACGAACTTTGAACCCCGGCAAAAAATCCGTATCTCTTCGAAATAAATATCCTTACAACTTTACGTCAAGAAGTTACACTGTCAGGTTTTTTTTACTGAATACTGATGGTGACGTGCAAATCAAACCAGAAAGTCGACATTGACAAATTTAAATTCTATACCTAATCAGGCGGCGAAACTGACTTACACTAGTATAGTACTAAATTCTTTCTGATGTGTCGAGTGTTACCGCGTGTATCGTGCTGCGTGCTATCAGCCGACCAACACAAGACACTGTGGATCTTGATGAATACTGTATTTAATTGTAACAAAAGCAATAAACTAACTCGCCATCTTGGACATCACTGAAATGTACATTAAACCCCGTATGTACCTCCTGGGATAACTCTTATCACTACATCTCCCCTCCCTTGAGATTCTTCAACTGATGGGGAGAATGTTTATTCTCTAGTCAATGTTCAAAACATAATGATCAGTCTTTGTAACGCGCAGGCAGGGTGATTATTCTGCCGCTTCGAGTCATTCTAGGTGCAGAGCTGCTACTGGGATGGGAATCTCCTGGATCTGGAGTAGCACTATGTCTGGCTTCTGTAGCAGGACCACCTTTACTAGATGTCGATTCTGGACCTTGACTAGGATCACTAACATGAAGTGCTGTCTCTGGTTCACCTGTCACTGGGACTTGGTAAAAATACAGGGAAAAGTCATTCTGGACAGGACTGGGTTTGGAATTGGACTGCTCCGGCTCAGAGTTTCTCGACCTTCTGAGATGACGTCTGTTGCGTCGAAAACTGCCTCTTGGAGTTTGTACAATATATGACCTCGGAGCACACTGCTGCAGAGTGACTGCTGGACTTCCCCAGTGCTTCTCACCATCTGACTTCTGCAATACAGTGTCGCCTGGACGAAGTTCGTCAAGCGGTCGCACTCCATGACGCTTGTCAAAACAGTTTTTGTAAGACTGCTTCGCTTTTGCATCGCTCGCTGTTACAGCTGCTTTATCAAATGTCCTTGACTCAAGGTTCTCAGGCAATGTAGGTAATGTAGTTCTCAGTTTTCTTCCACAGGCTAATTCTGCTGGACTATATCCTGTAGCAGAAATTGTCGTGTCTCTGTATATCAATAGAGCTAATTCAGGTTCATCTTGCTGCAGAATCTTTTTGGCAATTTGAACTGCTCTTTCAGCCTCTCCATTAGCTTGTGGAAAGTGTGGACACATTGTAACATGTTGAAATCCCCACTTTACCGCAAATTCCTGGAACTACCTAGATGTGAATTGCCTTCCATTGTCTGTAACAAGAATCTCTGGGATTCCTTGGCGTGCAAACATGCACTTCAGAAGTTTGATAACTTCTGCTGATGTGCTACTCTTGATGTGCGCAAGATCAATAAAGCGCGAATAATAATCTACAAACACAAGGTTTGATTGTCCTTTGAATTCCAGCAAATCTGCTGCACACTTCTGGAATACACGCTGTGGTAATTCTGTCGGTATCAAAGGTTCCTTGTTCTGTGTAGGTTTCTTCTTCTGGCAATGTCTGCATTCTTCGACAATTCTTGTAATCTTGTCATTGATACCTGGCCACCAAACTGCTGTTTTTACTCTCTCTCTGCATTTAGTGATTCCTTGATGACCTTCATGTATCCTCTTCTGGATATCATCATGAAGTGGTGCTGGCACAACAATGCGTGTTCCTCTGGTAAGGAGACCATGGTGCACACTAAGTTCCATGCGCACTGCATAATAGTCACGAAGATTGTCTTCTACATCTGTAATGTATTTTGGCCAGCCTTCATTAGTGTAGCGAATTGCTGCCTGAATCAGTCTGTCTTTTCTTGTCTCTTCTGCAATCTCTTTCAGACGCTTATCTGAAGCTGCACATGACCATGAAATGTCTACACTGCTCAAATATGCCTCAACATCTTCTGAAAGTGCTATAACATCAGATTCAGCAGTGGTTAACTGAGGACTTCGGGATAGAGCATCTGCAATGACAAGCTTCTTCCCTGGCACATACTCTGCGGTGATGCTGAATCTCATGAGGCGCATCAACATGCGTTGGCATCTGATAGGAATATCTTGCAAATCACGATTGTTGATTAGTGGCACAATAGGTTTGTGATCAGTCTGTAGTCAAACATTGTCAAGACCAATCAAGTATCTGCTGAACTTTTCACAAGCCCAGACTGCTGCCAGTGTTTCTTTCTCTATCTGTGCATATCTGCATTCACTAGCAGTCAATGTTCTTGAACAATATGCCACTGCTTTGAGACCTTCAGGATGCTGCTGTAGCAACACGCCACCAATGCCATAACTACTTGCATCTGCGCTGACAATTGTAGTCTTTGCCGGATCGTAGAATGCGAGCGTTGGTGCTGAAGTAAGCAGTTTCTTCACGTCAGCCATGACTTTGAGTTTCATTGAGCCCCAACTCCACTCTCGATCCTTCCCCAGCAGTTGCGTCAGTGGCTGAAGTACTGTAGACAGACTTGGCAAAAACTGCCCTAAGAAGTTGCACATGCCCAGCATCCTCCTCAACTCGGGTACATTAGTTGGATCTGGCATGGCAATTATTGCTTCAACCTTTCCTGGGTCTGGTGAAATTCCATTCTTGCTGATTCTATGACCCCAAAATTCAATCTCATGCTTCCTGAGCTCACATTTCTCATAGTTGAGTTTCAGGTTAGCACTGGCAAGTGTTTTCATGACTCTCAAGATGTTTCTCGTGAGCTTGTTCATTCTCACTATAAACAAGGATATCATCAAAATAGCAGATTATATTGGGTACATCCTTTAGGATAGTCTCCATGGTTCTCTGAAATATCTCTGGAGCTGATGAAATGCCAAATGGTAATCTCTTGAAGAAATATCTCCCACATGGAGTGATAAATGTAGTAAGTTTTGCAGAATCTGGATCAAGGGGAATCTGATAGAAACCTGATGTTGCATCCAGCTTGCTGTAAACTGCTGATCCAGAGAGCTTATGTAAAATATCTTCCAGTGTCGGCAAGGTGTACCGCTCTCGCTTCACTGCGGTATTGAGTTTCTTGTAGTCAACGCAAATACGTATGCTACCTGATTTCTTCATTACTGGCACAATGGGAGAGAATCAATCTGTTGGCTCTGTTACTTCCTCTATAATCCCTGTTTCCTGCATTTCTTTTAATTCTTCCTTCACCTTGTCCAGCAATGGTATTGGTATTCTCCTTGCTGCATAAACACTGTATGGCTCAATGTTTTCTTTCAAGATGATTTTGACTGGTGGACACTGCACAGGTGTCTTGTCAAGTTTACCAAATAAAGCATTCACAGTCTCTATCTTCTTCACTAAACCTAGTCTGGATGCTGCTTCTCTACTAAGCAGATTTTTAGTGGTTACTTGCACAACAAACACTCTCAGTACATGAAGCTGGTCATGAACTCTTGTAGTAATGAACTGTCCATCACACTTCACGACTCCTACACTCTTTAGGACTACATTGGTCTTTAATAGCTTGGGACGTGGTGACAACTTTTTGAACTGTGTTGATGAGATGACAGAAACATTTGCCCCTGTGTCAATTTTGAACTTGATATCACAACCGCCAAACTGTAGTACAGTTGTCCATGGTGGTTCTCTACTGTCACTGCACAAAGTCCCTACAAAATGTTCCTTCACTTGTTTTTCTTCAAGTGCCTGCATTAACTTTGTTCTGCACACTGTAGCAAAGTGTCCAAGCCTACCACACTTGTTACACTTCTTTCCCTGAGCTGGGCAAACACATGTGCTACCGTGCCACGTGCCACAACGAGTACAGCTTTTAACTGCTGACGATGCAGGGTCGCTCTTTTCTGTTCTACCGCGACGTCGACCACTGAAGCCGCGTGAATTGCCAGTTGCACCTTTGCACTGACTATGTGTTTGCTGAGCACTACTAGTACTAGCGACACTTTTCTTGGATTGTACTGCGTCCACATTTGTGCGACGTTGGTCGGAAAGCTGTGCTTTCACTTGTTCGTATTGGCGGGCATGCAAGATGGCGTCTTGCAGTGTTAAATCTGACTTTAATTGTAATCTTTCGGACAAGTCTCTGTCGAGGATCCCTAGCACGAGGCGATCTCTGATGGCTTCATCTTTGTCTCTTACTTCTGCCTTTGCAGCGAGCTCGTACAAATCTCTAATGTATTCTTCTATACTTTCGTCTGCTTTCTGATTTCTGGCGTGAAATCGTGCACGCTCATGGATGATATTGCGTTTTGGAACAAAGTACTCATCGAATTTTCCCAGAACAGTGTCGTAATCTTGCTGCTGTCGTGCATCGAGACCAAAAGCGATGAAAATGCGTTCTGCGTCGTTGGCCATAGTGTAGATCAAGGCACTGACCTGAACTGCTTCCTCGTCTTTGTCTAGTTTTGATGCACATCTGAAACGCTGAAATCGTTGCTTCCACTCAGGCCACGAGGTTGGCTGGGAAAAATTAAATTGTTCTGATGCTCTAAACGGAGCCATTTAGCAGCTTGTGATATTCTTTGTGATATATAGCTATCCCACTTCTGACACCATGTATCGTGCTGCGTGCTATCAGCCGACCAACACAAGACACTGTGGATCTTGATGAATACTGTATTTAATTGTAACAAAAGCAATAAACTAACTCGCCATCTTGGACGTCACTGAAATGTACATTAAACCCCGGAAGTCCCTCCTGGGATAACTCTTATCACTACACCGCGAACCCTTTGGGGATAGCAGTAATTTTATTCGACTTTTAAATTACCATCGCTAAATTGTTGTTAAATTACGAGGTCGAAACACTATGTCACAAACGTTACCTGTTACTAATGCAAGCCGTCCCACTAGCAGACGAGCCATCGCTACCAGCGACATTAACGGGAAAGCACTCTAGCTTACTGTTGATGTTGATGTAGAGTTATGTCCCAAGTAGACTTTCAGTTCACACTTTGTAGCCATGTTTTAGATCAATTCTCTGAAATACATTGACATATAAACAGGATAGTGATGATGAAATCTATTACAGAATTTGTTGTGTTAAACGAAAAAAACGTGTGTATAAGCGTTACAATAAACAAAAGATCTAAGCTTTTTTAGTGTTCTCTAGTTGTCTAGTGTTCATGTCTCAGGCTGAAAACTAACTTCCATTTTCCCCCTTTTTTCCCTTCTCGCCTTTTCGCCTGTCGAGTCACGCTACCTTCACTCTTGTGTCTTGTTGACACCGCCGTTCTTTGTAAGACATAAACATTCCCTCCAACCCTTGTCAGAAGAATTGACAAGCTAGCTTAGACATCGGCGCGGGTTGAATGGAAGATTTGTAGGTCGATCCTCAGGTATCGATGGAATAAGGATTAGAAAATAATTTCTCTCGATAGAGAAGAGATTAATCTCTCGAAGTAAGGTTCTCGGCGGTACATTGTCCTCGGGTTCTTGTCGTACTTGAGAACTGGCCTATAGAGCTCTGGGTTAGGAACTGTATTGCAGGACAACTGAGGTGCTGAAATGTTAAAGATCTACAAGAGTGCTATAAGTTCACATGACTTGGGTGAGCTCAATTCATGTTCACCGCGAAAAATGCGCTAACAATAGCTTCATGTTCAAAGCTTTTTGAATATCATGAACATGACGCTGCGAACACTAGCACTAGAAATGGATACTTTAACGCTGTATTTCGGCCTCTTGATTTGTTTAGTGGGTAAAGTCAAGTCGTCGCTGAATATTCTGACAGCTCAAGTTAAAGATCTACTACAGAGCAAAATAATTTGAAATGACTGGGCTGAGTCAGTACAATACAGCATTTGGCAACAAGTAACTATCCTTTCTCTCCCCCACCTATCCGTTATCGAGTTCCAGGTCTACAAAGACCCATAAGTAGGTTAAAACACTGACATTAGGAACGTAAATGGTCTCGTTGCCACAACTGTATCCATTGGGAGATCTATGATGGTTGTTTATGAGGCGGTATCGCGGTCACGAGGGTTGGAGGGCTATGACTTAAGGAAAAAGTCAGTTGTAGTGAACTCAGGTATCATTTGTGAAATAGAGTAAAATAGTGCAAGATGTATGTCATGTTTGGTTTTCACCTTGACGGAGGTGCAATGTTCGGGGTTTACAAGATTAAAGAAGCAGATAGGTGAAGAAGTCTCGTGACCTTTGCGTCGATGGGTAGTGAGGTGAGCACTGACTTATACCGACGCCAGTTTATTGCGAAGGCGGTGTCTGTCTCATCCCCTGATCTGCCTTATTTCACAAGTGGATCAGCTGGATGAGAGTACTCTACATCAAACGGGTATCGAACTGGCTACTATCCACGCTCTAAACTTTGGGCTGTCAGGTAGATATAGACGAAGCTGAAAGACACAACCATGACTGTTCAAAGCGATCACGTCGTTAAAAAGGAAAGCAAGGCAGAATTGAACAAGGAAAAAACTGTCTGGTAGCTTGCAGTCTGTTCTTCTTGTCCATCTACCTATCCGTTTGATATATTCAAAGATGTACGAACCACCAGCAGCCACACAGATAGGTAGAAGATGTTGAAAGAATGCAAACGACTTACCTGCAACAACGGAAAGGCGTGTCCTTCAAAGTCTTCTGTGCACAGACACAACCACTGGCCGGTTTCTTACGAGCAGCTCTGGTGTCATCGATGCATCCAGTCAGCAATCGAGATGCAACCACCACCGCCAATACCACCCCCACTGCCACCACTTTAATTTCCTCACCCTCTTAATATCTACCAGATTTTGTATGCAGGGAACTGTATGGAACCTAGGGTTTCATGGTAGAGGTATAGAGAGGAACCTCTTGCTTTGATCTGAGTAACAACATATATCCCTTTTTGTGAGGGCTGACGGCTGTCAAAGGGTGGAGAGGACTCATAAAACATGATTTAGAGGCGGGAGTCATGCATCTCCTTCTGTCTGTGTGAGTAGACGTTGGTATGACAGTCTGTCAATGATAAAAAAAAACTCAGCTTGGGCAGAATGAGGGGAAAGGATTTGGGCAACTTTTTTAATCTAAAAATGAAAAACATGAAAACAAACGACGAAGGAAAGAAAAAAACTCGTCCTTATCAGCTTTAAGTCGTAGACGTAAATCATACTCTGTTCGTTGTCTTCTTAGCTGCTGACCACGAAAAAGAAGGTAGACTAGACAGACAGACAGACAGACAGACAGACAGACAGACAGACAGACAGACAGACAGACAGACAGACAGACAGACAGAGACTCTGAACAAGGCGCGAGACATACTCTGAACAAATCGAAAGACAGAAACAGACTCTAGATCAGTCAAGAGACAAACTCTTGACAAGTCAAAAAAACATAGACGGACTCAGTCGAGAAAGAGAGACACAACTGGGACAAGTCGAGAGGGAAGAGAAAGAGGAAGAACTGGACAGGAAAGTAAGCAAGCTAGCAACCAGGAAGGCAGAAAGGGAGGAAAGAAGCGGATAGATATGGAGGCAGGAAGGAAAAAAGGAAGAGAGTCAGACAAACACACAAAGACAGACAAGCAGGCAGGAAAAAAAGGAAAGCAGGCAGAGAAGCTACCAAACAAACAGACGTTTCTTTCTGCTTGCCATTCTCAAGAGATCTGGTGCAGGAACAAAGCTCAAGCAGCTAACAGCTGGTCATGGGGACTTGAAAGTTGAGAGTGCCGGAGAGCCCGTCTTCTATAAAGATCTCTGATGCCACCCGGTTTCCTCCATTGGCGTTAGCAACAGCAAAGGGCTCGAGTGTTTTATCCTAGTGAGCGAGAGAGAGAGAGAGAGAGTGGTTATAGATGGGGAGACAGAAGGAAGAATGATTTCATTGGTGACCTGATCTACGAAGTGACCGCCGATCTTTCAGTGTGGACCACCCGACTCAAAAATATACACGTTCTAAGTATACTTACACGTTATTTTCTCCTTTCTATAATGAAGTGGACTTAAGATCTTATGCCGGCACGTTTCACAGCTTTGTTGCAACTTGATTGAATGAATGAGAGACAACGTACGCTTAGTAGCTAAGGCTATCAATGAATGATTGACAGCGTAGATTTAACGGATAAGGGAACTATATCTTATAACAAAGCGTCACACACAAAGACTTTTGAACATAACAAATAACAAAAAGCAACATACAAACAAAAGTTCACTTTTCAAATATGACTAGTTACATTAGTAAATAGCAATATATGTGAAATAAAAAAAAAATCCAGACCAAACACTTCATATATCCCTTTTTGTGAGAGCAAGTCGCGTACCATGCCTATGATTTTACACGTCATACGCAAACAATGCAATTTTCACAACCACGGGCACCCACTCTGAGAGGCCATTCCGGGGTGCTATGCTGCGAATCGTTTGTAATAAAGCCCGTGCATGCCAACTTCCACCCCAAAAGACTTAGCCACCCCGTCGCCACGTACCTGGCTACCGACAACGAAACGGTCGGGTGTAGAGGTTCCTTGCTTTCACTTGTTTAAAATGTGCGTGTGTCGGGGTATTGGGGGGCATAGCTGATCAGCTATAGCCCTGAGTAGCTGAAAAGGATTTCGCAGGCGGCAACACTTTTATATTGCCCGTTAGCGCCGATTGTTTGCTGTTAGGAGTGGCGACGAACTACTTGTTAAGACCTCTCTCCCCCGTCTTTTTTTCTCCGCATAACGGCAGTTAAACGTGGTATTAGCCAGTGGGGAAACTTTTCCCATGACAGATACCCGTACCTTGTGCTACCAGTCCTTGGATACTAACATCGCAAATCTTCGTCGCTTGACAGTGTATACTACGAACGCGACACCAGTTTCTTACGTGACTGTGAGTTTAGTTTTATTTAAAGAAAAACTCTGATCGAAGACATTATAACTGCCGTGAGCTCAGGAAAGACGATGAGGCAGCGACTCAGCAGGATCAGTGAGACGATTTGACTCACCACCCAGTATAAGGCTCGATAAATGTAAACACACGAGAGTCCGTTCGCCGCAAGGGGCATGCACGGAGATGACCGAAAGTGAACAACAGAGCTACGCCACCTGTTCTTAGTTTCACGGTGAACCCAACTGATTCGCAACATATTGCCCGCATATATAAACTATAAAGATATCGAGTGGCGCCCGCTTTATGGTTATATCTTCGAAGATTCTCTTCCTGTAAGTTAAGAAATAATACAGGTAGAAGACACAGGTCGATGGAGATCTCTTCTTGGGACAGACACAATTTCTGCTGGATTTACTAATATTGCGGATATTATCACGTGATAGATCGCGATAAACATTCTGTGGACAGAAAGCTAAAAGGCGATTCAAGGTGTGCGGACGCTAGCTAAGTATCAGCTCTACAGTCACGCTTCATTGATTCTGTGATTACACCAGGCACGATATCGCACGATATCAAAGATACAGGTGAGTGTGAGATAGTAAGCATGGGGATGACCATCTCTGTCTGCCCATTAAATCACCCATTCACCGTGGAAAGGTGTGTCACATTCATTCTTGTGGAAGAGAAAAGCCTGTGTCTTTTCTATATCGCTATGAATTGCGTTTCTCATATGTCTTCAGTTAAGATAAGCAGACATTTTAACAAAGCCTTGCGGTTTGTTTTAGTTATGCATAAGACAATCACCAATGAGTAGACAAAGACTTTTTTTTTTTTTTTTTGCTCAGCTACGTTCAAGCTGTGAAAGATGAGAATTATGAATGTGTGTCACACGTTCTCGTCAATCAATAAGGTGTCGACAAGCAGGTCCCCGACCCCGACCCTGACCCCCAACCCTCGACTCCTAAGTCTTGCGTTCCCGTCGAAACGTCTATTATCCAGAGGTTCATCGGACGTTTGCAGACAGCTTCGCGACATTTGAGCCGCTTAACGCATTAGTGAAACTGTCAAACACAAACAAACTAGACCAGTGAGTTAGGCTGCATAAACGACACCAGAACACATCCTACAAGTGTAGCCTCTCCGGAACCAGCTTCGAATTAAGACATCGTAAGAGCCCGATGACTTGTCCACCAAGATCTGGGAACTTTCCAAGGACCCACTAAAGCATCTTATTTTATTATAGTATCCGGTCTTTGTATATGACACAACTGTTGAGCGAAGGAAGAAGTAAACCTCTCCGTATAGCACGTAACCACCATAAAAAAAATTATGGACTTACGATAAAGTGCGAAAGAAGAATAAGCCACACAAACGAAACATCCATTATGCCTTTCGTAAAATATTTATGATCTGAGGGATGTTCGTCACATCACAGTGTTACTCTCTTTTTCTGCTTCTTTTTTCTGATGTTTGTAGGCTTACAGCTCTAAGCCGGGTCGTTTGAAGAAAAATTGGTCGCGTGCTAGAAACTTTATGCACGTGCCTTTCTGATAGAATGAAGCCAGCATCCGCATCGTCGCTTCTGCATTGCGCGAGTCGTGCATCGGCTGCGATGCCTTGCTCAGGGTTACGCATGAATAACCCCGTCAAGTGACAGCTTCCACCTCAGTGCCTCCTCTTTCCACAACGATTCAGCACCCGACGCTTACGCAGTTATAATTGTTGGCGGGTGTGGAGTAAGGTACATGTTCTTCGACCAACAAGAGGCAAGAAGAAGGATATTCATGGGCAATGCAGTCATAAGCTCCAAACTAGATTTAATGAGGACTGACTGATGATGGAGAAAATGGCAGTCGGTCAGGCCCGCATGGTTTCTCGTATGCAAGACTTTTACTTGGTGACTGGACAGATGATGAGGATGGTTAAGGATGACGATGGCATAGCGAGGGTCCAAATAATGAGCGGCCACATAGCGAGAATAGGTCTAGTACGAGAGTCAGCTTAGTCCAGTCTTTCTCATCCATAAAATTCCTCTTTTTTAAGTGCTTCTGTTAAAATTGTTGGAGATTTCACAACCCCAGATATTGACGATTTATTGTTCGGTCGCACAGAAAGTGCACGTTAATGTACATGTTTCAATATGCGATAACGAAAGAAATGATGATAGACTTTAGACGGAGCCCTACTTCGGTGACCAATCTGGTTTAGGATGGTGTGAAAGTGGAATCACTCTAACCCTAACCCAACAGTCGAGAATAAACTGCCTGCACACACTAAAGAAGCTGAAGCTTCACCTTGATATTTTGCTTTTTATCGCTGTTTTTGATGTTTAGACTATTTTCTGGCATATTCCGTGACCTGCTGGTTTAGTAGTGTGCGCATTTGGAGTACGGGTATCTTGGTGCGAATAGTAAATTATTTGGTAAAGTAGTGAAAGGGGTACAGAAGTAACTGACTATTGTGCACGAGCAGCGGATAATTGTTGGCGGATAATTGCGAAGACTAGAACAATTATCATCGATTGGCGATGTATTAACTAAATAATATGAGCTTTTGCCCTCTGGAAAGCGTTTCTATACTGTCAAATTGAAAACACTTTCATAAGCAGGTCTCTTTACCTTCTGAATAGGCACTGAAGGGGCTGCAATTCAGTGAAAGGAGTCTTTAAGACCAGAACGGGAGCTGCATAATTAATCATTCATATATTGTTATACTTTTTATATTGTATTTGTACTTCCGTTGGTTGGTTGGTTGGTTGGTTGGTTGGTTGGTTGGTTGGTTGGTTGGTTGGTTGGTTGGTTGGTTGGTTGGTTGGTTGGTTGGTTGGTTGGTTGGTTGGTTGGTTGGTTGGTTGGTTGGTTGGTTGGTTGGTTGAATGAATGAATGGGGGAAAGGATGAGGAGTAGGTGAGGGAGATAGAAAGAGAAGGAAGAGAGAGAGAGAGATAAAGAGAGAGCAGCACATTGCCATAAGGTGCGCGCGCTAATAAAAACACGGGCTTCACACTCGTGACCCGTTAATCCTGCGGGACCACCCCATGATCTTGCGTTGAATCAATTCACCTTGTAAATCTCAAGCCGCCCTCTCAAGCCTAACAATGCCCTCGGTCTGCAGTATGGTGTTCCTTAAGTAGTAGGACTCGAGCCCTAAGAAAAAAAAAATGAAACCCTCGTTTCGTTATCTTGAGCCTGAAAGTACATTACAGTTTCCGCTGCACATTATTTTTGACACGTATGTAGAGAGGATGGTCTTTTGTGGCAGGCGGTTGCTGTTATTTTGTAGGAATTAAAGTCTTGATTCTTCCTTCCACATATATTACGTTTATGCCAACATGTTCAGGAATGCTTATGCAAGTCTGTAGGTTAGTATGTATATTTATGTTAACATGCGTATGTCTATATATGCTACCCTGTAGGTATTCATGTGTGTAGGTAACAGACGCATGTATGTATGTATGTATGTATCGAAATGTACATGCATGTGTTAACATATGTGTTTATGTCAATTAAATGTTAATGTTCGTATCCATGTAAGCGTGTATGTAGCATACGTGTGCTTATGTACGCGCTAAATAAATGTAAATATGTATCATTGTCTGGCCATCTATCACTCGTGTCCGTCATTTGGCCTTAAATCCTTATTTTTATCTGCCTGAATGCTTCATTTCTGGCATTCCTGGCACGCTGATTAATTTTTTTGAAGGGATCTAGCTTTATCATCCAGTTCAGCGTGTTTGTACACGTCGTTACCAGGCACGTGAATGGTGAGCCCGAAACACGAAGATCACGTGAGTAGAGTATTACGAGAATGAGGTATCACGTGAGCAGAGTATTACTTGAGGAGAGAATTACATGAGCAAAGCATTACAAGAGTAGGGTACTATGTCAACAGAGTATCGCTCGAGTAGAGTATTCCACAAACAGAGCATGAGTAGATAATTATGTGAGTGGAGTATTACACGAAGAGAGCATTACACCAGCAGAACATTACAGGAGTAAGGAATTAAGTGAGTACAGTATTATGTGAAGAGACCATTACACCAGCAGAGAATTACAGGAGTTGGGAATTAGGTGAGTGAAGATATCAGGTGAAGATAGTATTACACTAGCCAACTATTACAAGAGTAATAGAATTAGGAAAGGAGAGGATTACACGAAGAGAGTATTACACCAGCAGAACATCACAGGAGTAGAGAATTAGTTGAGGAGAGTATTACACATTACGTGATTACAGAGTACAGCATGGTAGAAGAGTGTTATCCGAGCAAAGTACTTCATGGGTGTCTTAGGTAAACAAGGTATTACACAATCAAAGTATTATGGGAGTAATTTATGATTGTTTTAATTGGTATTTTACGCCGAGCCAGCAACTAAGGCTATATCACCGGAAGGCAGCCAGTCCTGTAAACAGATGCCACATGCAGAGAAAGAACAGCGTGCCCGAGACGAGAACTGAACCCAGGACAGCCAACTTTCACTGTATTGGTGACAGGCGCCACTGGAGCGCCTGAGTAACTTATGACTAGAACACGGCATTACATGAACAATGTTACCTGACACATTATTTTGTGTGTATAACAATATAAACAGGATATTATGTAAGCAGACTAGTACCTAAGGAGAACAGGAGCAGATAAATGTGATAAAAGTTAAATACGACAGTAGATTTCTTTACGTATCAGAAACTTAGCGCCGAGCTTAAAGGAATTAAAAAATATTCTTTTGCCATCTCATCAATATCCAGATAAGAGTACCCAGTTCCCATCCCCCCTCCTACATGTGCACTGATTGCCTGGGAGGATGAATTAACTTTTTAGATCATTCACCTCGTGCTGGAAGCTTAGCAGGACGCTTTGATCTTGTTAAAGCACTTTCGATGTCAGCACTATTTGATCGCGTGGGACAAGGAGGAGGGGCTGACTGGCGGTAGGGGTGGAGTAGTGAAAATGGTTGTCTGCCTGTCTAGTTAACTCCTTGCCTGTACGAATGGTTCTCTGACCGGCTGTCTTCGAATCACCTGTTTTCAATGTAATTTAAGTCAAGCTTAATCATTTACTACTTTTTTTAATATTAGGAGGCCCGTATCGGTCAGACCTTGACGAAAACATGGTGCGGTTTTCATAGCAAGAATTTCGTCGTAAAAGATTATTGTCATTAGTCATTAGAAAGCCAGCTTCTTATCACAGGTAAATGGCAGAGCAAAAGTCATTTCGACATTATTGGCTTCCAGATAACGCTGAAAGGTCCTGACCTCTTGTCTTGAAATTAATGGAATAAGAGCGAAGACATGCAGCTATAGATGCAGTCATCGGTCATCGACTCGTTGTTACATTAGCGATGATGCTTCATGACAAGTTTGTTTACAGTCTCCGAATAGATTGTATTCAGGCAAAAAGCGTTTTATTTGGTAATTATTTCTTGACATTCGTGGCGCAACGATTTTATGGCGTAAATAAATGGAGACCTAATGGTTCAGGGTTTCAGACATGATTACAAGGCTATCACTGACTTGCTCAACCTTGCTGTCAGGAGAGTTCATGGCCTTTACTTAAACCCTTTCACTGCATGGCCATGTCGTGACCTAGACGTGAACCGTACCGGACGCTGATATAGTGGCATTGAAAAGGTTAATGGCTTTACAATTTGAAATAATGTCAGAACATGTAGCTCGGCAGGTTTTCGTTTGCGTGTAGTAAAAAAAAACAACAACAACAAAACATAACATCCGTCTGCTACATTCATCATTCATCAAACAGCAACGCAAACGAAGTTTTTTCTTTTTTTTAAATCGGATGTTTAAGTCCTGGGACTGGGTGCACACAATCCTTAGCTCGATGCTATAAATGGAGCAGTCAGCTTAACTGCTAATATTAATTTCATAAGGATCGTAGCTGCCTGCTAAGCAATTAAAGTCAGCTAGCGCGACCGTCCACGCGACCATAATGCTAACTAGGGGGAAAACTACATGACACTACGAATACTGGCAATGCTGGCGTCGAGGGTGATTCCTGTAGGGTCAATTGGTCCCTATATGAGAATTCTTGCTACTTAAACAAAAGACAAGCAAGCAAAAGTGTTTCCAGGTATTTTCAGATAACTGAGCAGTGCTCAGTACAAAACGGCTTCACCTCCAACTTTGGAAAATGACCCCCCCCCACGCTTGCATTTATGGATACACTCCCAGAGTCAAGAGCATAGCCGATGGGAAAGCTGAATCCATATGGTAATAAGACATATCCGTGCACATTTCTCACCTTACGCTCTAATCTGTTTCTGTACTTGGGTGTTTCCTCTAGAAGGGATGGTGCGGTGCTAGGGGTGGATCCAGACGCTGAGAGCTTGGAAGGCGTGTGACTGGGGAGACAGCGACTAGTGCTTAGTATACTCGACTGCGGAACATAAGCTCGCTACTCCGAGGGTTGTTTGGATTCATGGCTGGCAATGCCACCTCACTTCCAGACCGCCCAGCAGTTTCTCTGCAGGAATGGGTCCCTAGTGTATCAGGGGAGGTAAAGACGGCGGAAGAAGAGGGTTTGGCTTGGTCTTTCCACATGTCGTGCCGTACAACCATATTCATGATTTATACGTTCTCCAAGGCAATGGATGTTTTTTTTTAACCTTTATTCGTTGCGCTAACCTCGACCCTGTGATTGAAAATAGTACACTCTTGCAGACCTTAAAAGAGTCCGCGTAACATCTGTAGATGGGGGAAATCAGAATCACAGCTCATTCCAGGGCATTTAAACATGTCTGCCATAAACGTCTGATATTTTACGTCATTACTTCCTTTCAGGCCAAGCATGAAGCGAATCACGTTGCACGTTGCACAGCAGACGTAAGGAGCCGTCAAAGGAAGAGTAGGGTGGGGGGACAGTGGGTCAACGCTCACCTGTTCCGGCAAAAAGGCAACAACAGCCTCCCCACCCCCCCAACGATGACTGCCCGAGGGGCAGACAACTTTCTCGTGTCCGAGGAAATAGCGACACCAGTCAGTGACGTCACGGACGAGACGAGCTCGTCGTCACATGACGAGACCAAGTCGACCAACTCTTCTCCTGGAGACGGGCTGTTGCCTGAACACCGACTGTACGTCATCAATCGTGCAGGCACCGGTCTGTATAGTATTTCTTTCTTTTCTTAATTCCTTCGTTTATTCTTTCTTTTGTTCGATTGGTAATTCTTCTTATCTTTCATTCTTTCGTGTGTGTGTGTGTGTGTGTGTGTGTGTGTGTGTGTGTGTGTGTGTGTGTGTGTGTGTGAGAGAGAGAGAGAGAAAGCGAGGGAATGAGAGAAACAGAGAATATGCTAGAGAGAAAAGCAATGAGTACGTGTGTGTGAGAAAGAGTGAGTGAGAAAGAGAGAGAGAGAGACGGTGTGTGCGTGCTAGAGAGAAAGGCAGTGAGTATGTGTGTGTGTGTGTGTGTGTGTGTGTGTGTGTGTGTGTGTGTGTGTGTGTGAGAGAGAGAGAGAGTGAGTGACAAAGAGAGAGACAGTGTCGGCCTGCTAGAGAGAAAGGCAGTGAGTATGACTTTATGGGTGTTTGATAGAAAGACAGTGAATGAAAGAGAAAGAGTGTGTGCGCGTGCTAGAGAGAAAGAGAAGGAGAGTGAGGGAGAGATTTGGTTGTGTTTATCATCGTTGTTTTCAAAAATATGTACTAGCGTATAAATACGGACGAGGAAACACATGCACAAATCCAAGCATGCAAATGCCATGCAATTGTATCCAAGAACATTTTATGCTACACACCTATACCCAGCTGTGGTACACTAGATTGTATCTTCTACAAGCTGTTTCATGCTGTCGTGCACGTACCTAGAATTTTGTATCCTATACACATGTACCCTCATGTTGTACACATACTCAGTAAGTTAATTGTACTCGTACGTCTTACCCGAATCTCGGTGTCTTCACCGCATGTCACCACCTTTTTTGGGTCACCTGAACCTCTCATGCAGGTGAGGCATCCTACCTGATGCTGACGTCAGACCGGGCTACTGTCGCCTCCTACCGGCTGCACACAGAAATCTGGAAGCCTACCCTGGATGTCACCAATTTTGGCGTGGCTGTCGTCGATAACCTCCTCTACGTCATCGGCGGCTTCGACCGGCAGCGAGCCAGACACCTGAGCCGCGTCGTCAGGTGAGCCTGGCAGGCCAGTCATACTCGTCACGTCACACTGTTGACCTACCTGTACTTTAGTACATGTGGATTTTTTTTCCAGTTGGAAGGGAGAGTAGGGTTGGTGGACTTAGTGGTGGATGAGCAGTTAACCCGAATAAACCAAAGATAACTTTAGCTCTGCCTCATGACTGCGAACCCTGGACATAAGACTGGTCATTGTTGGTGGGTGGGGTCTCCATATCCTTATATATATATAAAGAGAGAGAGAGAGAGGATATATGGAGATATATATATGTGAAAGAAATGTGTAGCTATCAGAATTATAGTTATATAGCGGGGGTGGCTCTGCCAGATATCGAGATTAGTCCCCGAGATGTCTACCACGCAAAATATCTCAACCTGTCGTTCTCTGAGAACGCTCCTATATTAATATTTCGATGTTTCGAAGAGAACCTCTCACACTTTTATATTTTAAGTCATATGTATTAAAAAAACCCGAGAACTTAGCAAAAAATTATGTTACCCTTTCCAGTACATTTCAAATAAAAGAGTGTTAAATTTTTTTTTTACTTATTTTAGTTTAAACTTTTTATTCCTTTTTGAATTCTGCTATCGATATTTTCGTTTTACTTTGTAAATTTTTTCCTACTTTACTTTAATATGAACTATATTTAAATTATGAATAATAAATATAAAGAATAACTGGGAGAAAACAAATTTTTTCTTAGTCTTCGGTTTCTTTTCCTCCTTTGACATTTGATTCTTTGTGCCATCTGCTTAAACTGCTGCTCTAGGACTAGCAAACTATAGTCATCTCCACCTAATTCGGCCTGAAAATTCTTCATTTATTATTGTTTATTATTATTTCGCCAATGATTTCCCTTCCTTACTGACCACTCAGGAAACGTAGCGAATTGTGCGGCCAGCGCACCGCGTTATACTTTATGTATTCTAACTACATATGTTGGAGACAATAGTGTGAGATAATGAGATTATGGTAACATTAAAGTCCAAATGTTACTGCTGGCACCTGCTGTGCGGTAGTGTGCCGTGTAATCTTTCCCTCCAGGAAGCCCGTCGTGCTGAGCGTGTGACGTCCTCGTTTCAGGTACGACCCCTCGGAGGGCACGTGGGTGACGTGCGCATCCCTGAACGTGGCACGTGCAAAGTTCGGTGTCTGCGCGATGGGTGGCATGATCTACGTGTGCGGTAAGCAGCTCCACAGACTCTTTCCTCCTTTTATCTTCTCTATTTCTCACTCTCTTCTGACTAGCATCCTCTCTAAACACAAGATTCAATGTACAACTTCGTTATTAACACAATGTAGCATCTCCAAACTGTACTTATAAGACAGTGGTAAAGACTCCCTGGAGTAAAGTAACATAAGGCTATATCAGCGGGTTCAGCACGCGGAGACAAGAAGTTCGTTCTTGATTTAGTCTTGGGGCCAGTTGCACAACACATTTCTAATTTTAAACACTTTTAGGCCTTAAATCGTTTTAGATAATCGGTTTAAAGTGCACACCACAATTACATTTTTTTAAAACTAAAACTGCTTTAAGTAAGATAAAGTTGTTTAAGTCTGACTTTCCGTCCTGTCAGTAAAAATTTTTTATGTTCTTGTGCAATGCATCTAAATGGCAGAGAAGACATTTTGCTTCTTTAGAACAGTTTTAAGGTTTAGAAACATGTTGTGCGACCGGACCCTTGGCATCGACTTATCCTCATTTCATGAATATGAGCCCACGTCTACTGAAAGTGGTATTAGTGTCATAAATATTTTCAATATTCAAACATCGACTAAACCTTTCGATGGCTTTTCAAAAATTGAATATTGAAAATAGTTATGACACGAATAGTAAATATTTCAAAGGTGACTATATTTTTCTTTTTAATTATATTACTAATACTTGAAACTTTTTTTTAATTGCAAATAATACCTGACGAGATCATGACATTTCATCACATCACAAGTGCCTGTAGGGATTAGTACACCACCAATTAAGGATCCGATATTTTGCGACACTGCAGAAGCGGGTGAACGAATACTTCGAGTACCGGCGACCGAGGCCTCGCACACTAGTCGGTTCGAGACCCGTGTTGTCAGCGTATTACTTGACACAATTGTTAAATGGGTTCCTAAACTCTTAGAGGGTTAACTGAAAGAAAGGGCAGCGATGAAAAGATGACCGCATTAACCTTTTCCCCTCACATTTTCAATGATCCACTACTTGTTTAATTACCTTTTTCATTGACGTAATTATTGCTTAACACTTTTTTAAGCGCTCATTATCCTTGCTTGATTTTGGTCAATGATGTGATTATCGATAAACACTTCATCATCAATGCCTGTTGGAAAAGGGGGAGAGAAGAGCGACGGCCGGGTGACAGGAAGTTGTGAGGTGTACGACCCGGAAGCGGACAGCTGGTCCAAAGCGGGTATGCTACCCCAGCCCCGGGCCAACCCCGCATGTGTCTCGCACCGCCGCGAACTGTACTGTGCGGGTGGCTACTTTGGAAACACCTCGCACAACAATCTGTGGTCAGTTGCTTGTCCAACAGGCCCTGAGATGCAGCGTGACTCACGCTCACTACTATTATCTTGGCTCTTTTCTTCCCTTTTTTTCTCCCAGTGTTTGTTCTTTTTTTTCTGCCTGACAAGCTTCTTTTGTATCTGCTTCCACTATTCACCTTCCTTCCATCACACCTTTTGTCAATGGGCTTTTGTTTTTTTTTCCTCCTGCCTTCTACACCATGGTGTACAATATTTTTTTCTGGTCGAGATGTTTTGCATCTTTGCATCTTCTTCCTCTTATGTGTTTGCTTCTGACTGTTGCATACCCACTCATGTACGCTCTTTTCCTCTAACGCTCTCTGTTTCTGACTCACTTTCTCTGATACACTCATTCACACACAATCTCTCTCTCTCTCTAACAGGCTAACTCTAATAAGCAGTCTAACGCGCGCTCTCTCTGACATGGTCTCTCTTTTTCTCTCTAACACGCACTCTCTAGCATGCTCCCTTATTTTTTTCTCGTTCATTTTTTTCTTTTTTTTTCTAATTGCGCTTTTTCTGATGATGATGATGATGATGATGATGATGATGATGATGATGATGATGATGATGATGATGATGATGATGATGATGATGATGATGATGATGATGATGATGATGATGATGATGTGTGGACTTACAGGCTTTATGAAGATCACAAGTGGAACGAAGTCGATGTCCATTACCCTCACCTATTACCTGCCAGCCTAGACAGGTGTGCGGTTACGGTGCTGGACAACACCTTCTACTTCTTAGGAGGTACTGAAGCGCTTATGCTGCGGTCTTGAACCTGCAGAAGAAAAGGCCCCCCTCCCTCCCTCCCTCCCTAAAATAATGGCTTTTAATATTTTGGCCGCTCTCTTTTATCAGATCTTTATCCCTGGTGTCATGTTGTTATGTTTCCTGTTTTCACCCACTTTTGATAAGTAGTAATGACGGAGTCTGAACTTTCATTTCTGGGTTATCATTCATTTGATATCTCTTCGTTGATGTCTTCAGACTCCCAATCGTTTATCTTTTCAGATCTCTTTGCAACAAAGTTTTATGTGATTTGAAGCTCTCTTATGTGATTTTACGCAATTTTCACAGTTTGCACACACACACACACACGAACGCACGCACGCACGCACGCACGCACGCACACACACACACACACACACACACACAAAGAAGGGTCGTATGCATTCTTAGCCCATGTTGCCATAACAGTAGTTCACATTCTTTAAAGACCATAACGAATGGTTCACATTTTTACAGACATAGATATGGCAAAATATACTGATTGCATAAATGTTAGCCTCTTATGCGCAGCCGTTTGTGAAACATCCGGTTGCAAAGTAGACAGTTTGTACCAGACATCAACGCGTGGGGCAGAATCTTTCATAAGCTCGGGGTAGCGTGTCTCTAGTGTCATGCCACCTGCTATGGCTGTTGTTTACTAAGGGCACGATAAGACAATGACAATGACAATGACCAACTTTATTTGTCCCAGTGGGCAATTTTAATATGGGAATGTGCTCTAGTTCAACAGTAAAAAAATAAACACACACACACACACACACACACACACACACACACACACACACACACACACATCATTGACAGTTCACCTAAGACTGAGATGCTGGACTTCATTTCAGTCCTTCAGAATATAGCTAGTAATACTTTTAGTGAGAAAATAAATACCTGTCTATAACCTGAAACCATTAATTAAACTGAACGTATAACCTATTTTTGAAATGGAATTACCATGAATTACCAGCTCCCCACCGATTTCGCTGTAGTCAGCTACTGCGAGATACATCTAGCTGATGAGATCCTGGCACAAAAAAAACCTTACAACCTTTTGATATATATATATATATTACAACCTGTATTTATGCGTATTTGTGATATAGATTTCACTTTTATAAATAAAGCAGCATTCAAACATCATTTTTTCGATGGTTTTTGGCTCATGCATTAGCAGCTCTTCTCTGATTTTATTGTCAGCTTCTTAATTCGAGTCAAGCTCATTCAAATCCGTACTTGACATGCGTGTGCCTTTGGCGTCCATTTAATGTCCTGTTTAGGGCGAAATGAAGAAGTTCCAGGTAAACTCGACCTCTGCATAAACAGGCCTTTAAAGCAACTAATATGTAGCTGGGCCTCTGGGGTACCGTAGTTCACAGTCGTAAACCAGTAGGTATCCATGTAGTGGGTTGATGGCATGTATACGGCAGCTGTAGAGGGGACAAGTCGAAGGACAAGGTGTTACTTCGAACTGAAAACCTCGAGTTTTTAGGGGTTTCTTTTTTTTTTGGTCCGCCATAGGCGAACGGGGACTTTTAAAGTATACCAAAGCCTAGCTAGTCACCTAAGATATTATAAATCGGTGACACGAATAAAATGTAACAAAAATGGGGGTTCAATTTTTCTGTTGAAATTTTTGCGAAGTCAGGGGGGAGGGACCAGGGCAAACGCGGTGCAGTCTCTGGTGTATTGTTAGAGCTGCAGGCCCTGCGAGCTAGTGAAGCACAGGTAAATGATCCATTGTCATGTCAGTCAACCTAAATTTGTGTTATGATGTAGTAGGAAATTTAAAAAAAAAATCTTTCTTCTGCCTTCATTGAGAATTTTTAAGGTGAAATGCCTGCATCTCGCGAGCAGATGTTTATTCGCACATTTTCCGAAAACTACTTTAATGTAATAAACTAAGCCCCAGCCAGAAAAAAAATTGTCATACGGGTAGACCTGTAACAGGATTGTGTCTGGTGAACAGAAAGTTATTCGCCCATTTTCTGGGAATAATACGTTCAGAAGCGAGAGTAAGAGGTCAATGCTTAGGATTACTTCGGTAGCAAACACGAAAATGTGATGTCGAAGGTTAGAGAATCAGAAGAAGAGTGTCTGCAATACTCTAAACTTGAAAATACTGTATATTTTTACGCGGTTTACCCTTTAACAGAAGTTTTTCAGCAGGCACCTCTTCCGTTTGTCAGGTGTGATGTCAAAGATCAGGGGCAAGGACGACAGGCCGATGTTCCTGACTGACCGCCGCGCTTTTTCTTACTCCACCTGCATCTCCGCCATGCCCAAGAGCTCGGACACCTCCGACCTCATCTCCCCCTGGAACCTCAAGCTACCGGCCATGAACTATGCGCGTCACAGCGCAGGCGCCGTGACTCTCGGTAAGCTCATCGAGTCACTTCGTGATGTAACCTCGTGTAAGATCCTCAGTGAGGTTATTAGTTTCCTCAGTCAGATCATCACGTGACTAAGTGAGGTTCTCGCATAAGGTATTGATGTAACTGGTGTCACCACCTTACCCAGTGAAGAAATCACATCATGTGCCGAGTCATCAGGGGCTGTAGTTATGAAGCTAGGGTAAGTCGTTGCCCAGGAGCAACGTGGAAAACTCCGGGACACGTGTCTTGTTTTCAAAGTTATAAAGCGGTGCTCACACCCCACAGATGTTGTTCTACCCATGAAGCCGTAGTTATAAAGCGGTAGCAAAGCTGCCCTGGGGTCAAGAAACATGAAGTAGTGTCCGCGGGATTTCGACACTACTTTATAACTTCGGAAACAAAGTGCAGTTTGAGATCCCCATTTTACCCTGGGGAAACGATTTACTCTCGCTTCATTACTACGACCCCTGGCCAGTAAGCTCATCGTAACAGTCGGTCCTTTTGAGTCGGCATCACATGGTCGTTGGACTAAGATAAATTAGACAGGAGATAAAGAAAGTTGGTCTTTCTCTTCCAAGAAGATTTCTTCAAGTTATATAGCAAGATTTGTCCTCCAGTTTTTTTTTTTTTTTGGGGGGGAGGGTTTTTTGTTTGTTTGTTTGTTTGTTTTTTGGGGGGAAAGGAGGTACGGGTATGGGATAGGGTTTATCCACTTCCTCTCTCAGTAAAATATCAGCTTAGTTCTTGATTGCCTGTTTTAACGGATAAAGTTGAACTGTGTGATGATAGTTTAACGTCATTAAAAAATACTTAATCCCTGTTTTTAGTTGGTGCCAAAGGCAGTCCGTTATCATGCATGTATTATTTACTGGTTCAGCCTTTCTGCAGGTTCGTCAGCAGTATTTTTTTAAAGATCACACCCACTCAATCTTTATTCTATTCTCGCTGCATATTTATACTCGTTTCGCGTGCGCTAGTATTTTTTTAAATACCGTTTTTATATTTCTCTTGCCGTTTTTCATTGTTTTCTCATTCTTCTACCGTTTGACTGGTTTATTGGTTGGCGACGCCAGGGTTTGCAGTTTGAATTAACTTGTATTCCTGCATTGACGTGGAATTCCACATTTTCTTTTAAGCTGAGTGACATTCACAGGCTTTCGCTAAATTCAAAGTATTAACTGAATGCACCTTAATGAATGAGCCTTAAACACCATCGGAATAATGTTTCTCCAAATGACTTTTCACAATGTCCAGGATATAAGGTCTACGTTGTGGGCGGTACCTCGCTGGAGACCGGTCAGCCAATCAGAATAGCAGAGTACCTCGACACGCGCACAGGAATCTGGGAAGAGGACTTCAACTTCCGGAAAGGTAAAGCACCAAATTTTAGTAAACAAAATTTGTCATCGATACTGAACCAGAACCACGAGCCAGGTAGCATTTTCGATGAAAGTATTGTATCTCGACAAAGGTAATAATGAAAAGCTTCCTCACCTCCCTTTAAACGCTGGTCACCAAAGTTTGTGTGTGCAACTGAAGCCTCCTTGTCGCGTCTCCCAGGTGACGTCTCCAACGTGGCATGCGTACTCCTGGCAGTCCCCAAGATACCCGTCAGTGAGCGCAAGGTGGCATATCGACTGAAGTGGGTCATGTGGTGACCTTATTTTCACTTGTCCGGATGCGGGCAACAAATGTTTGATCGACAAAGTACAAGACTTCTTGGAGAACGTGACTATTCCTGGCAACCTTTGCAACCCCGCTGCATCTTTGTGCCTTCAGCAATGGACTGATGACTTCCGGTGTTTGTAACATCACTACTTTTGACCCCGCGCTCTGATGACGTCACCGGTGGCTTCCCAGAAACGAGCTTGCGACGACAACAACAAAAACATAAGAACGACTACAGTAGTGTGACGGTTTCTGATGCTTATAATAGAAACTAAGACGACGAAGAGTGCTAATCACTATTAAAGAAAAAAATGCTTGTCTTCAAGGTGACGCTGTCTCAGGTTTTCAAAAATGAACTTTTCTGTCCAAATCTTCCTTCTAAGGTGGATGGAAGTTTCTTTAGCGATTCACGTGTATGCATGTGTAACTTGTGAAAACAGGACGGGATTTTTTTGTGTTGGTAGGAAGCTACCTAATCTACTGACAAAGGAAAGGATTTCCTGCGTATTCGTGCATTTCCAGGCACAAAAGCCTCGCATGCACGGAAATGCATGCAGCCACATAAACACGCGCCAAAAGTACAGGCACACAATCTTGCATTGACATAGTCACATTCATGCATATACACACGTATGCACACACCTGTGCGTGAACGAACACCCACCCACACACACACACACACACACACACGTTACTAGCGATGTCAATACATCATTTGGTAATGTCGTTAATCGGTTTGTGAAGTCACCACCGCTCTGTGACGTCATAAGGTCACAGTAAGGTCAATGTCAAGACCTCATGCAGATATTTCCGATTTTATTTGTGCCTGTTATGGTTCCCTGAAAATGGAACTTTCTAGGCTTTTAGGTTCATGGTGAACATTCAATCCTCTGAAATATTAAGTTAATATGTCCTCATACTGTATCCCACCAAATTAGCCAGCCCTCAAAAAAGGCTCCACAGAGGAAAACCAGTGTGCCTGAGACGAGACCCGAACTCAGTAACCCGATCTTCACTGCAGCTCATAATTGTCGCACCACCTGACCCCTGCTGTGACGAAGAGAGGATGATTGTTCGTTCCAGCAGGGATTTTCTTGTTATCATTAAACTACTGCTTGCTGCGTTTTAGTCATCCTGCGAAGTCTTTGTTATTCTGAGGGTAAATGTTTTTGTAAAGAACATCTTTTCACAGGTGCTTTCGTTTCTATTGATACCTGGCGTGGTTCAGCTTCTGTTTAGAAAACATTCAGGGATTTGTCCTGGGAAAAATGAAGGGTATAGGTGACGTCACTGTTCAGTCACATTATATCATTTGACATATGATCCCTCGCAAAACTTTTCCCATTAAAAACTGTATCAAGAGTTGAAGGTTTGCAATGCCTTGTCTTTTGTTTTGGTTGAGAAAATAAAAAAGCGCAATATACATTTCTCCGTCGTGAAAGGCGAAAATGCGTATTTCACCAACAAATACTTTGTTCATGAGTTCATTTTACCACTGTGATTAAAAATGCATTTTTAAAAACTATATTAGAAGTTTACCTAGTACGCTGATACCACGTGTTTTGTGTGTGTGTGTGTGTGTGTGTGTGTGTGTGTGTGTGTGTGTGTGTGTGTGTGTGTATGCGCGCGTATGTCTTTGTTGTACATTCGTGCATGCGTGCTTGTTTATGTGTGTGCATTCGTGAGTGTTTTGGTGTGTAGTCGGATGAAGCAGCTGGCAAAGTTCTCCCCAACTGTCTTAGCTGAGCAGCCCCATCATGGGGAGATCTGTCCATTCCGTTACATTTACGACCCCTGCAGCCTCGGCCTCCCTCAAGAGCGCCTTAAAGGAAAGTCTTAGAATATTGAGCCGATGCTACCTTTAGGGCTGGCTGGCAATATTATCGAGATTATTAATCTTTAATCTTTAACCTTTCATCACGCAAGGAACAAACAGGCAGGCAGATGGAGGAACAGCACAAACTTCTCTCGCACACGCGCTACCATCTCCTGTGGACAAAGACCGAGTTCTACGAGGACAGAACAGTCTCTTTAATCTGTCGCATACGAAATTACAAAAATGCAAAATAATTATGGTCACGAATACACACATGTTGTAGCAGGATCGTATACGCAATAAGAGGTTGCTATCAAAGCTAGGCTGTCATTTAGTTTCGAAACTTATTCTACGACCTTATATAAAGAGGATAAACCAGCTGTCATGAGCAGGTCAAAAAAAAATAAATTAAAAAAGAATGACCCCTGGTACGTTTGAATGACCCTGATGAGGTAAGGGTCAAAGAGGTCGGTGATTCCACAGAGACAGATGGATCATAACCGGAAGGATTGGCTCCTCATCTTTGCCGAGAAAAACACAAGCCAGTGACATTTTCTCAGTTTTAGTTCCTGGGTTAGGCCGAAAGTCTGTCACACAATTTTCTTTTCTAAAAGGTGCTTTTTAATATTTTTAAATTCTACTGAATCCAAAGACAAAAAAAAGTTTCTTTTTACTCGTTGGCGTCCTGTTGTTAGACTCCGTGTCCTAGTTGTTAGTGCAATAGACTGTGGAGAAGAATATCGTTGGTAAGGGACTAGGTCGGGCTTGAAAAAGTTTCTGTCCACCTATCAGCTTCCAGGCAGAAAATGGTTGCCTTATTTGTTAAGGGAGATAAAGACGGCTAACGGAGAGGATTAGACGCCACCCAAGACTCGTTCAACCACTGAGGTTCCCTACCACTATGGCCACAGGACTATAGGGCGACACGAGCATTGAAGGCAAGTGGCTGTGCACCTCACCCTGAATTTTCTTCTTAACTCACTTTACTGGGATTTTCTCACAGAGCAACCGAGTCTTGAAAGCGGCAGGTTTTATCGCCCCAGAGAGAGAGAGAGAGAGAGAGAATATAGCGTGCTAGCATTAAGCATTAATATATATTACATTCTAGTAATATAAGAATAACAACTGGGGCTTCAAACAGCGCGGTACAGGCTATATACAATCACAGATAATTGTGTTAGTTTTAACAGCATAAAATGTCCTCTAGCGTATATATATATATAACACGTTAAAACAAAGTTTTATTCTGAAACTAAGTTTGTTCCAGAATATGCTCTTTTTTGTTTCCTTATGTACCTCAAGAAACTTGAGATAATATCTGATTCCAAAGCATTTGACAACCAAGAGGCATTTTGTAAATATAAACTATATTTAACACACTTTGACGCCCATGTTAAATATGAGAAACTCAGCATTGAGGTATTTAATTTCCCTAAATACATTCCCACAAGCACATATGATTGTGTCCAAGATCTCTTAATTCAGAGACCCTCGGCTGATATCTGAAGCGGGTAGGGTATTGATACATGGTTTAAAGCGGGTATGGAACTTATGTCTGATATAAAAAGTTGGTGGGTTATTGACATCTTGTATGAAGCGGGTACGAGTATGGAATATTTACACCTGTCCATCATATCCTGCTGCTTTACCTGGAGAAACTCGAAAGCTTCACAAGGCTCAGGTTGACCGATGCTTACGAATGATCAAAGTTTTTAATTTTTTTTTAAAAACCGTGAACATTTATAGCAGAAAAGAAAGTTTTCAGGACATTTCGGAGACGCAAAAAAAAAAAAAATTACACGACCTCTATTCTATGACCAATGACAAGGCCTTCATTCTGTGACCAATGACAAGGCCTTCCTTCATTCACCCTGATGGTATGGCTGTGCCCTTATTCTGTCCCGCCTACCCACTGCCGCTGTTGCTATCGTGATCCTGCTGTGGATATCTGTCGTGGAGCTCCTATCTTTGGATATGATGGCGCCCAAGCCCTGAACGCTGATTATCTCTTCGAACCGTACTCCGTTCATGTAGATGTTTGCTTTGCCGTTGCCGTTGCCGTTGCCAATGACCATGACTTTGACTTTTCAGTGCTGGTATCCATGTCGTATGAGTTCTCACTGTCTGTCAATCTGTTGGTAAGGATATGCCGTTCTCCGTCGGTGCATGCTACCTGATCGATGGCCTCTGTAAAGCGTCGGTTGGATATCGGCCTCCCACTGATGGAAATGGAAGTGTGCCAGTCGTGAGGGTTTCTCGCATGATGTTCTCCAAAAAGATGTGGGATAGTACAAGTAATAGGGGACACCCTTAAAGGATGCTCCCATTTAATTATTAGGACGTCTGTGGCAAATGACAGGATTTTCATTCTATGAAGAATGTCAAGACCCTTGTCTGCTCTTCTCGATCTCTGTCGAATCCGATTCAGGTCCATAATAGCTCGTTAGCATGGCGTGAGGTCACAGGAAAGTCCGTTTATGGCGTGCGCATGAGTAATAGTGAATCTGTCACTATGCAGATCGTATTTTAGAGTTAAAAGAAAATTTTATAGATAAATGTTAGAAAACTAAACAATTTAAATTGGAAGAAAGAGCAACTATTTATAGCTGGAGTTCGGTCAGCTCAGGGCTGATTAACCAGAGAACATGCGAAAACGGAAACGGAGGTGGTTGGGCTTTCGGTGGGTCAAGTCATCTGAGTTAGCAGTCCATTAAAATGCAAAATCATGTGATGGGAGATCAAGAACTACGAGTTCCTTATTCACAGAAAATTGTTTTTCGCTTTTGTTACAGCATAGTTGAAAAGACAAAAAATAGGCTGATAGAAACACAGACAGACACAAGACATGGGGAATCGTAGCTTTGCGAGGAATATTTTTCTCAAAACTGCCAGCTTCGTCTTTTCCTTCCGGTGCCACAAGTTATACCCTTTCACGAGATCGTCTGGTTTATTCACAAATTCGAATTGCCAGGTAAACCCGAGCATCTCGTGCTTCAATCTGTCTGTCATTCTAACACCGTTTCTTTTTTTATTGCTAAAATAGTAGATCTTCTCCAGCAGTCCACTCAAGAAAAAAAAAACTGCCCCGTATTGGCAAAACGGACGCTCGTGAATAACTACTATCATCAAAACCACACAAAAATGGATTGCGATTGATTTTTCAAACACTGGAATGCAGCTCAATGACTACGGTTACCTACATTAAAAGCGTCATTACGCAATCGACATTTGTCTCAAGCTGGCATTAAAGTCTGTGGACGTCCTGCGATGGTCGGCGCCTGTCTTGGCGTAGGGGTTTGACACAGTTGTCTCCCCAAGAAGAATTATGCGCATCAGAGCGTCCGTGACGAGGTAGGGGTCAAAGTTCGAGGCCGGGCGGCGATCCTCTAGGAAGCCTTTCCCGTCATCCGCCACCAGTCGCGGAATTCGGATGGAAGCGTTGCGGTCCTCCACTCCCCACCGGAAGTCGCGGTAAGGGGCAGTGCAGAACCAGCCCTGGAGCCTGCTGACGTTGTCCCTCCCGCCGCTGGGGTCACAGATGCCTAGGAACTGCAGGTGAGACTTCTCTAGCTGTTTTATGGCAGCCTCAATGTGTCTGAAATGAGAAGAAAGTCAAAGCGATCACTTTGACTTAGGCTATGTTTGAGTATTATAAGTGTAATAAGCAATTTTCTTTGATACCCTTTCCTTTTCTGTTTTGATTTCCCTTTTTTCTTCGGTCATTCATTGTGCCTGCTGTGTTTGGTCATTCATTGTGCCTGCTGTGTTCTGTGACGTATTGTGCATGTTGTGCAATGTGGCCCAAAGTGCCTGATGTATGCAATGAACCGAAGTCGTTTGCGACGTAGCGTTTGTCGCACTGCGGGTCGTTAGCGAGCCTGTTTACAATGTCACGCAAGGTGGCACAGTGTGTCTAATGACGTAGTTTGGTCATTCGAATAGTGGGATGTTTACGTGTGGTGTGACGTAATGCGCCTTACGTCATCCCGCCGTCCTCCCTCATGGCCTTGGTGCTGACGTTGACGTGACCACCGCAGGCTCCTATTCTGACTCCGGGAACTGGCTTGGGAGCCAAGCTGACCACCAGGCCGAACTCCTCGGACAAGCGATAAAGGATGTAGCGAGCCACCCACAAGTCGTCTGCAGCCTTGACCCCTTCACTCGGCCCGACCTGAAACTCCCACTGCACATGACAAGAGAATGACTTACAACAAAGTATGGCAGAGAGATTAATATTTCATCAAAAGAATAAATTACAAAGAGAAAATTTCAAGAAGAGTATAATTCCCAAAGAGAGTAAAGAAAATTGTTAATTGCTCAAGAAGAGAACAGTTCTTGAAAAGAATAATTCAAGGAAACAATTTCCTGAGAATAACTTACAAAGAGAACCGAAGAAGAGAATGATTCCTGGTTCCTTGCTTTCGCAAATAACCCCAGAATAAAAGTTCCTGAAGAAAATTACTTACAAAGGATAACTAAAGAAAATTGCTTACAAAGGGTAACTAAAGAAAATAACTTACAAAGAGAATAATTCAAGAAGGAAATAATTCCCGAAAAGAATAATCCACAAACAGAATAACTCAAGAAAAAAATGATTCCTGAAGGGAATGGCTTACAATGGCAATAACTCTTGAAGAGGAGACGTCTCTAGAACGCCAGTTCCCTACTTTCAAGCACAATTTTGCGTTTCCAGGTCTGCTTTTGTGAATATTGATTATCAAAACTATTTCATTAACCTGAAATTCAATGTTAATTAAAAACCAAGATCGATGTTAAAAAGAAGAAATATCTCAAGCGACAGTTCTTCCCGTTCAGTAGCATTGTTCTCATGAAAGTTTATTAAGCTAAAATTAAAATTAAAAAAAAATCACTTGAAAGAAGAGATGAGTACAGAATGTAAAACAAGCTGTAGCTAGTGCAAATACAGGGTCACCATTTTACTGTAGTCTCTCACAGCTTGCTCACTTGCTCTTCTTTCACAAATGTGTGTGTGTGTGTGTGTGTTAAAGACGATAGTTCGAGAAATTTTCCCTCAAGGCAATCACTGGCTGATTAAATAATTTAATTCATTTGTTTATAAACTGGTTTGTGAGTATCTGGGATGATATGTTGACAATGAGCCAGGTTGGTCAAGCTATTCACCTGTGTCTTCAGATGTAATAGGGCTAAATACCCCCGGTTATCATATAACCATGGCGGATACATGCGTTGCGGTACAGAGAAAAGAGGTTTTCAGATTGACTGACATGACAGCCTTGACATGAATTTCAGGCCATAGCTTTTACAGAACTTTTCAGAAAGTATTTTGTTTGCTTTTTTTGAAATTTTGTAGCAGACACTCTAGTGACAAACACGCTACGGGCCCAGCTCCTGGTCGCATAGCCTCGATCTGAAAGTTATGAACCAACTAATGAGATGCAAGCAAACTAATGATGTGGATTATAATCCTTCAAGGAGAAAGACTAGAATAAACAGCTGCCGATGTGGTCAAGACGAGCTGCGAGGAAACTGTAAGCCGGGAAAAGTTTGACAAGCGGCCTTCTGGAGCTGTAGTCATGAAGTAGAGGTAACATTATCTCCGGGTTAGCGTTGCGGGATTCTGTGATTGATAACAGGCGCAGAGCTAGTAGGTTGGCTGGTAATCTTCATATCCCTGTCATGCGTCCGGCCCTCTGTGTGGCTACAATAGAATTGCTGTTGGGACTGAACAAAAACCAAACAAACAAAGGGATGCAGTGTTCAGAACTGCTTAACGTACCTGACCCGGAAATGCTTCGGCATTGCCTCCGGAAATGTTACAGCCAGCGTATAGCGCGGCGAAGAGGTGAGCCTCGTACATGTCGCGACCATACGCCTTCGTCGTGCCGTTGGCCTCGTGGTGAAATGGGTCTGAAACAACAGCAAGCACCCAGACTAGTTCACACAGCACCAAGTGTTTAGACTAGTTTAGCTGCTTTTGCAAGTCTCCAGACTACTTCATGCAAGATCTTGTTTGTAAACTAGAACCAAGACGCGACAGAAACAAGTATGCAAGATTAATTCAGACAATAGCAAGCCTCCCGAATAGTTTAGACTGCGGTAAGCCTCTAAACTAGTTCAGACAGCAGTGGGAAGCGGACAACTAAGTGGTTCAAAGCCCAAAAGGAGAAGCGAGCATTCCCTAGTCATCCCAGCTTTCGGAAATAGGCATCTGACTCCACAGAGGGTTGGGGAAAAAGGTAAAGCAGAGAAAGAAAGAGAGATAGATCGGTATCACCTATACAAAAAAAAAAAAAAAAAAAAACTGACCCAGAAAAAAGTGTGGTCTCTAACGTCTCACTTCCCAAAAGAAAAAAAGGTTAGGGAATGACAGTTACTTTGCTCTGCTCTAGAGGCTAGTTTAAGCATACTCATACCAGTACGCTTCTTGGGTTCCTCTCTATCTTATGTTCATGCGCATGTGTGTGAAAGAAAGTGTGTACTCATTAATTACAATTAAAATTAATTAAACACCCCGTTATAAATTTTTTCTTCCTAAAAATAACCAAAAAGTTAACCCATGAAATCTATGAACCTTTTAAAATGCAATTAATTTGTAAAAGTTTTGCTCAGACACCCAGTCTTCTTTCTACGTCATAGAGGATATCATCGGATTAACATAAACTATTAAACGTTTAGACACACTATCGCTCTTTAATTTACTGTTGTTTATCATCGTCTATTGTCTTCACCAGATGTTGACTGATTAGAGTCTCACCAAAAGGCTGCGGTTGGTAGCTGGGTGGCCAGCCGATGGGGTGTCCGTGCACATTGCACAATGTGTATTCCTGCTCCAGCCCAAACCAGGGCTCCGCTGACTTCACCTCCTGAAGAGACATCGTCTCGTTGCAACTTTTCCGGAAATTGCGCACTGAGAAAATAAAGTGCATCAAGTCAGAAAACCAGTATTACTGAAACTTTATTAAATTCTTATTAGTTAATTCCTCAGCAAACACACGAGTGGGGACTGACCATTCGAACGGACGGGTTTACACATCTGCAAACGCAAAGACAGAAAGATTGAAAGACAAATACACTACCACACACAACAGACACACGGACAAACACACAAAATACAGACCAATAAAAGCACACACACACACACACACACACACACACACACACAAAGAGCGAGAAGAGAGCGAGAGAGACAAATGACAAATCTTTATTTACGAGTATAACAAAATAACCAAAAGCTATGTTTTTTTTACATCTAGCCTTCGGATAAAGTAGCAGAAATAAAAAACTTTAAATAAATTCAAAACAAGGCAATAAAAAGAGAGAAACGTCCAGAACTTCGAACGTGCATTAAAAGTACATCGCTTCCATGAGTATTATTAAACCCATCAACATAGTTGTCAGTATTTGTGATAATATTCAATTGACTGGTCCGCCTGCCCGTCTTCCTCTGCAGGTTTATGACACTCTCCTTCCTCACTGTTTGTTCATTGATTCCTCTTTGTGTCTTGTATGTTTTTCTTTTATTCCTTGCCTGCATAGTTGTTTCTCCTTCCGTCCTCGTATTCTGTCCATGTCTTCTACTTGTCTTAAGAGCTGACAGCACGAGCGAGATAATGCGCTACCTACATCACATTTATTACAATGACACGTTCATGCACACAGACAAATACGCGCAGACAGACACAAACACAGAGTTGTAAAGATTCACTTCTGAGTAAACGAAGGTCTCGATTTTTTAAAATTATTGTTTAACAGACTGTTCTGACAGCTATTGTAATAGCTACACAGCCCACACACCTGACGGTGTCCAATCATCGTTGTACACGTCACACAGCAGCAGCTTGTGGGGTCCCCGTCGGAAGGGGTCTTTGTAGAGAGCCACAGGCTTCAGAAACCGGTTCTCCACAGGGTAGTTGATGGCTATTCGCCAGACTGGGCAATCTGTGGGCAAGCCAAGGATAGTAATTAGCGTCTGTGGAAGGAAACGGCGTTTAAATTAAAGTGTAGTTTCGGTTTGCAGTTTGAGGAAAAGGTAAAAAAAGCTCTTCTTTTAAGGAAGTAAATCAGTCACGAAACTGTATCAATTGACGCTGGAAATGCAGGATACGAGAAAACCAGAGTACCTGTCAGGTATAAGATCTTTTAAATTTAAAAATTCGAAAGTCAAAATACAGGTACAGATGAACACATATGCACGCACGCACACACAAAATACAGAAACAGATACAGGTGCACACACGCAAAAACCTGAATATTATATATGTTTTGTCTATTGTTACACAACTTGTAAATTGGTTCATATATAAAAAAAATCGCATCGAAAAAAACGTTTCCGATCCCAAGGCAGTACTTGTGAAAAAACACGAAAAAATCTAACTGTAGACCCAGTAGGATAATACAGTGCTTGCGATGTTTTCAATAATTATCATCGAAATTTAGAAAATATTAAATCTTGCTATTTATGTGCAAATTACAAAAAAAGTTTCCTATATAGCTGTCGGCATCACAAACTGCAGTAACAAAAAGGTTCAAATATTCCAGGTATAAATGCACTGCACAAATCAGCAAAATATAACAAAACCACCTGCTCACCTTCTGGCTTCTCGGGTTCAGACTCGAAAGTGCGGCACTTGCTGTGGACCATGACGTCATCGTCGTCGACGTAGATGTACTCCACCAGCACCTTCGACACTGGAAGTTCGTGCACGTAATGGCTGTGCAGCTTCCGGTTCCAGCGCCACTCGCTCCCCATGGCTTGTCGCCCCCTTGACAAACTGATGATTAGGAGAGTGACATCACCAAGCTGTCTACATTTCTTATCACACAAATGTACGTGTATACGTTTACATTGTCAAGGATGCGGCTAATCACACTAATCTGCGACCGTATGTTTATTAAGCGAGTTCATGAACACTTGTTCACATTATGACTTCTGTCTGTGCATGTGATGTTTGTAAGCGTGTATTTCCAGAGGTGTTGTTCTCTCAGAGTTTGAAAAAATAGAGCTCAAACTAGATTAAAAAAAATTAAATACACTTCACTGGACCTTTAATAGACCAGTGATAATTTTGCTTATACACACAAGCTCTTTGTCATAGAAGTAGTAGACATATATAGCAGACTACACGGTAATGATGTCGGGTTTATCTAGAGTCGCTTGCAGAAAGAAAGAAAAACGAAAAAAGAAGATTTAGCAGCAGTTTTAATGAAGACGAAATGGGTTACATTCTATAGAAACATCAGCATCTAACAACATGTCTGGCTTGACAACGCCTTTGGGTAAAATGCATCTTAGAAGGAACGAAAACATAGGCTGCCTCCTTCAGCCGCTGCTCAAACATTTTCCGACATTGCGCACACATTGACCGCAAAAAAAAATGCGTTCAGTACTCTTGTCTTCGGAACATTCAGCTCTCTTCAATCAATGATTCGACCAGAGCAATGGAGCCAAGTGGGACGTGCTTCACAATGCTGGCGGGGAATTTGTATGGACATCTAACGAATGCCTTCTGTCAGAAGGAGTTTCTGCTTTTCCAGCTGCGCAACCATGATTTCCATGCAGAAACTTGCTGAGTCGGAGAAATAGAGAATGTGTGTGTGTGTGCGTGCGTGCGTGCGTGCGTGCGTGCGTGTGTATGTAAGAAGGCGGGAGAGAGAGAGAGAAAGAGTGGCATTTTTTCATGGAGAAGAGTTATGAAAGAGAACTCAAGGCCTTGAAGATCAACAAATGCAATTTCTTCACGCGATTTGGATTTGTTCATTACAAGACACATATTCCCACATTTCTTTCTGGCAAGATGCTGGTTCTTTAGGTTAGCATTTTTCCAAGATGTCACTTTTTTGCTGGCAAAAAGACATTCATTCCGTTTAAATTCACTCTTGCTGGCAAGAAGACCTTGGTAATTATTTTCCTGCTGACAAGGAGACATACTTCTTATAGACACATTCTCAGTGACAATGGAGCGCTAGTTCTGGTCAACATTTCCTTGCTGGCAAGAAGACCGAGGCGATCTGAGAGGGCGGCCATCATTTCTGGAAGCTTTATCTTCCTCCTATGAGTCATCAGCAAATAGTAAAGGGATCTGCCAAATCATCAGTAAACAGTTCGTGTCATCACAAGTCATCACAGAGTAGGCGAACAGCAACTGTTTCCCAAGTCATAATACCTATTACTATTTGATAAAATATGTGTGTGACCCTCTATAGCACTATATCATATGGTTTGTTCATGTGTATGTGTATATGTATGTGTATGTGTATGTGTATGTATGTATGTATGTATGAGAGAGAGAGAGTAATATTAGGTAAAATTGTTTTATGTCATTTTAATCTTTTAAGTCAAAGAAAACTTTCTTGTGAACCAAAGATAACTTTGGACTTTTACCGTATGCATCCAATAAATATTGTTTGATTAAATAATTCCTTTCTACAAGGTCTTCAGTAAACAGCTCCTGTCCACTGCATTATTGGTAAATAGCTCCCTTCCCCAACCCACGTCCAGCCCACGTGCAACCCACGTCCGATGTGTGAAAGCTTGTGGCGCTGCCACCGCTATTTGGATCTCAAAGTGTTTCCTGGTAAAGCCAACACCTTGAGCTTGCTTTAGTATAGAGGTAAATGGACTTAATTACATCAGGAAGTCTTGCTGGGCTGCACTGACAAGTCTTCCGAAGTGTCCTTTTGGTCTGCGGAATTTCTTACAAACGAAAAGAAGACGAGGGTTTTTTTTTCAACGTGGCACCTAACCCTCTCTTGTCCACTAGTCCCTTTTTTTCGTGCCATCATTAATACTTTCAACTCGACTGAATCTGTTACTCGATGGTCGTTCAAAAGAGGCTGGAAAGAGAATCGAAAGCTTTGACTACAAAAACTAGCCGTAAAATGTTATTGACATGATGCGATTTAGATTGTGTTAACCAGGCTATAAAAAACTATTGACATGACGTGCAGCGTATTTTAAGCAAACTTTAATATTTTATTTTTAATATTTTAATATTTTTAGAATTTATTATGTTTTATGCATTCTTTGATAGAAGTCTATCGATCTGTCTAAGAAGACCGTAGGTAATATTCAGAATGAAAAAATAAAACATCGATTTTTTTTTCTTTAGACTTCCTGCGTCCCAGTATAGCTGCTGCAGGCATTTCGCAAACCCCTCCGCAAGAAAGTAGCCTAAAGCCACGTGATTATTAAGTATCCAATCATGGTATGCTAAATGTTCCCGAACTGAAAAGGGCATGGGCAAAGCCACAGACTTCACACACCGAGCATTCAAGACAAAAGCCTATATCGCCGCCATGGATACTGACTTCCGGTACAGGCAGAAGGCGCTGCATTATTGATGTTTTAGTGGGGTAAACACTAAAGTCACGGTAAAGTTTTCTGTATTCAGATAAGTCTAAAATCTACTTTTAAAAGTAGTATGTAAGTCAATGTGAAGAAGTATTCTGTTATAGCAGGTTTTATTTATTTAGCATATTATTATAAGCATATGATGTAATATGTACGAGGAATGTTCCACTTCCGCCCGGACTTGGAAATAAAAAGAACCCGAAGAATTTTTAAACATTTTTTTTTATTCTTTAACTCTCTTTAATTTTGTTCAACATAGTCGCCACCAATTGCAACACAATTTTCGGCCCTATAGATCAGTTTTTGAGAACACCCAAAAAAACGCCGATGTTGGCATCAATTTCAGCTGTTTCCTCACTCCAGCAACGACCAAATCATCCACTGAGCCTTGGTTTAAGGGTCCAGATTGTAGAACCAACATTTATTACCTGAAATAATGCGATTGAAGCCAGAAGAACGCCCGTGATTGAATCTTTCCAAGAATTCCTTGCACCAGTCCACACGGTGTTTCTTTCGCTTGTCCGCTCAAATCGTGATGGATGATCCTGTGAAGACTTGTAGAAGGAATTCCCAGCTCTATCTCCATCTCCCTGATTGTCACACGGCCATCACTTGCCAGGAATTTCGAACTTTGTCGACATCGTCTGGGTCTCTTGACGTTCTAGGCCTTGGTTCACGATGTTCATCATCACAGCTCAAATGACCACTGCCAAATCGCCGAAACCAGTCTGTGATAGCCGTTTTAGATTGAGCATCATCTTAATAAGTTTGTTTCATCTCCTGCAAACTGTCAACAGCCTGAAAGCCACGCCAAAAGTGATGCAACCTGATCAGTCGAAAGTCATGCGCTGACTGCGCTAGTGGATCACTCAGAAGAGCGTGCATCTCCTATCCATCCTGGGAAAACTAGGAAGAAAAATTATGAAAAATATGTGGAAAAACCCTGAAGAATCCCTCTGTCGAGTTTACATGGTCTGCACTCGCTGATTCATCATTACTATAGTGTACATTGACTAATTAAGCGTCTACTATGTAAATTTTTCAATGCTTTATAATGTTGTAAACGTTGTCATTTACCTGAAATGTCTTCATCAAATCTTTATATTATATCATATTACATAATATTATTAACAGTGCTTAATACGTAATGCAAATTAATTAAAGATGTACTTTTGATCAGATTTTAAATAAACATTAGTCCTTCTTGAAAAATCTTAAAAATTTAACTAAAATGTGTGTTAAAGTGCTTCGCATTGATCGATGGAAAAAAGTGTTTTGACAAGTGTTTACATTTTCACTTACAAAGTATGCAAAAAAAACCCATCAAAATACGCACTTACACTTTAAAAGACTTGTTAGAATCGTTCGTCTGTCGGTTGCACCAACCCGCTGAACGGCATGACCACACCATTTCTACAAATGATGACAAATGTTCGGGTACTGGTTGCAAACATACGAACGCTCCACACTCTTTTTGCCCGTAGTTGAAGTTCCCTGTGCTTTGCCACCGAACTCGAAAAAATCTTGTGTCTAGACTCTAGAGAGTATAGAAGTCTGTTGACGAGACGGTCAACTGGTTCGTTGTCCACTCGATTACACACGGAGATAAGAGTGTAGACAGCCAAGTGGAAACCTTGAAGTGGCAGGTCATGACCTGCCGCACATGAAAGGACGCAAACTGATGTTCCACGCGCGTGCTGTTAGCCATCATTCTCCAGCTCATCAGCTGCATTACCACGCATTAATGAGCACCTGAGTTTCACGGCCCTTACAAAGGATAAAGACCCTGTCTGAGAAGCCGAGCGAACAGGAAAAATTACTCTGGCTCTATCTCTTTCTCTCTGTCATCCATTAGATGCTCACACAATTTCTAGAGCTATGCTTTTTTTCTTGAAGAAATAACCAACCAACCAACCAACCAACCGCTGGTGAACCTAGCACAGGAACGTACATACTTGCACATTCAAAGCCTTAAGTAATTTGAGTTACTTTCAGACTCCAGGCCCCCCTGTAAATATGTTTTAATAATTACCACTTTGTATATGCTCCTCCTTCATTCTCTGTTTATGTCATACTGTATTTTATATTAGTTAAATAGCTTAGTTTATTCTTTCCCTGTAAAGGGGGAGGACTAGATGAAAAAAGAATGCTTGCTTATTCTACCAGTCTTGTAAATAAAATTTGGGGTTCTCTCTCTCTCTCTTTTTATCATTTTCTCAAATTTTAAAAATCTCGATCTCGCTTTATATCTCTCTTTGTGTCTCTTTTCTGTTTCTCTTTGTATCTGTATCTCATGGTCTCTGTCTGCCTTTGCTCTCCTGTAACTAATTTCCTCTTTTACTCTTTGTTTCTCTGTTTATCTGTCTGATTCTATCTCTCTCTCTCTCTTTCTCATCCTTTTATTCTTGCCTCTCGTTACTTTTTCTCTTCCTCTATTTGTTCTTTATGTTTTTTGCTTCTGTCTCGCTCTTTTTCTTTCTCTTCCTCCACTCAGCCCTTCTGAGCTGGTCGTCAACACGCAGTCGAGACAGATGAAACCGGACAAGGAGAAGTGTCACTCCGTCATCAGTCCCCGTCGCTATCTCAACCCAAAATAAAAGTTTGTAATATGTCACCCAGAACCCAGAATGCGGTCATCTGTAAATGACCTGTCACTCGCAGCTGTAATTAATAAGCACACAAAAGTATGAGGCCTGTAAGGTTTGCTGTGAGCGAGAGTTACTTGCCCTTACTTGAGGTAAACAAACACAATCAAGACTAAGCGGCTGTGAGCTGTCAGTGAGGCAGCATAACATTTTTGAGCATTTAAAAGCTGTTTTCACACGATTTTTTCTGTGAAAAATAATGGTCATAGTCTGTGGAATAATCTACATACATTTTTTTCAGCTGGGTAATAAATCGACACAACTTACAAAAAGTCCCTATACTGTCACAGTTGTAACTCGCTTACATAGTTACTGATAGGCATTGGGGCCAACCGTCTCAACAATACCGTCTCAATGTCTTCAAGACTTCCTCGTTATATGTAGGTTAGTTAAAATATTGGCCACACCAGCTGTATGTGGCTGTTATATAACAGCAATAACAGTCGAAAAAAGATTTATCTTATTCTATGAACATTTTATTTCATGGAAAGGCTGTTCATTTTGTACAGTTTGTTCAAAACAAGCATAAATATTTCATAGAAAGGAAATAGAAAAACAAAATATAAAAAGAACTAATTACACACTGCATTGTGAAGTACCCCAAATTTAGTAATTTTCTGACTGATCTAGTAAAAACTGGTAATATAAAATACTAAGGTATTAGTTTCATTAATCAGTTTAATAACTGGGGAAATGAATTATTGTCCGAAAAGACGGAGAGACGGGCAAAATGGATGGATGGATGGATGGATGGATGGATGGATGGATGGATGGATGGATGGATGGATGGATGGATGGATGGATCATAATAAAAGATCTCAAACCAAGCTCTTCGGCTAGCCAACACTCGTTCTGAAGTCTTAACTGGTCTGCAGTCTATAGGTCGGAAAGTCATTGTTTCTTCCCTGGGGAACGCACAAAAGATCAATCGATAGTCCCCAGTAGTGACGACCTACAAACAACCATCATGGCGTCAAGCAGAAAAGACCGGCAGTCGACAAGAAATTTGAAAGTCGTTACAGTTCATATCTTTAGGTCGTAAAGTCATTATTTGTTCTGCTAGTCTGTGCCTGAAAGACACCGGAGAAATAAGTTCACCGTTCACTACGAAAACCAGAGAAAGAGAGCGAGAAGGAAGATCAGACTGAGTGTCATTTTGTTCATTAAGGACATTAGGAATAATAATAATAATAATAATAATAATAATAATAATAATAATAATAATAATAATAATAATTGTGCTCTTTTAGCTTGAGACAAGAACGAGACAAGGAAAACATACGAAGGACGGAGGGATAAACAACAGTTCTGATGATTAATTAAAGACAAATATAGAAAACGCAAAGAGGAATCGGGTAACAAGAACTGATGGTTTCCTGGTTCTGCAGAAGAAGACGAGCGGGGAAGTTTGAAGATGGATTAGCATTGTGTGGACTGTTGTTAGGAGTAATGCCCAAGGAAGACGTGTGCTTAAAATAAACTCCTGGCATGTCTTGATAGTTTGCCAGGAAGATCATTTCCGAACATATGAGGGGGTGGAGGTGCTGCGTTTGGTTTGGTTTAAGTTTGGTGGTCGATCGTCGGTTGGTCATAGTCTGTGGGTCTATCACTTAGAGATAGTTCCTGTCGATGTCCTACTTGTAGATTTTCCGCAACTTCAAGTATGAGCAAGACAAACATTCTATCTGAGAAATTTCCGCTGAATCAGCAAACATAGAAGGCTATTTGCATAACGGGTCCTCATATTTGGAAAAAAACACAATTCCAAAAAAAAAAAAAAACAAGAGGCGGAGCCAATCAAAAAGAATCGATTTTCACCCTCGTGCTGAACAAAGCTCGATGATTACTTTTTTATTCACGCCGTTTAATAATGAGGTCAGTTGTAGCTTGCTGTCAATGTTTTGGTTTTCTTGCACCATAGAAATACGTAAGTCGGTCTCAGGTAGACAGAGACATTTTGATGGACACCTGTAGGGTGGGGGGAGGGGTAGCAGCTGAGTGTCCGTTAGAAAGATAGACTCTGGCAGAGATTTGAATACATGCATGTATGAGGTACAAAATTAATGGGCCGATAGACAGACAACCATGTGGACACAAAAGCAGACTTCCTCACGCACGCGCGCACGCACGCACATTTTGTTGTTGTTGTTGCATACATAAAAACTATACAAAAGAGTGGGCCGACGGATAAACAAGCAGAAAGACACACACACACACACACACACACACACACACACACACACACACACACACACACACACACACACTCACTCACTCACTCACTCACGCTGAGTTTACATCGACAGTCCACACACCAGAGCTCAAACCTATTTTCTCGACTGGCTCTGCGGACATGCAAATAATGTCTGATCATCATCATCGAAGCTTGGCTCTAAAAAAAACCTACCGACGGATCGACGACAGCGACAACGAAGGACTGGCTCCAGCAGCGATAAAGAAACACCCGCCAGCCAAAGACTGGACGTGTTGTCGCCGTTCCAATATTTGCAGGCACCCCACGCCACCCCCCCCCCTTAGCAGCCCTGCAAGCTGCAGGCAGTACACGGTCCCGGAAATGGGATTATGCCATCGATTGTTCGAAAGCCCTAGTTACGCCAGAGCTGCGCGAGCATCCTCCCCTCTGGAGGCTGCGGCATCAGGCGGCTTGTCATAGAACGTGCCTGGCAAAAAAAAAAAAAAAAGGAACTTGTCTTCATTCGTCAAGGGCCCAACGCTAGATGCCAGCAATAGTGTGGGTTGCATTCTATTCTCGCCAGGCGTGGCTACCTTCGAAAATATATCTTGTTTACCTTGCACTGTCTAGGTCGCTTTGTTTTTCCTGACTTCCGAGAATGGATTTTTATTTTTTGGTGTGGTTTGTAATTAACATGGTGTGCGAATAATAGTTTTCCTAAACGTATAGTTTGAATATCACCGTGTGTTTAACAATAGAGTATTAGAGCTGGGTAGACATGCATGCCTGAAACAGCCCCAGAAACCGTACACAGACCTTGCACAGAATGTAGCCACCGTTTTATCTTCAAGATATTGTCTATGTTTTAAATTAAAATGTTAACATTTCATTGATTTCTTTCTTTTTCAAATGATGCGGCTTAGCTTTGTATAGTAAATACCTATCTTTCTCGCTTCCTTGTTATCTGCCTCCCAGCTTTCGTTGTGGAGATACAAAAAAGTGGTCCCCCTTTGCCTCCCCATAAGGAGCATGTATGACGAAAACTGGGGAATGGAGTACTCTAAGAAGCCCCTTGACGGCCAGGATTGCGAACAGGAGTAACACAGCACGAGCGTCCTGAGACAAGATCTGAACCCAGGACCTATTTGTTCTCCTTATAGTGATGGATGATGAGCGTTTAACCAGTCCACTACACTACCAAACACCCTTATCCACGGATGTGAGTGGATGCCTGTGAGTGTATGAATGTGAGTGTCTACAAACTCACTCTCGTCTTGTTCAGAAGTTCCTACTATTGTTTGGCAGGAGGCCACAGGCTATGGTGATATGCGGATGCGTATACAAAACAACAACTGTGCCTAAAAAGTGTTGAAGTCTAGTTATAAACACATATATTTCTACAGAAACGAAATAAAAAAAAATAAGATCGCACAATTAGAGTACAATCAACTTCGGGCTTGATCTGTTATCGTATACTTCAAAGAAGTGGACCAAGTCTCTCTTACTTATGGGTCCATAATCCGTTATAAATGTACCGTATAAAACGGAATCTTCTAGCTAAAGAAAGCCGATGTAGGACATAATCCTCAACTGTTTGTGCATTCTCCACACAAATTCTTCAAACCTTCAGCACCACCATCCCTCCTTGTTCAAGCTGTATGTCTGAGCCAGCCCTTTACCCTGGAAGTTTTAGATTCTTTCGGAACTGTATGAGTTTTTGTTTTTTTTGCGCCAGACGGTTTTGGCCGCGCTTCCGACGCACGGCGTCACAAACATACATGATGGAAAAAACAGAAGAAAAGCAAACAGATGATGACAAAAATGAAAAATATGATGAAGAATTCACGCCTTAAATATATATATATATATGTGTGTGTGTGTTTGTGTGTGTGAGAGAGAGAGAGGGAGAATGAGCGTGTGCGAATGTGTGCGTATACATGCAACTCTCCTCACACTCATGCACACACACACACACACACACACACACACACACGCACACACACACACACACACACACACACAAAGGAGGTTCCTACTCTGACCTGACAGGGTGGTTTCCTGACACGTTTACATGTCTGTGTATGTATGCTTGCTGGCACCTACAATGTTCATACACTTTTAATGGATGAACAATTTTTCAATAGACTAATTCTCTCTTCCTCTTTTTCTGTCTCTTTTTAGTTTCTTTTTCTCTCTTTCCCTCTTCTCTTTCTTTTCTCTCCCTTTCTTCAGCTCGTCCTTCCTGTTTCTCTCTTTTTCTCTTTATCCCCCTTTCCCCTCTTTTCCTTCTTCATCTCCATCCTTCTCTCTCTCTCAAGGACTTTATTTCGTTGCTTAATGGTCACGTGGTCACTCAAATATTCTTATCTTTCCTATATTGAGCGTTTTGTATATACATAGTGTATAAACTTTTAAGGGCCTATCCTGTTGACTTATACAAAACCTACATTTTCTACAACACGGTACCTATAATGCAGGTCATAAGAAAATTCCTGAAGAGTATACATATATATATATATATATATATAGAGAGAGAGATTCAGTGTGTATAGTGCATATACTAATGCAGTGTGTATAGTGTATCTACTATTACAGTGTGCATACTAATAGTGTTTGTTGTGTGTATATTAACGTCATTAGTAGTGTATACATTAGTGCAGTGTGGATATTATACACATACAGTATCTGTAATTTACATACCGATACAGTGTAGTGTATATAACAATATAGTGTACATGCTAACATAGTAGGAATGCTACACCCTCACACTGTGTTCTTGGTGTCCATACTAACATCGAATACATGTTAATATAATACATACTACACCCTAATACTGTGTTTTTGGTGTTCATAATAGTATATATATAGTGTACATGCTAATATGTTTTCTTGGTGTCCATACTAATATAGAATACATGTTAATATAATACGTGTTACATCCTAATACTGTGTTCTTGATGTTCATAATAGTATAGTGCACATGCTAACATAGTAGGAATGCTACACCCTAATACTGTGTTCTTGGTGTCTATACTAATATGGAATACATGCTAATATCGTATTCATGCTACACCCTAACACTGTGTTCTTGGTGTCTATACTAATATGGAATACATGCTAATATCGTATTCATGCTACACCCTAATACTGTGTTCTTGGTGTCCATACTAATATAGAATACATGCTAATATTGTATTCATGCTACACCCTAATACTGTGTTCTTGATGTCCATACTAATATAGAATACATGCTAATATCGTATTCATGCTACACCCTAATACTGTGTTCTTGATGTCCATACTAATATAGAATACATGCTAATATCGTATTCATGATACACCCTAATACTGTGTTCGTGGTGCTTATACTTATATAGTGTACATGCTATACCCTAATACTGTGTTCTTGGTGTTCATACTAATATAGTGTACATGCTACACCCTAATACTGTGTTCTTGGTGTTCATACTAATATAGTGTACATGCTAATATAGTAGGAATGCTACTCCCTAATACGATGTTCGTGGTGCTTATACTAATATAGTGTACATGCTACACCCTAAAGCTGTGTTTACATGTACTGACCCGTGACCGTGATCCGTGACCCGTGACGTTGCACTCCAAGACTCCTGTCACCTCAGCCTTCACTCCGCCTGCTCCATGGTGGACTCACGCAGCAGCACAAGCAGGCATCGGAGACTTTCGTAACACTGGCCGATCGAACCTGCAAGTCTCTCTCCACGTTTTGTCAGCACACCTCGCCGGCTGTTCCACTGTTGTCAACGACGCCCGCCGTCGAGTGCGGTCAGCAGCGCCACCAGCCGCCAGCGCCAGAGTCCGCCTGATTGCTACGGGTAGGTGTCGCCACTTCTAGCTGCTGGCGAGCTGCGCACGCAGTTCATTCCTTTCCACCGCCACCTACCCCTTCCCCCACCACTTACTTCCCTCCACTCCCCGCCTCTTCTCCCCACCTCTCTCGACGACCTTGATCAGGTCTTCCTGGCTGCAGTCGCTGGCCAGACGTGTGTTGGCTGCAAACTCTGGCAAATCTGCGACATATCTGCACTCGGTTCGCACTCGACTCCTGCAGCCGAATGCACAATCCACCTTCCCCCCCCCCCCACCCAACACTACTGCCCTCATCCCCGATTATTAATTAGCCGTCTACCAGAAAGGCGTCCCTCCCCTTTTGGGAGTTCGCTCGTGCAACAGCAGTTTGCACGTGCCTATTCCTCACTCGACTGGCAAGCTGGGTATTGATTGGTCTGACAGATAGATGCGGGGCTTCCAGAGGAGAGGTAGAAGGGAGAAGAAGTAGATATGGAGGAGGACTGGCTCTCGCTGAATGGCGGGGAAGATTTCCAGCGAACCTGAAATGGTCGCTTGTTGATGTTTTATGCCGAGTCATCAAATCTTTCGCAGCGTGCTAAGCCACTTTTGCCGAGAGGTAGGGCGTCTAGAGAAGAAACACGCCTGTATGCTGTTTGGCAATGAATACACCGAAGCAAACTGAGCCCCTACCCCACGCTCTCGCCCTACAACTGTTACTGTCAGTTAGAATACGTGTTTATTGTGTAGACAAGTCAAGGACAACTTTAAAGAGAAGGCCTGGCAGCGGGTTAAACAGAATTGGCAAGAAAACAAGATCAAACGTTTTGGGTCCTGATGGGTTAGAAACTACACAGACAAAGGATGAACATGTACGGAGGTAGAGAAAAATATGAAGGACAGCAGTGAGTAAGATTATTATAAACATTGGTCACAGCGCCTGACGTGAAGCTGGTCAGAAATGGTCCTGGACACTGAGCTGTTATGCAAAAACGGTTAACTAGGTTATTTGCTGCTGAAATAAAGCAAAGGAAACGAGATATAAGCACACGAAAAGAGAAGAAAAGAAAAATATACAATGTTCACTGTATATAAACACAAAGAGGAAATGAACAAGGTTAATTATTTCTAACAGAACAGAAAGCAGAAGGAGCAAGAAAAAGAAATACAGAAAAGAACAAACAAAAAACAAGAACAAGCAGACAGGTAGGCAATAAAACAGGCAGAAACTAGGACCAGCACCTCAAAACTACAAATCACAGGAAACAAGCCCTGAAGGAAAAGTCCTTGAAAGCTATCGATCTGTACGGTTTCCGCAAGTGTTCGATCGCAGTGATTAATTTGCAAATGTCGCTGCTACAAGACATCGCACTCACAAATTTTTTTTTTTTTTTTTTTACACACATGGTAACTTTTTGCTTGTCTTGCAGGGATGGCAGCTCTCGTGAATCTCAACTATAGGTCGCTCAAGACGGAGGCACACTCTGTGCACTGTAGCCTGAATGTCGATGGATGGATGGCTGTCTACACATTCTTCCTTCTCATTAACCCTGTTCAGTCCAAAATAGGTTAAAGTAACATGTTTCGAAGCCACCCTATCTGTTTAGCTGTGCGCGGGTGCAGAATAACCTGCCTCACAAAGCATAGATATTTAGAAGTAGACACATCTTTTGTTTTTCTGCAAGGTTTTTCGAAAGTTATGGTAGAAAAAAAAGTAGATATGTGTGTGCTAGGGAAGGGGCTAGAATTTCGTAAAATATTTGGTAGATCCCCAAGCATAGCGCATGGCGAAAGCGAACATAGACGAGGTTGATCTCTCATGTTAGGAATTTACTGGACCACGTGACCTAATTCAGCAGTCCCTTAGCAGCATACAGTCCGTACACTGTACATTTACATAGCGCCCGCACCCCGCAGGCTATGGGTTCTTGGGATCACACTGCACCACTGGGGAGGTGACACGCAGACCAGTGTTGAGCTCCAGGAAATTTACCTCCCTGCTGACAACCTTCCAAGGCTTTACCTCGAAGGGGCTGAGGCTGCAGGTGTGTCATATGGTAATAAATGAGACAAAGCAATTGAAGAGTCGAGAATAATGCAGACAGATTTTTAGGTAAGACACTAACAAACCAACTAACGACATCTTCTCTTCTTTCTCCTCCATCACGTGAAGTCTCATAGCCACCCTCCATAGCAAATCTAATACTCCATCCAAAAACTTTGTTTCTGAATTATCGAGTCAAGTTTTCCATCGATTCCTTTCGACGAACAGTCTGCGCCGGAAGTGTCGCTCTAGCCCTCAGTCGATAGCAGACGACACTTTCGCATAGCATGCTGGGAGGATGGGGAAAAAGCGCTCACCTAGCTAGCCGTAGTCGATGCACACGGGGAAGAAGACGAGGAAAGAAAGGGCAAGGAGGTCAGACTTCCTCCTCCTCCTCTTTGATAACTACATCATGGGTGTCTCAGCGGCTCGGATAAGTGGGCAAATTGGCGAATTTTCTGTGGATTCTCCGATCGATCGAGTGTCTCCAGAGTCGTGTATGCCAGCACAGCCAGCAGCACTGCTGACGTGGCCTGTAAAGAAATGAATGAAGTGCGCTGAGGCGAGAGATGCGGTTCGTGTAGCGTTTGCTTTGCCGAGACCAAGGAATGCGCTGTAACCGAGACTGCAGGCAACGCCATCTTTAAAGCTGACATTGGCTTGAGTAGTTTACTATTGTGTGTAACAAATTCACAGTCATAATACTTCTTATCTTGATTTCTCACATGGACAACTCACAACTGTTAACCCTCCGGACGACCAGCCTGTAATACTTCCAACCACCTATCCACCCTCTCAAAAATAGCATGTATAAACCTGTTATCTTGATCCAATGCGTTTACTTAGTCACAGATAAAACTAACGAAATATTCTGATTTAAGCCGTAATTCGTGAATTTCTGAGGATAACCATGATACCGGAAACTCATAAGGAACTAAATGTCTGAGGCGAGTTCACTGCTACCATGGCCATGGACTTTCCAGGCCCGTATTTTCCGGAAAAAACGAGGCCTCAAAAAGGTGAAACAAGAGAAACATTAAAATGGATTTGTTTTCAATTGATGGAATGAACTAAAGAAAAATTGTGAGGGACAATTAATAAAGACCGCATTATTTAAACACCAGCACGAGCTGTTATTTATTGTATTTATCGTTCTGGGAATAGTGCGTCAATAATTAAGTTTTGGCAAAAAGCTTCTTTGTGAAAGAAACATTCATAATGTATAATCAATTTTCCCAGTGGTGTAAATGAAATGGAAGATAAAGCTAAAGACGACAATGCAAAGTTTGGACGTTTACTTTTTACCTCTCTGTGGCTATGTGGAATTTCAGCAACGTCATTGACATTATTTTTTACTTCTTCATTGATGAAGAATTTTTAAAATTGAAAACAGAGCTTTAAAAGCTCCTTTTTTGACCAATGTAATGAACATGCCTATAAAATATTTATTCAAGTTTATACCAGCTGTCTTACAGATTATTTGTATGCATACGGAATGCTATTTAGGAAGTCAATAAGGTTTAATTAAAGTACGAGAGAATTCTTAGTTAGAATTATGAAATATTTGTAACAATTGTGCTTGCGTCTCCCTATAATGTTTACATTTTGCATTCTGATAACAGTTTTTGTGTTTGTTCACTACATCAGATGCCGTTAATATATACAGTAATGTCTCTAAAATTCCAGTGTCCTTTTGAAATGCCTTTAGCCTCTTTGATATGTTTGTCTGTTATTAGTTGTTTCTCTTTCCGTCCTTTGCATTCTGTCCATGCCACCTACTTGTTTTAGCGCCAAAAGCATGCTCTTTCGTGATTATGTGCTACATATTAATTGACAATTAATTTTCTGAAATCATCTGACTACAATGTTTGTATCATTTTACTTTTTTACGGTGATATATGGCATCAGACCTGGCTCTGGGGACTGGTGGAATCATTGCAGAGGACCATGTGTGTGTGTGTGTGTGTGTGAGAGAGAGAGAAACTACCCTACAACTAACCCTACTGTACAAGAAGGAGAATGTGAAAAAAACATTTTTCTTTCTTTTATTTTATGAATGTACATACCGACATTACGAATTATGAATGCACACAACTTATTCTCACATTTATTTTCATATTTAGAGTTTAAAATATTTCTCTTACACTTATAATATGTTGGCATGTATTATCAATTAGTTCATTAGATAAGTATGATTGCCACTGGTAGTTAAATAATGGTACTATCCTTTTATGTCTTTTTACATAGCTCTAAAACGAAAATATGAAGACAAAGAATTCATGCTCCTAATCTGCATTTGCATACGAAAATTTGTGTCATTACCGTTGTAAGAAAATAATGCAGGTTGGTGACACACAAATGCTAGAAATATGAATATGAATGAATGGTTGAATGAAATATCCACAAGTATATGGGGTAAACTAAATTAGTCAAGAAAATGACCAAGTTTACATCTCAAAAGTGCACGGAAAATATACAAAATAATCTGACATTTCTTTGATTATTTGCTGTTCCATCCATTTACACTGTTATAAAAGCACGATGTGTCTGAATACATTACAAAAAAAGAAAAGCTTCATTGATATTACCAGCTACGAAATGGTGTCACACAAACACATCATGAATCAATCTAGTGATTTTTTTTCAGTCTCAGTTCTTCTTTAATCGTAAATGTGGGAAAGGCAAGTGAATTCTACATCCAGTATTAAGGGCCTTGTGATATACAGGTCATTGCCAAGATGTTTCAGTAGCCACTATACCGGCTCACCGGGCCTCGTTCTGGTTTCAAGATGGCACTTCCGTGAATGAGGGCCATTAGTCTGGGGAAACCTTGACATTTTCCCCTTTTACTTTACAGGCCTGGCGAGACACTTTCATTCTCTTGTTTACAGCCGTGTTCGCAAGTAGGGAAAACGAAAATAAAAGTCGTAATGGTATTGGAATTCAATTTCAGATGATTCCCTACGCATGTAAAAAAACTTTTATTATTGTTATTATTTAGGGCAGTGCAGTACGGTCCTTAATGGTCTCTCGTTGAGCTAGGCCATCAAATCTCGCGCTTACTTCAAGGGAAAAGGAAATAAAGCAGAAAGAGAAAAAGGCGAAATCAATAACACCGTCAACACAAATGAGCACTTATACGATCGACAACCAACAGCAAAAAAAAAAGAAAAAGAAAGAAAGAAAGAAAGAAAAAATCGAACTCAACGCCGTCAAGAACGCTGGGATAAGACAGTCGCCATGTCTGATCGCATACCTGCCGTTATCGATTCATGCTCTTGATGTTCCCCTGGCAAAGGTCGGGAAGTCAGGATGGTGAGCCAACATTTTCGTTTGATGTCATCGAGAAATCACAATCTGCTTCGCAGATAGGTAGCCTCCGTAAACTGTCTATTATTATTATTATTATAAGGGGGTCGCGGACAGTTGTGAACCAATGATTTCAATTTATAATTGTAATAAAGACCGTGTATCCATACAGACAGGGAAAAAGCATTCTTTAATCGTTAGTATTCATCCCAGAGAGATAAGAGTATTGTTTACTCTATACGAGTTTTGAAAAACAATGTTGAAAACTTTGAAGACACCCATTGAAAGCAAGAACAATGCATTCCATCAGAACAAAAATATTTTTTTTAAAGTTGAACGGTGTGTATTCGGGCCACAGGACTGCGTTACATGTTACATCCTGTCCTTAACCTTTTGTGCAAGTAACACAAAAAAGTAGAATAAATGCTTACTTTAAGGAGAGAGACAAAAGTCTGTGGAATTCAGCTGTCAACCAACAATGAGTTAAAAATGTACAACAATGATGGAAAGATAGACAAAAATGTATAAAGGAGGCAACAGCATGCGCGAGCTTCTTTCTTTCGTTCGCCTATGCACGCATATACCTGCAGGATATTCAACCATTCGTATGCAAATGTGTGTGTGTGTGTGTGTGTGTGTGTGTGTGTGTGTGTGTGTTGCTGATGTAGTGTGTTTGCATTCATATACTTAAAATGTCTTACAATAATGTGCAAAATACAAAATACATTCAACAGACAATATGATGGAACCTCATTTATGACGTTGAAACGTTCAGTAGACAGTTACTGCCTAAGCACGTGCAAGTACGCTCTCGAGAAATTAATTAAAGTTATAATTGCATTTATATATATAATATAAATATATATATTGTTTAACGTCTTCACTTTACAAGAAAAACTACAAGTCCTTTGTCTGTAATCCTATCAGAGTAAAGTGCCCAAGAGGTTCTTGGCTAAAAGCCGAGTTTCCGGGCCAGCAGAACCGGTTTGCTGCCGGCATCAGTGAAGGCGGAAGTGAGGTCATCGCGCTGTTTGTTGGTAAACTGCGTGTCGTGCTCCTGGAGAACATCGAGCAGCAGCTCTACCAAGCGAGCCTGACGAAACAGCTGCAGTTCCAGAGACATCACCTGTAACGTGCCGAAGAAAGACTCTTTCGTGCATTTTTAACTGGAAGTCTACAGAGAGTTAACAGTGGTGATGAAGTTGCATAATGCATCTTCTCACTATACAGCAAACTTTATAACCTTTACAAAGACTAGGAAAAATATCTCCTAGCCCTTTCGCAAGTGAATGCACCTGCGCGCACACTCACTCACTCACTCACTCACTCACTCACTCACTCACTCACTCACTCACTCACTCACTCACTCACTCACTCACTCACTCACAGAGTACAAACATCATGCCATAACATACTACAACGTAAAGACATGAAGAGAATTTCTGTCCTGATTCTCCCGATGAAGGCCGATACCAGAGAAAGGAAAGGGGATACCCAAGGAGTCTCTTAACTTGATTCCGATTTTTTTTTCGTTTCAAGATTATCACCCTGATCTTTTTATTGCCTTTCGTCGTTGTTGTTTTTCTTGGGTTTTTTTCTTCTTCCTCCTCCTTAGCTTTTCCTCTTCTATTTTATCACTTATCCTGTAATTTATCAGATATAAATAGTGGTCTATGTACTATAAGAATGGACGAATACGAATGCGTTCGTCCAAAATAGTATCAGGAGCTGATTGTTTTTGCACCAGGATTCGAGGAAATAGCGTATGCACGTGTTTTTGCTAGTCTGAGGAGCTGTGAGTAGAGGACATGTGGTGTAAGGGAGCTCACTATACCGCATCCCGTGCTAGTCTCTTTGTGAATGTTGTAATGTAATCCCATTCCCCAGCCATCCGTCAAAGTGCGTGGACGTTTGTTCTGTGTACTGAAGGAGGGAATCATTTTAGGAAATTATAATTCTTGCGTACACAAAAGGTACTTGTTTTTATTTCTTTATTTATCTATTCTGTACATTCGTTTGTACATCCACTGGCTGAGGGCACGCCTCTTCTTATCCGCCGGTGCGCGGCGACACACCATTCAGCGGAAGACAAGAGTCGCCATCCCAGCCACGTGCCTGCGCGGAAATTCTGTGTGAGGCGAAAATAAGTTGTGAAACATGTGGACCATCCCTCTTGCCTGTCAAATCGGCGTCTATATATATATATATATACCTGACTGCAGTAAGCTTGGACATTGTTAATCATGTTTGATTGGGTTATCAGACAATGCTAGACTTATTTAATACGTTGATCGGACACTGCTAGTGATGTTTACTACGTTGGGAGGACACGCTAACTTTGCTGATGTTGATATTTAATTCCGTACATGTTGGTATGAAATTCTAAATTTTGGTTGGGATACTTTGAAACATGATGTTGATAGTATCACCTGGACACTTAACTGTGTATTTGTGTCTATAAAGTCTCTTTTTGAACGACATTGCTTTGACATTCTTCTGTAACAGTCGTATTTAGCAAACTCCTTTCTAAGGGAAGTATGTTTTATCACTGGTAGCTTAGCCAACTATAAATTAAAGAACATTGCACCAAAGAAGCTCACAGTATTATTTATAGGCTGAGCCTAAAGGGCAGCCCACTGGCAGATCATTGTGTGTTTAGCTGAATGAAACTGGAATTTAAGGCAACCCTTGTTTCTTTTTATATTGCTATCATAATTATACACCTTGTAGCTAAACAATCTACCTTTGCCTGTAGGCGGTCACCTGTTGTTCGATGGCTGGTATCTGCAGAACAGTAAAATAACATGTTAATAGTGTAAAGTATCCCGGGGTGAGCTTAATCATGTAAGGCAAAACCTCGGCTGACCACATGACCAGGGCTTCGCTAGAATTGGTCAGACAGCGGGGGGGAGGGGAAAGTATTGACGCTCATGACAAAAGGTATTTCCGGAACTTGTATATAAAAACAGTGGAAACACGTGGCTTGCTGTCCTTTTTTTTCCCCTTATCACTTCGGGAGATACAGAGATGTAGCAACAAGTCACGTGGTGAGGAAGACTGAGATGAGCTGAAGGGAGGACGTCACCTTACGATCTCAAAGATATTAAGATGGTAAAAGTAGGCGTTTAGGTAAAGGTTAGCAGGCGGACGTCTATGTTTAATTGTTTTGAGTGGAATTAATATTGTTGTAGAAAAAACAGTGTGGGTTTTAAATTCCGTTGGTTTGTTTGTTTGTTTCTTTCAAAAATATTCATTCTACAAGCGTATCAGGTAGACCAATAATGATGGTACTGTGCCATTCAAGAAATATCACGAAGGAATGGGAGATAGGAAAATATTATTAATAAAGGCCACATGCTGTTTCACATTAAATTTTCTCTTTAAAATGAGATAAACGTATTCACTTTATGTATGTCTTTCAAAACTCTTCTTGTCTTGTCTTATGTATCCACCACCATCTTTCTCTTCCTCCCTTTCGACCCTTACCTTTATCTTTCCGCTTTCCGTCTTATGTAACTAAGCCACGTGGCTTTCAGTATATCGGGAAAGGGGTACAGCCGTGTATGTCAGGTAGCAAGGTGCCCAGTCACACTCCTTTTTTTTTTCTCTCTCTCTCTCTCTTCTTCGTTCTTATTTTGTAATAGCTGCGCGTCTCCCAGTACGGCGGTCCCCAGATATTTTGTGTGGTTGATAAAAGAAGAACCAGTCTGGTGCGTGGGCTATCCTGTAATAGTGAAAAGATACAACCAGAGCGAGCAACGTGCTTCCCCTGTTGTATTTACACTTTCCAGATACAGCTTTTGGCATGCGCACACTTGATTTCCCCTTCCGCTGACTGACCAATCCTAGTGATGTGATTAGCGGAGGTCTTGCCTCATGTGATACCAGTAAAAGCCACAGCAACATCACGACTGCACGAAGAATCACCTCAAGATACTCCGAAAATTAAGAAATGGTTTAATGGTGAATCACGGTTTCCTGCGTGTATCCGGTCATTTGACTTGATCAAGTGAGAAATTTATAGGTGTTCCTAAAATACAATTAGTTCAAACGGCCATATCGAAAAATGGACAAAACATCAAGACAATACATCTTGAGATGTATAAGAAACTGTTCATTATCCTTCCCTTTCAAACCAAATTCTTAGGCATTTGATTGTATTTCCCATAAAAATAGATTAATAGCAGCTTCTTTTTTTACATCAAAATGTAAAGATGGACGTTCTTTTGATAAAGCTTTAAAATCTTTACACGGAGAGGAAAATGTGCCATAAAGGCACGACTTTTTTTTTTACAGCAACTAACAACTGCTTAAAAACGGAAAGATGGGATTACCTTGGCCTCTGTTGCTGACGCCGTGGGCACTTGTGTCATCGTTACCCGGCCCGGCGGACTTCTTGTCGGTCTGTTTCTTCTCCCACAGACGGAGCTGCAGTCAATCAAGCACGAGCTAACGATGAGACCCCTGTCAATCCACGGTTTTGTTTGTTTTTGGTATGGGATTTTTTTTTTTTTGCAACTCATTATTCGATTAGCCGTCGATGGAAAATGACATTACTAAATAAAAATGCCACAAAATCAACACGATTTTATCTTTTGGAAAACAAGTTCTGCACACACTCTCCATATGAAATGATTACTTCAGAGAGATCAGATTACTTCAGATCATCATCATCATCATCATCATCATCATCATCATCATCATCATCATCATCAAGAATCTACGTACCAGTACGCTTGATTTCTCGACCTTGAGCTTGCGGATATGGAGTTTAAGTTTTTCGTTTTCACCTGGAAAAGAAATAGTTAATAAAAAAAAAAGATGTGCAGGAGACGAGATCTGATAAATATGAGAAAAACCGCAAGATAATAACGACAATGTTGAGCCACGTACGCTTTACGTTCCACGCCTCCCTGATGGCGTCCTCGCGCTTGGTGGTCAGGTCCCGCCGAATGGTCTGCCAGGTCAGCTCCCGCTCCTTGCCGCTCTCCTCCAGCCGCTTGTTCTCCTCGCGGCTGCTCCTAACTTCCGTCTTCAGAGCCCCCAGCAGTCCTGGCGCAACACGTAGGACGTCAGAGTTTTAACATCTGTGTGTGTGTGTGTGTGTGTGTGTGTGTGTGTGTGTGTGTGTGTGTGTGTGTGTGTGTGTGTGTGTGGTGCCATAGTTGAGGTAATAAACATGGACCAAAGTTACTTCTATGAGAAAATGAAAAATCACGAAATTAGTACAACATCTAGTAGGAGTGGATGTTGAGTCGAACGCACGCGCGCGCGCAAACACAGACTCTCTCTCTCTCTCACACACACACACACACACACACACACAACCATTAAATTTGTGACATACTCCAAAGCACAACACTGGCACTTAAAAGAAATCTACGATTGATTGATTGATTGATTGATTGATTGATTGATTGATTGATTGATTGATTGATTTGCTATAAGGAAGACTACTATATCTGCTTTTGAAAGTCGACAGGAAGTTTAGAATTTCATTACTTGATGACAAAACCACCCTTAAACACTGTTAACTGTTTATTTTAATGTACGAAAAGCAAGCTTCAAACACTACTCCACAAACAGACCAGGCGTAAAAAGATTGTTAGCAGCTCCAGGCGAAAGCGAAGAAAGTAAGACAAAATGTCAAGAAAAACAGACAATTCTCGCTGTGCCCATGGAAATTAGGTCCTCAGCTGGGTGTTGGTGTAATCAGTAAAGAACGTACGTTTCTTGTTGTCAAGCTTGGACTTCAGTCGATCTCGATCTTCTTTAAGGCGCTCGACGTCAGATCTCGCTCTCGTTATTTCTCGCTCGAGTGACGCCATTTCCGACTGCAGCTTTTGGTTCTCATTCTCCACTTCCGTTTTGATGGCTGAAAAGTGGAAGACCTTAGACTTCAATACTCTGTGTAGAAGACCACAAGCTCACGTCAGTCAAACCATTATTTTTTTAAAGTCGTTTTAATTCACTCACTCTCTACCCTCTCTCTCTCTCTCTCACACACACACACACAGAGGAAGAGATGTGGAAATGGGGGTAGCTGGACTAGCTCACAGTGTACATAAACCCTGTTTGGCGTCAACTGTGATGTAACAGAAATTGGCAATTAACTGTGAAACTAAGCATCCAACAAAGCAAGGGAGTTTTTCGAGGTCATTGCGTGTGTTCTTAATACTTCTCGACCGCTTTATTGGTCATCATCATCTCAAATTACTAAAATATGCATTTACTACTGGAAACAGCAGCCCCGGGAGAATTAGAGCGTCTAGAAAGATTTGGTGGGATGATGATGATGATGATGATGATGATGATGCCCTACCTGACGCACGTGCCAGATCCTCCCTACAGTGACAGAACTCTGCTTCTTTGCGAGCCAAGTCTATTTCGCACCTTTCACGTGCAAGGACTACGCGAGACAGCTCTTCCCTCGCACGTGCAAGCTCCTGATCCATCGTGCTGGTGTGCACTTGTAGCTTCTTCGCCTCTGTTTCTTCTGAGATGGCTGCAGGAAGTGATGACTCTGATGCTAAAAGCAAACCAAAATGTAATCTAAGTGCAATCCAAGAGAGAAACGAAACGGTCCATAAAAGACGTAAGAAACAAAAAGCGAAAAAAACCTCTTCTGACAGGTATCGCATTATGTGCGGATACTTTTAGTCTTCTACGAAGTACCCTTTCATGGGGTACAAGAAAGTTTTTCTCGCAAAAATCCCACTTGAATACACCATTGTCCAGTGGAGACGGCCATAATTCACTTACGCACTGACTATGGTATGCGCATTCGTGGTCGTGGTTCACGTTCGCATTTTGTTTTATGTCTTAGTTCTTAGTTTTAGATGTTTTTTTTTTAATTCAGGGTTAGGGTTAGGGTTTGTACATCCAGAATTATTCTAACCGAATACCAAATATCATGGCTGAGAAAGGTTAGCTAGTCAGAATGCGATTAACAAAATAAGGTGACCGGACACTTAATCCCCAGACACTTAATCCCCGACACTTAATCCCCTAGACATTTAATCCCCAGACACTTAATCCCCAGACACTTAATCCTCAAAAATGCCCCCAATGTTATAAATGTTGAAGTTAAGTATTTTTTTAATTGTCGAACTTATTTTGATGTTTACATGAAAATAATTATTTGAATTTGAATTAAATTTTTCATTCACTTCACATAATTAAATTTTTCATTCACTTCATAATTAAATTTTTCATTCACTTGATAAGTTCTTGAGTTGAAATTTTATTTTGAGGATTAAGTGTCTGGGGATTAAATGTCTAGGGGATTAAGTGTCGGGGATTAAATGTCTGGGGATTAAGTGTCTGGAATTCACAAAATAAAACGATATTCGTTTCTTTTCACTTCAAACAAATTAGCCACTCATTGAACTAGATATAAGTAGAGCTGAAAGCTAGCTTTTCTTTAGGCTCCTCCTCCAGAGCACAAACTTGTATTATATCCACGTCCGTGCTCCAGAGTGTATACAGGGTATATTTACCGATGTCACATGCTTCAGCAGTAGGCTGTCTTGTTTTTCCCTTTCTCGCTTTTTTAAAGAAAGAGGCCATACCTGCAGGCAAGATTGAAAACAAATAATGTGCTTCCAGGCATCTGGCTGACATCAGCGAAGGCCATTAGACAATGTCCTGAGTCAGGAAGACATTTCAAATGAATAATTTAAACAATTGACTTTGAAACAACGAAACCTCTTTTCTATGGATCACAATACTAGCTCTAAGTTGGGGGGGGGGGGTTCGAGGATGCGGCTGAAGAAAGATTAAAATAAAAATGTAAATATTTCTAGACGGTTGTTTTATTAATATTTCCTTGTGTTTATCATTGGAATAGGTGGCTGCTGCGGAAATGGTTGTGCGTGCATACTATAGAAAACAGGAAAATGGAAGTACCGTAAATTTCGACTTTTTTCCCCAGCTTTAAATCCTGCGGCTTAAACAGGGATGCGGCTTATTTGCGGATTTTTCATATTCCGATTAATTTTCGATGAGCTTTATGTTAAATTGTTAACTGTTCACATTTTAAAATCAAAGCCACATACAATTGAAGCATTCAGGTCAGTTGCTGAAGCACACACCCTCGTGATGCCGAAAACGAGAAGAAATGCCAACGAGGCAGCTTTCATGTTGGATATATTTGCGGCTTATAAACCAGTGTAGCTTATTTGCGAAAAAATAAGATTTAAAAAAAAATTAAGTGGCTGCGGCTTATAAACAGGTGCATTCAATAGACCGAAATTTACCGTTAATTCCCCTTCTTGAATGCTGAAGCTTATAATAAATCCATACTGCGAAACATGTCAAACGCGGTAGCGTTGCTTTATTAATTATTACATACCTGTAGAAATGTTTATTTCGCTAGTTTGTGAATAGACAAGATCGGTAATCTAGATACCTTTCCCACCAACGGGAATGCTGTACTTCCCATCTTTGCAAAGATGTGTTTGTGGTGTCCAGTCCTCCCCAGATTTGGCAGAAATATTCCTGTCGACTGTGGCTCTGCCACGGGTTGTGTTTGCTTCAGAGTATGTTTAATTTTTGTGTTTGTTTTCACTGTTTTAATTTGTTTTTTACCGGTGGCGCTAAATGAGAAAAATACTACACAGAAGAAACTGCGACGAACCTTTACAAAGCATGCAGATGGAATGTGGACAACTCATAATGTGAGATGCGACTGATGACACAAAGACACAGGAAGAAAAAGAGAGATCGTGAGGAAAACGGGAAAGAGAATGAGTTCTCGTTGGTGAACATAAGCTAAGTTAGAGAAGGGTCATGAAGAGAGCAAGCGTGAAGCTATTTTGCTTTTCTGACACCTAGCAAGAATGACCTTGCCCTAAATGAAAGGATAGTTCGAAAAATAAAATCACAACTGGACGAGTTAGCAGCAAAGAATCAATCAGGGAGAAGAAATACTGCAAACAAACAAACAAACAAATAAAACACCTGAAGTTAATTTATCACTTACCAAAAAAAAATTTTTTTTTTTCACTTACCTGTACAACCACCCCTCCTTCATCTGAGTAAAAGGCGAAGTACAATTTTATACCATTTTATACTCCGCTATAAGAGAATCCCTCCAGTTGTGCCTCTTAGAGTTTGTTTATTATTATTATTTTTTTTTTTTTGCTATTGACGATTGGTGTCTCGCACAATTAATATAAAAGCTAACGGTTCTGGACTCGCTGCACGACGAGGTGGGCACAGAGTAGGAGGAATCGTCATGGCAGCCAGAAGGCTAGCAGTAACGGTACCTGAGAGAAAGAATATAGGCATCGATTTTCTTTCTTTCTTTCTTTTTTAGGTGATGCCGCTCAAGATTCAAGGAGAATGCCCTGCTTCTTGTTTACTCTGCAAGTTCACGCAACCCGCTCCCTTTTCCCTGCCTGATCCAGCGCGGTACGTGCGCTTCGTCGGAGAGTGAATAATGGATGACCTGGTGTATGCGAGAGCCAAGGGCCCACTGCGCACGCCCGTGTACTGGCGAAATGTACTACACCCGTGAGCACGAGCAATGTTTCTGACAGTTTCTTGTCGCCTCATGGTCCATCAGTCAACCCGCACACTAGCCTTTCACCCACAGCATGCTTTAATTTGGACGTTGACTCATTCTCATAGATTTAACAATGGCCCATTGTAAGTGTTTTGTCAAATTATACCTCTACCTACGCACTCTAATTTTAGCATTCTGACTTTTGAACAAATTAAGATTTCTTTAACCTAATTGCTGAAGGAGAAAGTCATATCTGGATTTCGGAGTATAACACTGAGGCAGGCATCATGAAGCCTGATGGTTATGCAGCATGCCCATCTTCAACCACGAAGCTGCTGGTCGATGGCTTTCTGGGCCGGTGCCCGGAAGAAACTCTCCCCACATTCTAGGCATATGGCTGACTTATTAAAAAAAAAAAGTTAGCACACTAGGTCAGGCGTGCAAGTATTATAGTCGTGTGATCTTTGGTCACTCCACTTTGACATGGTCAGAATTACGCCAGTGTCCAGCGGAAATTGCACTATGTTACTAAGCAGCATCCGCAAAGTCTGGAACCCGTAACTTCGGAGATAAGACGATTGCCCTTAATCTTGCAGGGACAACGATCGACTTGGCCTTGCTTCATGAATACAGTTCCAGGAAGATAATACAGAGAACAAAACATTTGCGTCGCTCCAGACACAAATAGCGGAGTTATTACAGTTATCATGTAACCTCCAGTGGCGTAGGAAGATGCTCGGCTTCGGGGGGGGGGGGCAGCTCCATGCAGACAATGAACGACGTTCACATTCTTGCCTTCCCAGCATCTTTTTTTTTAGGGGCGGCTGCCCCCTTGCCCCCCCCCCGGTTCCTACGCCACTGACCTCGCGTCGTCTGCTTCGCCATGTGGATATCCCAGCCCTAAACCCCATATCATTGACTTTCATAGCGTCCCCTAGAGATTTTTTTTTTTTACCGCGCATATTGGTTGACAAAACCCCGTCTTCACACTGACTGAATTGGCATTACATTGCTGGCCCTTGTAAGACTAATTTGTCCCCCAAAACAGAAGGAGAGGGTCAGGTTCCACCTCCGACATTCTGCATCCTAGACATGGAGAGTCGTTTAGGTTTTACTGCTCCCCACCGCCGCCTCCCACCCCCCCACCCGACCATTAGATTATTAGACCCTGTACTTTGATTTCGGATGCCATCTCGACGGTCGCTGCGAAAGAAGTTCTGTTTTAATAATGCCGCTATTGTGCTTTATGGCTATATAGTGCATACTAAAACCCCTGCGCTAGCCCCATTCCTTCCTAAACCTTCTTGTACTAAGGAAAGAACAAAGAGAAGACAAAAGCCAGAATAAGGAACACAAGCAAATACATTAATAATGGGTCAACATATCAACACAACACATTTACAGGAAGGGAAAACCATTGAAAGAGTTGAATAAAATAAAAAGTTTTATAACAGATATTTTTGATTGATATATTTGTCCAAGAATAGTCATACACATAAATTCTGAATTGGTTGCTCAGAAGATTATTACCTTCAACTCTCAACTGCAGACTCATAACTCAAAACATTCACACATACTGATATTTTTGTCAGCATTATATTATAAAACACAATAAATCATATGACTAGAGAAACAAATATAGAGTTAGGTGATTTAGATTTGTATCATCATGGTCTAACAGTCACAAGAAATTGATAACAGAGACCAAAATAATATGAAAGTCAAATCATAGACATACATAGATGCAATATCTTAAACAACAGACATATGGTCGGAACACAGGAAGGAAAATTGAATCTGTTGAAATCAGATTATACTTGATCAAGAAAATGCTGCTCCATTAAAATCACTAGCAGGAAAATTATAATCAGCATTCTTTGCTGTCTTTAACCAGCATCCAAATTCTAATTAGTCAAGAAAATATTTGTGACCTAGCAAAGAATCAGTGAAAGTCCACAATCTTCATTCTTACAGAAACAGGAAATCATCAAGAATACATATGTAAGCATCAAAATAAAAATTTAGGACTTCACAACGTGAAGCTCAGAAACCAAGCATATTCTTCTCTGAAAAATGTACAAAGATTTTGTATTGATTTTGATGCAGACAACCACATATTTTAAATATATATATTAATCTTAATGATGCTGCTAAATAATATGCTGATTTTTTTATAAAGAACCACCACCAACTCCTATATTCTCTGAAGATTACAGCAGATTCCAGAGGTTGGACAGACAAATAATCCTGTTATAATGTCTGACTGTGAGACCGGATTGGTGGTCATCAGCTGACTGTACATTTCCTGATTACTTTACTTTGGTGGTCAGACCAGCAGAAACACAGTGGCGTCCACCATCCACATACACCAGCTGACCAGTGATGAAACGAGCCATGTCTGAAGCAAGGAAAGCAATGGTGTTGGCAACATCATCGGGTTGTCCAACTCCACCAAGGGGATGTTTAGCTCCCTGAATCTCCAAGAACTGTTAGGAAATATTGGTAATAAAAAAAAGAACCAAAAGACAGTCATAAACTATTGGTTTTAATAGTCGCTGTTCAAGGTAGTCCAAGTATTGTTAATCTACGACATAATTTTACGCATATGGAAGTTTAAGAATAAAAATGGTTATGGAATGCCCAGAACCCAATACCTGTGCACAAATATGCATATGCCCAGATGCATGCATGTCTGCATGTTTATATGTATGGAATGAATGGAGAATACATTAAAAATTAAAACATTTATGTATTTTATTTCCTTAAGGAAAATGATTAAAAACTGTCATTAATGTATCTTAATATTTATCTGAATTGTCATATTCAGGATACAGGTTATAAGCAAGACTCCACAAAAGATGCTAATGATATCATGCACTGCAAAAGTATTAATACACAAACAGGGCACTAAGATATATCAGTTCTGCATGTTGAAAATACCATGAATTTTCTAAATGACAGATTTATGCACTTTAGAAGAGTGGGTCATGCTTGAATGGCTCATCTTCATTGTGTGAAGGAATACCTTTGCATATTCTTCATCATTTAGACCAAGCCCACGTCTTGCAAGCAGACTGACCACTGTCCCAGGACTGTCAACACAAACATTGTGCAAGCTGTTTGTGTCTTACTCACAGATCTTTTAAACAGTACATTATATTATAAGATATGAGACTTAAGGTCAACAACAGTTGCTGCCATCTTAAAATGGAAAATATTAAATGTTAAGAATTATAATATTATTTATATTTACTCTTCAACAAAAAAGACTAAATGCAATTTAGGAAACAAAAAAGAAAAAAAACAGCTGTTTAGCTAAAAGGTGTACAAATGTTGATCAAAATTTGTTGACATGTAGTTGAATGTAGCACAAATATTTGTTATCAAACTTATGTTGATAGTATGTAATGTAAAAGTCATCTTTAAAGATTTTGGTTAACAAGAATAAGAAAACATTGACTCACTTGACAGAATTGACACGCACTCCCTGAGGTGCTAGCTCTGTAGACAGAAGGCATGAAATTTCAAGATTCGTTTTCAGACACTAAAAAATAGAAACATGATTTTTCTAGGCTTTTCATTGGCACACCTACAGTTCCACTGAATTATTTTCACAGGGTATTTGGCATAAAACAACTTTATTCACACTATTTTCCTGTCTAATTACTTTTGGTTTTACTCAAAATGTATTTTAATATGGTAATAGATTTTTTATGTCTTAGATATCACAAGCTCACGTTGATAACAGATAATGTACAATACGCTCTGTCTTTTAAAGATTTGCAAGAGTGACTAATTTTTTCAAATGGCCAGGCTGAGCTTATAAGATAATTAGTTATTAATTTTTCAGATCTGGGCAGAAAACAATCTTCCATTCAAGCCTACAATCTTCACTTTGCACAGAAAGACGTCAAAACATTGACATCATGTTATCATTATGCTTGTCCCAGCCAACGGGAGGTGAAGCCCTCTGTCAATTAGGCATATCGATAGAGATTTCTGATATCACAAGTTTAACCTCTTTCTATGGTGATGCTTGTAGTCTTGCAGGTCAATAACTCACACTCAAAAGATGGAAGGGGTGTTCATCCAGACTTTGTGAAACCACAAAGAGCATCTTGTACTGGGTTGAGCTTAACTTAGTGATATGAAGTTCTGCACTCTTTTAGAACTTTGAAAATGTCAGTAAGGTTCCCTAACTGAGCACAACTCTCACCTAATGCTAGACACTGTGTGAACATGTCCAAGGCCGCCTTACTCATGCAGTATACTCCAATCTCCGGCATCTGAATACATGCAAGAATACATGAATACATGAACCACAGGAGGAGGAAAAGAATGACAAAACTGATATATATCACAGACTTCAATGTTTCTTTGTAACAAATTATTTTTCTAAAGTTTAACAAAATCCCAACTTTCAACAAGCCCCAGCCTAAAAGATGAACTAACAAAGTACTACAAAATTGTCTAGAGATTTAAAAAATTATTAATTGTGTGAAAACAGATATCTGTCCCTTTGTTTTCTATTTCATGGTCAAATAGAAAGATAGACAAAACAAATTCAGATGGATGGCTATGCATGGGTTTAAAGAAAGACTCTATAAGAACTGAGTGATTTGGTCTAAAGCATTCACACTCTTCAAAACAATAAGAGACAAGGATAAAGTGTCCATAGAGATTACTGACATCTCATCTTATGTATCGGTCAACTATGAAATGTTTTGACAATCTAAGCCATCTAGACTGTTTCACAAGATATTTGTTTTTTTCATTATTTAAACTAATTGTAAACAGAACCAAAGCAGACTATACATACAGATTTTTGTCCACATATGCTGGAAATATTGACAATGGTTCCTGTCAGAAGAAAATAAAAAAAGAAACATCAAGACTGTCATTACTACATTGGTAAACTACAAATCCTTAAAAAGCTATAAAGAAAGCAGAAACCGTACATTTAACCTGCTAAAGATGCTGAAAATATGCAATTAAACATACACACAAACACATACCAGTCACATCCATGTATAGATGCATGTGCACGTGCTCTCACACACACTGCTATTTACCTTTGGTTTTTATAAGGTGTGGAACTGCAGTCTGTGAGAGGAGGAAAACTGCCTTCATATTAACATTCATCATATCATCATACTGCTCTGATGTTGTTTCAAGGAGCCTGGTATAGTGGATAGTACCTGCATTATTCACCTGGAAACAATTTATTTACACAGATTTACATGCGCCTGTGCACACACCTGGGGGCACTCTCAAACACAAACATGTCCAAAATCATCATCATTATCAAACATCATCTCTTTATCTTGAACATTTTCTTCATGTTTCACTGATGGAAGACAACGCAATGAAAGTGCCGAGAGAGAGATACAGAAAACAGAGAAGGAGACTAACAAGATACTATCATGTGCATCAATAGATGCAATCTTTTGGGGCCTTGGCTAAAACTAGAAGCAAAGCAAGATTTGTACTTACTACTCACATACTATTGACCTGATGACAAGCATCGTTATTTTATGTGATTAAATTTTTTATGCTAGCACCAAGATGATAATTTCCTGTCACAGGTTTCTTTGTGTAAACACTCACTGGATTTTCTGGAAATATACCTACTTTGCTAATAGCACTAGCTCATAATTTATCATGAGAATTCAAAACATAATCTGCTACTTCTCAAGTCCAATTCTTAGGAAAATAAAGAAAAAATAACCAACATACCAAAATATCAATGCCACCAAAGGTCTCAACAGTTTTGTCAATAATGCTCTGAAGCACAGATGGATTACGAGTGTCTCCAGTCACAGTAATTATCTGAAACAGCAGCCTTAATTACAAACAGCACTTCTCCAAGATCTTCATTTAGGAACTGTGACAAATCTTGTCTTCTGTCTTTATATGAAGGTGCTGTTACCAGTTGTGCTTGACTCTGAACTAACTGCTTGCTGTCCAAGGATCTTCTGGGCTTGTATGTGAAAAACTCCCCCACCCCCTACCCATTATATGTGTATCCGCATAGCGGAGATAGAAAGGCAGCAGAATGGGTGAGTTTTGACTCTGCCCTCCACATACTTTGCCCTATGTCAGTGAACTACTTATACCTGACTCTATGACATTCAGGCTAAAAGACCCTTACCTTTACCATTTACTTTATAGGAAGAACACAAGAAAAGTATCTACCAGGCTGTACAAACAAAACATGACTTTTATGTGGTATATAGCCAAAAACTTTTCAGTCATGAGACTGCAAAATGCAGTAATGTGCTAACTTGCAACTGCAACAGCAAAGAGGCTAAACAAACACATCTAATGCAGCTGGTCTGTACATGCAGGACACAACATTTCCAACAAGTTAACAACAGAATACTTTGAACCTTGTTGGCTGGACAGCCAGTGGCCACACACTTCTGCACCACAGCAGCCAGTCTGTCTTCATCACGACCTGTCAGGGTCAGCAGACACCCGTATCTGGCAAACAGTAGGGCTGTACCCTCGCCAATACCTGCGCTGGCACCTGCCACACCAATTAAGTTTTTTTCACCTCTGAAGTTAAATTAGAAGTGTTGATAGAAAAAATGACCTGGAAGTCATGGTTTCATTTTCTCTCTGAGTCTTTCTATCTTCATGATAAACCAGTTATGAGCAGATGGTAATATGAGACTGCTGTTGATTACTGCTTAAAATTATATATGAGCATAACTGTTGATAATTATACTTAAAATAGGTCGAGTTCGTCCATCTTAATCTTTGTTTCCGCATCTTTATACAAATAATCTTGCAGGAAGTCTAAATATTCTCCCTTACCTGTCATATTTAAAATCAGGTAATACAGTGTAAATACGTTTTACATATCAGGATTACCTGTGATGATTGCAACTTTCCCTCTCAAGGATTCCATATCTCCGCCTTAATTTGCCGACAGGGTCCGCAACACGACCTTTGCTCTTTCAAAAGTTTACCTTCAGTAAAATGGGCGATAAAGAACACTTTAAAATTTACTATCCCCCAACTGTATTTTAAAATAATCAATCTTCTAAGATTGTGTGTGTGTGTGTGTGTGTATTAAATGTATACACTATACTGTATTACAGTGTATACGGCGGAGAAAACGGAGAAAGGGGGAGGGGTTTTGTAAAGCAGCAGCTAACTGAACCATTTGAGCAAAGATTGATTCGAGGATTACGATGCGAACATTTAAATAAATGCCCATCCATGAGGAATCGATCCTCGTCATTTTGTGTCACGCTTAATCAACCCTCGATCACCCACTCATACATTTTTTAACTCCAGTGACACACATATACACACGTTTACACCATGACATCAATTAAGTGATCGAAGATATATGTCACCTGTGAAATCTAAAACAATCATTGCAGATAGATTGTCTTAAGAACTTTGGTGTGGCACTTAATTATAATTAAATACTAAAGAGCTTTACTACCCAGTTCACGCTAGTGACAAACAGTGTATAAGTCCGTGTGTACGGGGTACATTCTCACGATGCCTGTGTATGTCAGTTAGTGTGTCTGTACGCATGATTTGAAACAAATGAAATAATTTGTGTGCAAGTCCAAATTGAATACTGTGATGTTGTTTGCCAATATGCAAGTTTGTGTCCAAAAACAAAAAACAAAAACAAAAAAAGGATCGTGAACGTAATTGTTCGCAGCATTTTACTCTTGCCGTTTTGTGTGGGGATGAATGAGTTTTGCAGTACTCATCTAGAATAACTCATTTACACGCACAGAAAAAAAACAGAAATAATACTGCTATTTATCTCTTATTTTGGCATAGGAATTATTCTTGTTCATATTTACGCAAAAAATACGCAAATTCACAATTACGAGTTTAGGTTTACGGTGTACTCCCGCAAAGTTAATTTCCGGCTGGTTTGACCTGTTGTTTCCGCGGGAAAACTGTAGTGACGGAAGAAAGGCGTGACAGTTGTGATATTCACTGGGAGTTTAAGAATGCCAGGTCGATTAAAGAATGATAGCTCAGTCCTATCTGCAGCTATCAGAGAACGGTATTTTGATTTTTTCCCATGTGGTTTATAACATGCACACATTTTCACTAGCGCAGAATCAATAAAATTAAAGGAAAAAAAGGACGTCATTTTATTTACTGAGACCAGAGGAAACGGCTCTGTCAGAACGGTACAATATTAGAGTTAAGAAAAATGATAACGTGAGCTCATTTCACGATACAAATGTCGTATAGTTAGTTGGAGGTGATACTTAGATGTAGTTTTGTTCTGCGACGTTGTTTATACACACAAAATTATGCCATCTTTGTAGTCACACATTTCCGGTGCGGTGTTATTTATACAAACGAAATCAATAACAAAAGTCTCATTAGTTTTGTTCGTCACAGGCTGGCAGAAATAGAACAAGATTACAATGAAGGAGACATTACAGAGAAGGTATTGATTTCCATCTCCTTTGTTGTCCTTTCTCACTGTTATTTATTTACTGTTTTTTAAAAAATCATGTTAATGAAATTGTATCATGCCATCCGCACACAGCCTGACACCCATGCATTGCACATGCATTCATCTTTTTTTAGTCTACTCCTTACACAACTATTTTATTACACCAACAACAAGTGTTTACCTCTGCAATATCACTGTAGTACAGTGGGTAAAAATGTGACACTACGTGCTGAAGATGTAGGCTTGATTTTATAATTACTTTTTTCTTTAAGTTAGGTGCTTGAACAGAAGGGAGGGGAGCTAAGCATATTGAACAGAGGGTAATGAGGGTATGGAGTTGTATGCAGGTAATGAATTGTTTTAGTGAACAAGCTGATGGACATATTTAAGTTTATTTTCTGCATCAGTTAAACTGGGACCTGGGCCCAGAGATCATGCTGGTGAGAGTGCAGAGAAAAACGAAGCGAAAACATTTGGGACGGGATAGATCAAATGGTATTGGAAGCAAGTTGAAAACAAAGTGAACGTGACTGTCAACTCTGTTTGACTTTTCATTCACGACCAGAGCAGCAAAAGATGCTCCGGAAAGTAGAAATCGACAAGGACAGGAAGAAACAGAAACTCGTCACTTTACTTGTAGGCTCGATGTTACTTGTCGACCAGACTGTTGATGTTGCATATCTGGTTCTTGATCTACCAGCAGTTGTAGTTTGTTTTAACATCTTGTGCTTTTGTATAGTAAGCACTGCTGTAAAAATAAGATTTCATCTTACTGAAAGTTCAAGACTTGCTTGTACTGTATAAGTGACTGGATAACAATCGATTTTGAAATGTTTTGAGCAAATTCTTGAGTGCGGTGTGGGGACGAGGTTTGCACGGCACGTTTGAACAAAGCAGAGATCTGTATATACAAATCTCTGAACAAAGTTAATTGACTGGCATTTGCTGCCATTATCTTTAGGATTTTCATTAATAAGTACAAACTCCATCTGAGTGTCGAAGAGTTTTCTTTTACTGAGGATTGCATCTTTTCTTTTCAACTTCAGCTAGTGCAGATGGGGCTATTTTTAGAAATACTTCCTTTTCGTCACTTCCTGTTTTCTCGACAAATCCAGGTGTGCTTTAGAGAAAAATATTAATATAAAATCTTTCATGCCTCTTTGTCATAAAATACCACCGGAATATGTTTTTGTGATGCTTTGTGCTCTGTTTCCAGCGATTTTTGCTCAGCAGTCGGGTTGGGCTTTAAAAACTAGTTCTTTTGTAAATACCTCCATTACCTGGTGCTTTATTTTCCATTCACATTCCTTCCTCTTCTCCCACCATGTTTTGTATTTGCAGGCTGGGTTAATGTATTTCTCTACATATAGCCATAGTAGTCTATGTTTTTAGTGCATGGAGAACACCATCAGATAGGGAAAGGTCCTATTAAAGTGCTCCTATTATTATTAGTAGTAGTAGTAGTAATATTACTACTTGAATATTTGGCAGGGCTACTGGAAGAAAAGGTGTGCTGTTTTGGAACCTGTGCTGCCCCGACAGGTCAGAGATGAGCTGGAGGCAGCTCAGTCAGACTTGTGTAATCAGATTTTAACCGAGGTATGTACTACAGACAATGATAAACATGCATGAATTCTTGTTTCCTAGTTCCTAGTTTGTTGCTGTACAGCCACTTTGTTGAAGACCAAAGAATGAGAAAATTCCCTGACATTACTAGGTTGTAATAGTCATAGGTAAGATCTTGTCCTGATTCAGTAGGATTAACTATGCATGGGGAAGGCAATCAGTATTTACCTATTGGATTTTTTTGTTTAATACCACCTGAACAAATTGGGCTGTATCACATAGTCACAGTTGAGAAAGTTATCAAGTCTTCATCCTTTTGCATTATTATAATGTGCACAAATGTAATTGAGCTGTCATTCTAGATTACAACTTTTTTTTTTTTTTTTGGTGTTCTGTTTAATTCATTTGTGTGATTTGACAGTAATAGTTTCTCATGGTTGCCTTACAGAAAGGTTACTTCAAGAAACTGGCCAAACTATTTGAGACTGTCCTTGATTCTGGGGAAAATGGCTCAGGGGAAGTCAAGAAATGCAGCATCAGTGACTCTGGTGAAAAGGATGAGTCTAAGATGGATGTGGATTCTGATGTGGAGGCAGTTGCTGCATTAAGCAGTTCTGAAGGAAGTCGAGAGGAAAACGGTGTTTGTGTAAAAGAAAATGGAAGTAATTCCAGAGAAGAGCATGGAAATAGTTCCCAGAATGGTAACCATGCAAGTAATGGAGTCACTGCATCCAGTAAGAAAAGCCCGTGCATTAAACAAATAGACAGAAATCCTGGGGATTCAGGTGGAGAAGGTGTAAGTGAGGGGCCCGCCTGTGCATCAACAAGTGGCAATCTCAGTGAAAAGGTTTGCTGCTTTGTCCTCACTTTTTAACATTTATCACTGTATTTAGCTCGTTATTTATTTTAAGGAAAACATAGTCTGAAAATCTGTGGCCTTGTTATTGGTTTGAAATCAGTCTATCTAGTTTTCTGGTGGTTTAAAAAAAAATATTTTCCATGCTGAACTTATCGAATGATATAGATAGATCATAGAAAAATAGAAATAGAAGCATAGGCAGGCCAGTTTTACATGAGCACTTGTAACTTCTTAAAATTTAAATGCTGTTTGGAGCAGGATTTAATTTTATCAAAGTAGTGCATTTACGTAAAGAAAAATCTTATTAGAATCTTTTACTGACAAAGGGCTGCATGATTGTAATAAACATACATAGATACATCCCTTGACTGGTACCAGCTAATGAGCAGTTCTACCGGTCAGTGGGTACTAAATGTCAGGGGAAATAAATGGATAAATGCAGTGGCTCACAAGGCTTGACATGTAGGTCTGTCTTGAGCTATGGTAAGCATGGAATGATCAGTGAATTCTTGTTTAAAAACAAATTCTTCCTCTGTTCACCTCGGCTTGCAGCTTCTAGTCAAACACTAAACATCCAGTACTTGTTTAATCATGTTGATTTCCTGTGGATGTGTTTGATACTGAAACAGTGAAGTGAAATTAAATAATAATAAATGAAAAATTTATATAGTGCATACTCAACTCCTAAGGAGCATGGTATTAGCACTTAAGAACAAGAATGAGACATGGGCAACATATGAGGGATAGAAGAACAAGCAAACAACACATGAAAGATGGAAGGATAAACAACAACATTGATGATGAACAAAGGACGAGTCTAAACACGTAAAGATTCAGTAACAAGGACTGAAAGTATCATGATTTAGCAAAAGGAAGACAAGCAGGGAAGGAGCAGTCAGTGGAAAGGGTGTGTGTGTGAAAAGACTGGCATTGTGTGGACTGTTGTTAGAAATAATGATTAAGGAAGAGGTGCGTTTACAGTGCACATTTAAAGGATTTAATAGTGGGCAGGTGGCAACTATGGAAGGAGAGAGCTCCATTCTTTCACTGCACAGTAACTAAAAGTCCTGTGACCATATGATGATTTTTTGGTGACAGGAATAGTTAGGAGACAGTCGTCAGACAAGGACTGGAGTTCTCTAGAAAGCTGGGACGTAAGAGAACAGAAATTCAGAGAAATAGTCAGGGCAGGAGCCAGCACATACAGTTTGTACTGAATGAGAGAACGGATGGGGTAGCCAGTGCAAAAAACGAAGGAGAGGAGTGACATGATCCCGTTTCCTTGCTCTAAGCACCAGACGTGGCGGAGTTCTGTACTTTCTGGAGTTTGTGAAAAAGGTATTCAGGTCAGCCGGCAAGTAAGGAGCTGCAGTAATCAATCCGAGAAAGAACAAATGCACTGACAAGAGTGTTGGTACTGCATGTAGAGAGAATGTGACAGATGGTGCTGATTTTACGTAGCTCATAATAGGCAGACTGACAGACAGCTGTAACTTGTTTATCAAGAGTCATGTCTGCAGTGACAATGAATCCCAGATTCCTGATGGATGACACAAAGGTGATGTTGGTTTCGCCCACCTTGATGTGATTCGGCAGACAAATGAGTGAAGATTGATTTCTTCTCGAGCATAGGATGGCTTCCGTTTAATCATCCTTTGTTATCATCCAATCCTTGACATCGCTGACACAGGCTTCTATGGTGCTAGTAGCAGAGTGAAACTCAGCTAGTGGAATGGAGCAGTACAGTTGCGTGTCATCAGCTTATGATTGGTGAGAAATCTTGTGAGACTGGATGCAAGACGAAAGTGGTTTCGTATACAGAATAAACAGAACTGGGCTAAGTACAGAGCCTTGGGAGACACCACAGGAAAGTGGAGCAGGGTTAGATGTTTGATCATCAACAAACACAGTCTGCGTCCTACCAATGAGATAGGAGTTGAACCATGCAAGTGAAGGTCCAGAAATCCTTGTCAGGGGCAGATATGTCAGTGGTCACTTTAATTAGAGTAGTTTCGGTACTGTGAAAAGGTCTGTATGCTGACCGAGCTTGGGGGATGAGCTGGTGCTCTTGTAATAAGCCCAGAGCAGTTCTACATTTTTCTATATGTGGCAGTTCTACATTTTATCTGGTTCCTCTATTTTTGAATATTTTGTTCTTTGGTGGGGCTTCAAAGATTTTGTTTATGGCTTTTACAGAAGGATGAATTGGTACTAGAAGAATCGTCAGATGATCGGGGGAAAGTAGGCTCTGAAGGGAATAAGAACTCTTCGGGAAAAAAAGCAAAGAAAGATGTTAAAGTTGCTGTTCAGTCAAATGAGGAATGTTCTGGAGGTCAGCCAGGTAAAACAAAATTTTTTTTTTAATCCTTTATCTAGTAGAAGAAAATGAAAATATCAATATACAAATAAATTTATTAGTTTACTGTTTAGAGGTCAGAAAGTGGGATTTTTTTAAATGTTGAGCAATTTTTTAAAATTTGATTTGTATGTTGCATTGTCTAGAAAGTGTTTGATGAGGGCGTACAGTAAAATTTCTGTAGCTAAGAAGTGATGCATTTCAAACTATAAATATAATAGATTTTTTTATAGGTAATTCCTCATTTTACAGTAGGAATAATGTATTTAAAAAAAAAAACAAAGCAAATTTATATTCATAGATATACAAATGTACATTCAAAATGTACCTAGCATACATACAGAACTAGACTGAAACTTATCAACAAATATGCAGATGTACTAACAAAAATCAAAATATCGGAGAGGAGAAACATGCTTTTCACTTTGGATAAAATTTATATTCTTCAATCAAGTATGGTTCCCCAAAAGTGTGTTTTTTTTCTGAATTGATGTGACAGCTCGAAGAAAAAGTCGTTCAAGTGCTGGCTCTTCCAGTAGACAGCAGCCCACGCTGCTGGCTATGTTTGGTCAGAGGTTTGTACCTAAACTCTTTTCTAAAACCAGTAAAAGTGTTTTTATATATATATATATATATATGAGCACATATTTTTGTACATTAGATAAAACGAATTTTAAAAGAAACCAAATTTGTTTATTATTCAGAAATTATTATAGAGGAAGAGCATGGCTGCCTGGTAGTTTTGCTGATTTTGGTCCTGAAATTTGCAGTTCAACCAAGAAGAAAGATCTGGTCGCAAAAACAGCAGAAAAAGATGATAAATGCAGAGAGGAGGCGAAATTTGATTACAAGAAGGAAGAGTGGATAAATGTGATTGACGAGGATGTCCCAGACAGCAAGCGGATTCGGTTGGATGATAAAAAACAAGCAGGGGAGTTGAGGTGTGTAGGAAGGTAATAAAAGAGTGTACTTGTTAATAAATCAATGGGTACTTTTCATTCAAGTGTTTTTTATTGCTCTATATCGAGAGCATGACCAAAGACTCAACTCTTGGGTAAGAGTCTGTATCCACTCCACTGCAGTTTGCTTCTGGTCTGCACAGATCTGAGGAGCAGGTAGAGCTTGAAAATGTGCCAACAAGCCCTAAGATCCAGCGACGATGCACAGAATGCAGGCAGCTCTTGGAGGACCCAGAACTTAAGGTCTTTCCTGGTGATCCACACGATGCTGTAAGTCCTGTTACTATGTTTTTGTTTAGCTAAGGACAACACGAGCGCTCAGCGAAATATATACCAAGATCTCTGCTTTGTTCAAACATGCCCGGCAGACTTCGTCCCCACACCATACTCAAGAATTTGCTCAAAACATTTCAAAATCAGTTGTTATCCAGTCACTTATACAGTACAAGCTATTCTTGGACTATCAGTGAAATGAAGAGATCATCTTACTATAGCAGGGCCAACTATACAAAAACATGAGCTGTTAAAAACAAAGATCATCAACGCTGTCTCTACTGTTTTCTTCTACAAGTAATGTTGTGATGCAGTACAAACACATCAGTCATATCCTTATCTAGCACAATGTTAAAAACAACTGACAGTGTGATGGTGCCATTGATTTGCGTGCTCGAAACAGTTTAAAAAAAAGTAATAATGAAGATTTTTATAGCGCATATTCACACTCATAGAGAGCTTGCTCATGGCGCTTAAAACGGGGAAGAGACATGGACTAAATGCATAGAACACGAGGGACGGAAGAATAAACGACAGTACTGATGACAAACAGAAAACAAAGATAAGAAAACACAAAAGGCTCCAAGTAACAGGAACAGAGAAAATAGTGATTCTGCAGAGAAAGATGGGTAGACAAGTAGCAAGGGTGGAAGGAGGGAGAGTAAAAAAAGATGACCATTGTGTGGACTGTTGTTAGGAATAGAGTTCTGATTTTTTTTTCTTAACCACTCAGTAAATCTGGTTTTTCAACTGTCAGTAAAGAGGTTAAACAGCTTTGCACTTTTTCTGCAGGTTGAAGAATTTATTGCACTTACTGATCCCAAGCTGTCACTCTTCACTGGAGAGGAAGAAATGGTTGACAGCTATGAAGATCGTCCTCAGCAAAAACTTACTCAGTTTTGGTAAGTACAAGCAGGTTCACAGCTGTGTGTGGGTAGAATGTCCAGGCCCCGTATGCAAGAAGCACCGATAGCCAATCGTTGCGATAGAGCCTTTCGGTCCGAAAGCTATCGCAGCGATAGTCTCCCCACTAACGTGGTATGCAGAGACACGCCGCTAGAGCTCCACTAGCTTTCGGCGCGGTAAGGCTGTTCTATAAATAGCTTCTGGGGAGGCCCGATTTTCATTGGTTACTGCGCATGTATTTGTGAGGTGCAATGCAAAATAAAAAAAAATGTTGGTTACAGTACAAAGCATCAGCACACACACACACACTCCTGCAATAGGTAAACAGAAGTGAGATGCAATGCAAAATCATAAAAAAATGTGGGTTACAGTACCAAGTCTCCACACACACCCCCCTGCAATAGGTATTTATAAGTGATATGCAATGCAAAATTTAAAAAAAAATATGGGTTACAGTTCAAAGCCTCAGCACACACACACACACACACATATTCCTGCAAAATGTATTCAGAAGTGAGATGCAATGCAAAATAATAAAAAAATTTGGGTTACAGCACAAAGTCTCCACACACACACACACAAACACACTCCTGCAACAGGTATTCAGAAGTGAGATGCAATGCAAAATAATTACAAAAATGTAGGTTACAGTACAAAGCCTCAGCACACACACACACAATCACACACATTCCTGCAACAGGTATTCAGAAATTAGATGCAATGCGAAATAAAAAAAATGTGGGTTACAGTACAAAGCCTAAGCACACACACACACACACACACACACACACATATCCCTGCAAAAGGTATTCAGAAGTGAGATGCAATGCAAAATAATAAAAAATGTGGGTTAGAGTACAAAGTCTCCACACACACACTTCTGCAACAGGTATTTAGAAGTGAGATGCAATGCAAAATAAAAAAAAAAAGTGGGTTACAGTACAAAGCCTAAGCACACACACACACACATCTCTGCAATAGGTAAACAGAAGTGAGATGCAATGCAAAATAATAAAAAAATGTGGGTTACAGTACAAAGTCTCCACACACACACTCCTGCAACAGGTATTCAGAAGTGAGATGCAATGCAAAATAAAAAAATGTACAAAGCCTCAGCACACACACACACACACACACACCGCTGCAATAGGTATTCAGAAGTGAGATGCAATGCAAAATAAAAAAATGTGGGTTACAGTACAAAGATTCAGCGCACACACACACACACACACACATCCCTGTAATAGGTATTCAGAAGTGAGATGCAATGCAAAATTTTAACAAAAATGTGGGTTACAGTACAAAGCCTTAGCACACACACACACAACCCTGCAATAGGTATTCAAAAGTGAGATGCAATTCAAAATAATAAAAATGTGGGTTACAGCACAAAGTCTACACACACACACACACTCCTGCAATAGGTATTCAGAAGTGAGATGCAATGCAAAATCATAAAAAATGTGGGTTACAGTACCAAGTCTCCACACATCCCCCCTGCAATAGGTATTTAGAAGTGAGATGCAATGCAAAATAATAAAAAAAATGTAGGTTACAGTACAAAGCATCAGCACACAAACACACACACACACACCGCTGCAATAGGTATTCAGAAGTTAGATGCAATGCAAAATAATAAAAAATGTGGGTTACAGCACAAAGTCTCCACACACACACACACACTCCTGCAACAGGTATTCAGAAGTGAGATGCAATGCGAAATAAAAAAAAATATGGGTTACAGTACAAAGCCTCAGCACACACACACCCTGCAGAAGGTATTTAGATGTGAGATGTAATGCAAACTAAAAAATTGTGGGTTACAGTACAAAGTCTCCACATGCATACACTCTCTCAAACAAGGTAAATCCTATGTCAAATTCTAGAAAATTTAACTGTCACATTGCAGTCATGTTAGTCTGCACAATACCTAAGCTAGGATGTCAATTTGTTCTTTTTTAAATTTAAAATATTATTTAAAAAGCAACTAATCACTGCTAGAATCAAATATACAACAAGCTGAACGAGTTTTAGCAGCAGCGTAATAACTGATTTATTCTGTAACACTGGAGAAAGTGACCCACGTCGATTCGATAATTAGATTTCTCCTGTAATCTCATTAGTCAGTTGTAAAATATCTTGTCTTCTAAATCTAAATTTCTTGTAAAGGTCTTGGTCATTGTACCTGTCGAGGGGATGATTCCTGTCCCGAAAAACACGTTCTCGGCGCAAACGTCGTTGAATAAGGTTCAATACCATCCAGTCCGCCATCTTGTGCTTTCGGTACGATAGCGAGCTAACGGAGGGGTGAGGCTCCATTAGCCTTAGAGCTACGATAGCCGGCTATCGGGGGTCCTTGCATGCGAATTTTTCCGCGCTGTCGTGACGAAAGAGATATCGTACCTATAGCGGCGCTATCGGTGCTTCTTGCATACGGGGCCAGGTGCCCATGTAGGGAGGTTTTGCATTTGTGTGATGACCAGATGTGAGCGCTAATGTACCAATCTATAAAAAAAAAACAACAACAACAAAACGAGTCGATTATTACAAGTTACAGTTTTCTATGTGGTAAGCGCTCACAAAAAGATGCTCGCTGGAATCTGTTTATTGTTTATTAACTCACTTTGGTGTTGTAAAACTGCTTGAATACAATTTTTGCTGTAGCAAATTCTGACGTTTTAAATGAAAGCTGAAAGTGCTGATGTTTTTTTTTTAAAGTGTCTATGACAAGAACCGTCATCTGACAGCCTTCGACACAGGTTTGCTAGAGAAAAATAAGGAACTGTTTGTCAGTGGTTACATCAAGCCTGTCTATGAGGACGATCCCAGTACTGAAGGTGCATTTGCTTGTCCAGCTTGCTAGCAACTAAATTATAACGCTTTTTTCCTTTTTGTTTATATGTAGATATCTTTTTATTGCTATTGCTACAAGGTGTTTTTACATTTTTGTTTGAAATTAATTTTAATTTTTGGAGACTAATACTGTAGAAACAATCACTTTGTTATCATATGTGTATGTGTCTACTAACAGGAGGGATCCCATGCAAACAAATGGGTCCTATCAATGAGTGGTGGTCAGCAGGTTTTGATGGAGGAGAAAAAGCTCTCATTGGCATAAGCACAGGTATTCTTACATCAGTTTGTTTCATTGTTGGGACCTTTTACAAACGTCTTTCATTCTCTGTCTAATGTAATAGGTAAAGCTTGACAAGAGCTTGTTCTGCATGTGAGTGTGTTGCCTTTCAGAAGTCATTAGTAAAAGTAATCTGCTTTTTTTTTTTTTTAAGTGTGATTTTAACTCGTTTAATATGGACGAAAAGCAACACAATTGAACATTTAGACCAGTAATGATGGCATGAATTACTATGTGTTTTAATATTTACACCTAAATTCCCTATAATAAAGACAATTATCATTGACACACTGTTTTAAAGAGCATTTTTTTAAACATTTAAGTGATGGGATTTGCAAGAAATATAGCACTGTTCAAGTACAAATCCATGTCAGATTGAGTAACCAGCAACCGTCTCAAACATGGCTCTTGACCAACTGACTCATAACAAAATACCTGATAGGTTGATGCTTAAGGCAAATAAATCATAGGACAAACAATCCCTGTAGACGCCAACAGTTTCTTCCCTTAAATATTCATTTATTTCCGTACAGCATGATGTGTTTTGTGACGCTTCCCAGTTCACATTATAATGTGCAAAACTCTATACCTGTGAAGAGCTTTGCTGCTGCAGAAGTGAATTATTTAGAAAGAGCTAAAGATATATCTGAAAATATCAAATTCTCTATGCATATCTGCCCTTGGCAATCTGAGAGAGGTCTCTAGCTCTGGAAAGTTCAAATTAAGGTTATATTTCTGGGAAAGCATCTTAATACTGTAACTTTTCCAATAAAAGGTGTGATTAAAGTAAACACATTATTTTCCTATTTAAATTAAATATTCAGATCAAAGGTTAAGATTAGTCTGAGAGACACAATAACTTTAACGAAGATTACATTATGGTACTACATATTGAGTATGAAGCACATGAACATGTTCATAACAGACTGCCTCCCTTTATCCTGGGTCTTGTCCAAAATTACTCATTGATGTTTGGATACTCAATTCCAGCATATGGAGATTATTATCTTATGACTCCGACTGAAGCATATTCCAGCTTTATGGAGGCTGTCAGGGTGAAATGTCATATGTCAAAAGTCATCATTGAGTTCCTTCAGGATAATCAGGATGCCACATATGAAGATCTGCTAAACAAACTACAGGTAAGTCACAAAGAGGGTCAGATGTAAACTGAACAAACTCACAAATTTATCTAAATATTTACAGAACAGGTTTTTTTTAAAAAATTATTATTATTATTTGTCATGAGCCAGCAACAAAGCATTATTTTTTAAAGAAAAAAAATGTATACTTACGTTAACTATGGAATGCTGTAAGGAGCAAGGAGCGAGATAACCTTTTGTTTGAATTAACATTATGTTCAGCAAAGTTCACAAGTTGTATTTCCATCGGAATTGACATCTGATTTTTGGTAAATGCTGTATGTGTCTGCGTTTGCAGACTACTGTTCCTCCACAAGGCATCTCTAACTTTACGGAGGATTCTCTGCTGCGGCATGCACAATACATTGTGGACACGGTAAGACTAGAAGAAATTCTTTGTATACAAAGTTTGTTTTGTACAAAAGTGTCTCTGTGCAGTTGGATTTTGAAGTAGCTACAATGAAATATTTACTTAACAATTTATTGAAAAATATACTAATTTTTCTAAATTGATTTCAGATAGTACCCTAAATATAGACCACTTGCTTTAGTGTCTTTGTTAATTAAAAACTATTAGCTAAACTTGCAAGCATGATCTTTTTTGTGTCTTGGCGATATATGCAGACCAAGTGGATATCCCCCAAAATTATGCTAGAGAGCAGTTTAAGTTAAACAAGTTTTCAGAGGCCATTTATAAAATAATGCTCAGATCAACAAGCAGCTGCTTAAAATTGTAGAATGTTTTTGAATAAGACTACAGTATTGCATCACATTACATTTTAACCTACCTTGAGATTTAGCTTTTCAATTGTAATAATAAATGTAAAACAAAGGGTTTGTCTAAATCATAGTTGTCACATTAAAGAACTAGCTGTGCCATCAACTACAGTAACTCAAGTATTGCTACTACTGCAGGTTTTGATCTAATCACACAAGTTCCCATTCATGTTTGAATTAAAAAAATTGTTTCTTTACTTGTAAATAGCTAAAAGTAGGGCCTTTAATCTTTTTGGTCTTTAAAAGTGCATTCTCCTGGGGACCTGGCTTTTAGAAAGGGGTGTAGCCTATCTCCACTTCCTCATTGCTAAAAGAGCAGATACACTAGTGATTAAGGCAGTGGAGTCAGAACATGAAGATGGTCATGCTAATGGGTTAAATACCTGCATGACAGTGTACCTCATAGTTGAGATAGCGATAAAGTGGATACCTGACTCCATCCATAGAGAGTTGGGGAAGTTAAGAGAAGGGATTGGAACCACCCTTACAAAAGGATCCCTGGAGGTGTGTGAGTGCTCTTATTATTAATACCTTACTCCCTTACAGTCTTAAAATAATGGCACCAACCCTTTTACTTTCCTAATGAGAAGTGTTCAGTCAACTGGTTTATGTAATGTGTGAATCTTGCTCATCAGGTTCAGAGTTATGATAATGTAGGTGATGATGATGAAGCCTTGCTGATTGCCACTCCTTGCATGAGGGCTCTGATCAAGCTTGCAGGTGTCACACTTGGCAAGAGGTAAGTAAAGTTTAACCTTGCCAGACCCTCCTTAATGGAACTCGGTAACCTTAAAGTAAACTAGTGTCATCCACTATAGTATTTTATGTAATCTCACCACAAGTCATATTTGGTGAGCAGATAACCTGTAATAATATATTTACATATTGCTACAAGTGATAAGTAGAGCAATTTGTTATATAGTCTTCAAGTCTTCCTTCTGACTCATTCAATATGGGTCATTAAGTACAGTTGAGATATACCTATGAAGATGTTTGCATTTGCGGGTGCGAACTGTATGGGAAGAGTTAAGCACATTGAAGACTTAGTACAAGGATGAAAAATAAACCCATATCATTCATGCAAAGTAACATTTAATGACGATACCATATCCTCATTAAGACTTCTGTTTCTGTCACTTTAAAAAAGGCGTGCTATACATAAAGAGATGAGGGACAAGAAGATTAAGAAAGAGAAATCAGCTCATTCTATGGCCACAGTAACTCCTCTCGTTATGAACATCTTTAACTCCATGTTCCAAGATCAAATAGATGGAGATAAGGACAACAAAGAGCGCAAAAGACGTTGTGGAATCTGTGGGGTAATAAAGCTTATTGCATCTGATTTTTGTTGTACTGATCCCTATTCTGTCTTATGAAAAGCAGTTTTTTAATTTTGATGTCTGCTTGACAAAGCTATCTTTTTTTTTAGTTCTTTTATCAGTTTTCACATACTGTGTTCCATAATCACAAACTTTTCTAGCAGTCGTGCACTTCTGGTAACAGGATCTCATTAAGTCATCCGCTGCTTCTAAGCCCTTCCATCAGGTTTTGTATGTTCTTACAGGCCATTATTGTAATTTGGTAGATTACAGATAATCTTTTAAAAGCTTTTTACATTCTATTTGATTAAAGAACCTGATGGAGTTACCATACAAGTATTACAACTAGCTATACTGTTTTCACATAAGAAGCAAAAATATTTTTGGTATTTTTAAGCTATGGTTTTTTATATTGAGTGGCATTTTATATTTTAAGATGTGCCAGCAGCCTGACTGTGGAAAATGCCCAGCATGTAAGGACATGGTGAAGTTTGGTGGGTCTGGACGTGCCAAACAAAGCTGCATAAATAGGCGGTAGGTTTTTAACTATATTCAAGTTGTGCAGAAATTATTTTTTTTATTTTGATGACCAGCTGATTTCTGCTAACACATAATTTTGAATTAGGATTATCTAGAGTTGATGGCTGAAAACATTTGAAAAGAAATGACCCATCATTAAAGAAGTGTACTAATGAATAATTAGTTATTTTATTAATTGGTTCATTTTACATTTGCAGCTGTCCAAATATGGCACTGAAGCATGCAGAGGATGAGGATGAAGATGAGGATAAAGTGGATGAGGTTAGTTCTCTTTGGAATGTGCCAAACAATAGGGGAGGGTGGAATTCTCACTATGTGGGTCTTCGTTGTAGCATTTTAATCAAGTAAGTTTCATGTGAGTTCTCATGACAATTTAATGATTATTTTTCTTTTTGGTCGCCCAGGTGGAAGAAGAAAACCTCGCTGCTAGTCGCAGGCAACACCTTGCTGCAAGCAACTCCAAAACTGTAACTGCCTGGGTAGGGTCTCCTATTAAGGAGTTTGGCAAGCGATCATTCTACTCAGCAGTTACCATCAACTGCGAAACTGTAAGTGTACGGACTGATTCTGTGTGTGTGTGCTTTTTTTTAGTCTACGTTCGTAGCTGGAGAGAACAACTGAAAGTTGAGTAAAACTATGACTGAAATTTTGTGTGTGTCATACATGATTCTGTGCATATGCTTTGACATATTTCTAAGTTATTTTTATCACAAGATTGCAGCAATCATTGATGTTCCTTTGTCATTGGGAAAGAGTGCAAGTCAGTGCCTGTGATTGTTGTTCACAGGTCAGGTGTGGCGACTGTGTCTCAGTCAGGCCTGATGACCCTTCAGTTCCTCTGTACATTGCTCAGGTTCAGTACATGTTTGAGGACAGCATGGGCAAGAAAATACTGCATGTTCAGTGGTTCATGTAAGCATCTCCATTTGCACCCCCTACTCTTCAGGTGTGTGTGGGTTGGGCTGGCTGCATCTATAAGAATGATGTGCACATAAAGTACCTATCTGCATATGTGCCTGTAAGATCCTTTATAGAGAAACTGGTTTGTAAAAGTAAAGTCACTTCTAGTGATACATCTTCTGTATTGAATACCTGTGCATTTCAGGCGGGGTACTGAAACAGTTCTTGGAGAGACTTCAGATCCTCTGGAATTGTTCGCCACTGATGAATGCGATGATTCAAATGCTGAGACTGTTGTTTCTAAAGTACAGGTGTGTATGAATTGTTTCTTTGGTATGTGTGTTCACGCGCGCATGTTGACAGTGTACAGATTTTATCTAGGGTCGCTACTCTGTCAAAGTGTGAAGCAGAAGAGGTGTACACTTAGACATGCCGATTACAGAGAGAGATTCCTTTTCCCTGCCTCTGCTAAAGACTATGTAAGGTGCATCTGACATCAGAAAGAGAAAATAACAAACATATTTAGCTTCATTTCAGCTTTAGAAAAGCTTGCAGTGAACTAACTTTTTAAAAATATTTTTTTTGGTCCTGAATAATCATTGGAATGTATGGATTTGTAGGTCATCTACAAAAAGCCGTCTGCTGAGTGGCATGCACAAGGTGGTATTGCTGACCCTGACTATGACCGAGTGGTCACGGAAGATGATGGCCGTACATTTTTCTACCAGAAATGGTGTGTAAAGTTTGTTATCGCTTACAAACTGTCAGTGCTGAGTTTAAATTTCTTTGCTGGCTCCTGCCCTAATTATTTCTCTGAACTTCTCTTTCCTTATGTCCCAGCAAGACATCTGTGCTCCTTGTCTGACAACCGTCTCGTTACTATTCCTGTCACTAGAACAACATTATATGGCCACAGGATTTTTAGTTACTGTGCAGCGAAACAATGGAACTTTCTCCCTTCTGATATCCGCCACCTACCCACTATTGAATTCTTTAAATGTTATCTGTATTTGTTTTTATTCATCATCAGTACTATTGTTTCTTCTTTTGTAGTTCAAATGTTGTTTGTTTTCTTGTCCCTCATATGTTGCCCATGTCTTGTTATTGTTTTATAGTGCTAAGAGTATGCGCTTTACAAATTTTTGCATTTATTATACTGCAATTGTTGGTTGGAATTTTCTTTTTAGAAATTTATGTGGAGGATGAAAGTAAAATATGCCCTCCCCTTTAATATTTGACGGACTTGATTCAGTTGATTTACTTTATTTGTACACCCTGACAATTAAAATAAAGTTCTAAAACCTTGAAGTTGTTCTTGCATTGATCGGTCATTCCTGAAAAAAAATCAAACATTATAGTTGTTCATGTTTTTTTTTTTTTAATCTCGTTATTTTTTTGTTTTTAGAAAAGCTTTAAGGCACCTTCCTGTCACTGCATCAGCAATATATTCCATATATATAAAAAATATGTTCTGAAAGAAGAGGATCATTTGGGTTTTTTTGTTGTAATAGTTATTATTATGTACACCTGCTTAGGTATGATCCAGACATGGCCCGCTTTGAAGATCCTCCAACTGTAGAAGATAAAACCACTTTGACTCTGCTCAGTCCAAAGTTTTGTCTCAGCTGCCATCGCCTAGATTTCCAGAGGAGGGTTAGTATTTGCAAACTTCTAGAGTGTACTTTGTTGCATTTGAGTACCTAAGGCAGAAAACATGGCACATTTCTAGGCCAGGTGCCATTTAGGAATTTCTTTGTGAGCATGTCTTAAGCGTCTGTTCTTATCTGCCTACGAACATAATTGAATTTTAATAAAATGTAAATCATACAAGAAAATACTTGGAATAAAAAAAAAGTCTGTGGCATTTTTTGCGATATTTGTATTTTACAGGCTCTTGAGACGAGCGTTGGAGAGGAGATAAAAGTGAACAGCCCAACAAAGAACTGTCAGTATTTTCAAAGTGTGCGCAAAGGAGGTGTGCAGTACAATGTCGGTGACTGCTGCTACATTCACCCAGATGCTTTTTCCTTTGCCATCAAACCAGCCAAACCTAGCAAGATAAAAAGCGAAAGAAAGGTACCAACCTGTAGCATTTGCATGTAAATACGAGCAGAAAATAAACTTTAAAAAAATGTGAAGATATTAATAAGCCACTCGCAAGTTCTTCGCACAATAAATTGTGTCGTGTAATGTCTTCCAGACTTCTTCAGAATCTGTTGGCATAGGGAAGCTTGTCAAAGGAAATGGTGATAACATTTCTGGGATGGTGATACAAGTGGTGAAAACTTGTATGTTGTTTTTAAAACAGCTTTCTCGCTTGATGCAGTAGTGACAGACTGGTTATTTTGGGGGAAAAGTTATTCTGTTTGTTCAGAACTGAATACAGTTTTGCAGTTTAAACTTTGAATGCTAATTGGCCGTACCAGTCTGTAAGTTTGAGCCCTGAAGTTCTGGTTGGTGTATGTGCATATTTTAATTATATTAATTTTATACAATTTGCAGATTGACGAAGACACGTATCCAGAGTTGTATAGAAAGACAGAGTATGTCAAGGGTTCCAATGACACCTGTCCAGAACCCTTTCGCATTGCATGCATAGAAGAGATCTTCTACAAGACTGCTCTCAACAGCAAGCTGGTGGATGTTTCTGAAATCAAGCTCAAAGTTAGGAAATTCTACAGGTGTGTTCTTATCACCAGCGGCCCTTGTTTCAATGCTGTTGACTGGTTGGTTGGTCTCTTGAAATATGTTGTAACAATGCTTAAGTGGCAATATGAGCACTCAGCGAAAATCGCTAGAAATAGAGCATAAAGTATCACAAAATATATTCCGGTGGTATTTTATGACAAAGAGTCACGAGAAATATTAATGTTTTTCTCTTAATCCCATCTGGATTTATGGAGAAAACAGGAAGTGTTGAAAGGGTAGTATTTCTGAAAATAACATTGTCTGCATGGGCTGAATTCGAAGAGGAAAGTGGTCATCCTCAGTAAAAGAAAACAGATCAGGACACGATGTGCTCTTGCTGAATGTTCTCTTTGACACTCAAATCGAGTTTGTACTCATTATTATTTCCTAAAGATAATGGCTACAAATGCCAGTGGACTGACAATGTTCAGAGATATGTATTTACAGATCTCTGATTTGTTCAGATGTGATGTGCAAACTTCATCCCCACACCGTACTCAAGAATTTGCTCTAAACATTTCAGAATCGATTTTTATCAGTCATTGAGTAAAAGCAATTCTTGGACTTTCTGTAAAATGAAGAGATCTTCCTATAGCAATGCCAACTGTGTAAAAGCACGAGCTGTTAAAAACACCTACTGTTGCTGGTAAAAGCCTAAACAAAGATCAAGCACCAGATATGAACATTGATGCTTTCTCTACCGTTCTGGTCTGCAAGTAACATCATGATACAGTCACAAACACATCGTCAGTCATATCTTGATCCAGCAGCAAAATGCTAAAAACAAATGACAGTGTCACGGCATCATTGATGTGACAAATGGATGAGGAGCTTAAATGGGAACAAGTGCGAGTAAATGAATAGTAAATTTACATGCAACTAAATGAAGAATAAATATAAGTTTTACATCGATATACAGTAAACCTTCGCTATATCATGGTTCACTTATTACGGCTTCACTGTATCACAGTTGTTGTTGTTTTTTTTTTTAAATATCTAATTCTTTCTCATGGAGTTTTCACTATATCGCAGGATTTTGTGGTATATAGGTATTTATATAATTGTGATTTTAATTATTTTTGTCTTTAAAATATAAATATTAAATATATCAAAAAGTTAATTCAGACATCAAAAGAATAATCCAAATAAAATACAGTATATGTAGGTATTTCATCAGTGGATGAAGACCATATTGCATACAATGGAAACACTAACCCTGGACCTTTATTTTTTTTTTTTTTTTTTTAAACCTTAGTCAAAGTTTCTAAATGGAGTTGAGATCTGAAGGGATGTATTCTAAAATCAGCTGTTTCATTTTCTGGAGAAAAAAAAATGCTTTTTTGAACATGACAGCCGGAGTAATGATTTTTCATTTGACTCAAAGACATGCATAGATTTGCTGAAATTAGCCACACTTGCTGTTACAAATACTACTTATGCACAGCTGAACTCTCCACTATAGGAGAGTAATTTTCTTTTGCTTTCTTAGTGGCAGGTGAGAATTGCCAATGTGTGAAGGCTTAAATCTTGAAAATTAAGCATGATTATTTACTCATATTTTGGGAATTATTATTTTAAAATGAACTTAACCTGATCATGAAGAAAAAGTATTCACTTATGTTGCTCTTTAAGCTGCTGACAGTTTGGTTGATCTCTTGAAATATGTTCTAACAATGTTTACAGACTGTTTTATTTAGTTTGGTTTTTGTATTTTGTTGCTTTTTTTTATAATTTGACTCGAATATGTAGAAGATAGTCTTTCAAGTTGATGCCTACGACTTTAAAGATTTTTGCCAACAGGCCCGAAAACACCCACAAGGGTATCAAAGCTGCTTATCATTGTGATCTGAACAAGTTGTACTGGAGCGAGGAGAGTAAGTATTCTCGTGTGTAGAAAGAAAACTTACAAAATTGTTGGGGAGGAAGCTCCTAGATTGGTGGCTAGCATGCTTAATTTCAGAGCAGGTCCCTGAAAATTACTGATTTTACCTGCTGAATCTGTGTAGGTTGTTTGTTTGAGGGAAAAGAAAACATGAGCATTGAGAACATTGTTTATGGAGGTTATAATTCAGTGAGCTTGAATTGTTGCTTTCTATTAGTGAGGTATCGAATGGGCCGCAGAAATGATGATATATCTGTTATTGTTAAGTAACCATGGAGAATTAGGTTATATGCATAATGGGCTTTACATTATTTCCAGAAGCTGTTGTGGACTTGAGCTCTGTGGAGGGCAAATGTACAGTGATGTACCATGATAATATTTCCCAGTATAACTGTACCAGTGTGGATAGCTATTTTTTGGGTGGACCAGACAGGTTCTGCTTTTCAGAGGTAACTATCACAGCTTCATGGTGGTGTACTTTAAAAAAAAAATTCCATTCTCATGAACTGTTATCCAGACATTATTTAATATTATTTTGTATTTATTTGATGCATATTTTACTTATATTGCATTATTTAAATAATGTTATTTGCTGTTATTTCTTTCAGAACTTATGATTTATCAGCGGTGTCCAGTCTTTATGCAGTTCATTGTGTCATTTACTTTACCATTTCTCATAGCCAGTCATTAATGCTCACCTCTGCCACCCTTTATTGCGCACGCTGTTCTTTCTCTGCATGAGGCATCTGTTTACAGGGCTGGCTGTCTTACCATGATATAGCCTTAGTTCCTGGCTCGGTGTAAAACATCAGTTCCGCATTCCTCCTTTTATTGTTGCAGTTTACATTTTCTTTTGTTCTACGAAGTCTTGGGAAAAAAATACAAAATAAATGCATGTTACTATACTTTTATTGTCATGACTGTCATATAGGCATATGATGCTGACAAGAGAGAATTTGAAGATCCACCATCAGCAGCCCAATCCATGGGATCAAAAGGAAAGGTGAGTGATATCATTCTTGAGAGACCAAGATGGTTCAGTGGATTGTATGTGGGAGGCGGTAGGTGTGATAACTGCTGAAATGACTGAATGGCTAAAAATGAGAACAAGTATCTGATGGCTTCATCGTTGAGCCTCAGCTATGCGCTATACAGTCGTGCGAAACCTGACATGTCATATTGTTGGAATCGGCATTCTCTCCCCTAGCTCACTATATGAGTAAAAGGCCTAGGCTTAAAATAGTTCTGAGGGTATTTTTAAGTTTCCAGAGAAACCTTTCTGCAAATCATTCATGGTTATTGGCTTATTTAGTAGTTTCCAGTTGAAAATTTGAAAAAGCATGATCTGATTGATTTGTACTCCAAGCAGTGAGCATTTCCAGTGTCTGTAAAATGGCTGAAATTTGTTGATTCATTCCCACTCAGCACTCAGTTGTGATAGATGCACATTTTGCTGAATATCATCTAATTTGTGAGCGAGAAGAATGAATCTTGGTAGGATGAAATATTTTCAGAAGTTATAAGATCTAAATGCAGCAACTACACAGCAAAATGAATGGAGTGGTTGGAAATACTATGTATCAAAAATAACATCACAATGTTTTGCAAGGAACAACTGTTCCTAACAATTTTTTAAAATTTCAAGAATAAAATCTCTTATCTGTTTCAAAATTCACAAGTTTGAAAGGTTTAATATAATAATGAAAAACAGTAATGCTACAGATGATATTTAGTGAGTCCATAAATGCTGTCACTTTTGTTCTCGAACCCCCACAACTCCCCTTCCCAATAAAATAATAAAACACACAAAGTTCACCGAATTTTTTATTTTTTTAGTTAAACATCTCTGGAGCTTTCCTTATTTAAAGGAAAAAATGGTCGTTATTAATCCTTTTGACTTTTCCAGGGCAAGGGGAAAGGAAAGGGGAAAGGTAAAGCAAGTAGTGTGCTGGAGCAAGGGAATTCACCCCAAGAGAAAATTCCTATTCGGAAGTTGCGCACCTTGGATGTGTTTGCAGGATGTGGAGGTGTGTATCCCTGACTACTTAGATTATGGACATGAGGCGGAGCATCTTGCTTGTTAATGGTTGTTTTCATGTGGTGACCTGTCTTGACCGAATTAGCCATGAATAAGTATTTGGTGTGTCCTGACAAGGTGAGTTTGCAACATTCTGTGATTCAGTTTTGAGTTTGACTGATGCTGGTCTTTTTGTTTTAGGATTATCTGAGGGTTTTCATCAAGCAGAAATAGCAGAAACACGCTGGGCCATCGAGAAGGAGGAACCGGCAGCTCAAGCATTTCGACTCAATAATCCTGGTTGTGTTGTCTTCACTGAGGATTGCAATGTCTTGCTTCGGCAGGCAATGAATGTAAGTTAGCATCATTGTTCCCAATTCTTCCGCTGTCAGTAGGGATTTTAGAAACGTGCATGGGGTGTCTTTTGGCTCAGTGATATAAACTCAGTTATGATACCATGTACAAAATAAACTTCAGGGTAAGTAACAATAGAGATTTTAAGTCTTTTTGAAAGCAGTAGCCAGCCTAGAGCAGTAAACACTTCTTGAGCATACAATTTTCAAAATAACTGAAAGTGCAGCTGTTAGTAGCAAGCACTCTGACCTTGCGGAAATCAAAATTTTTATTCATTGACAACAAAATCTTGTAGGCTGACTCCCTATGTAGTGGTTTGTGATAATGATACATAGGTGTTTGAACAAGGCAGTAATATAAGTGTGACTCATATATGTTGAAATAATGTGATGTTGTGGTGTTAATGCCAGTGTACCTCCTTTGTTTATTTTAGGGAGAGTTGTCTGATAGCCTCGGTCAGAAACTTCCCCAGAAGGGTGATGTGGAATTTCTGTGTGGCGGACCCCCATGCCAGGGTTTCTCTGGCATGAATCGATTCAACTCTCGCGAGTATTCTAAGTTTAAGGTCAGTGCTGTGATGTGCCTGGGAATTCATGTTTTGAATAAGGGTATAAGGATGTGCACAAACGTTACCATGCATTCATTCACAGGGTTTCAAACTGTGTCTTGTTCATTTTGGCAGAATTCTCTGATCGCTACCTACCTTAGTTACTGCGATTTCTACCGCCCTCGCTTCTTCTTGCTGGAGAACGTGCGAAACTTTGTGTCCTTCAAGCGGTGCATGGTGTTGAAGCTGACGCTGCGGTGTTTGATTCGCATGGGCTATCAGTGTACCTTTGGAGTTCTCCAGGCTGGAAGTTATGGTGTTGCACAGACACGAAGGCGGTAAGACTTAATTTTTTTTTTCTGTTGAGCATTTTGCATAGTTTGGGCACAAATAATTGTGCAGGATTTAACTCTGACATAACAGGTCACAACCACTAAGTTAAGCGTCATCAGTCTAACATCAGTCAACAACCTAACATCCTAAATGAATCAACAATTCAAGACTCCTCATAGAAGATCCTCATTTATTAAATACAGGGCAATCATCATAGCTGCAGCCCCTGGGGAGTCTTTACCTGTGTATCCAGAACCTCTTCACACCTTTGCTCCTCGTGCAATGCAGACCTCTGTGGTTGTGGACAACAAGAAGGTAAGAAATTGTTGCCCGGGTAATACTCAGGCATTCCAGATGTCCGGCATATTAAAGATCTTTTGGGTGGGGTAGGGAGAGGTGTGTCAAGGAAGAATTGGTGAAAAGATAACTGATAAAAAGAGAGCATTAGATGTGTAACATAACAATAAAACTGGAGGATAAGGTGATTTCAAACTTTTTATCTTTCTGCCACGAGTCTTGCCCTCCATTTTTTTCAGTTCTCCACTGGTCAATAATTTAGCTGATTATTCCTTCTAATTTTTTATAGTCTTCCAAAATTCTTTTATCCACATCCTCTTCATGTGAAATCACTGTGTGGTGGAGGCACCTTTCTTGGAAAAGCAATAAACTATTATATTATATCATTAATAATTAAGTTAACTTTGATAGCACCATATGTTGGCCATATGGTCAGTCTCATTGGACTTTAACAACATGACACATCCACACACACATATGGATGCACACAACATGCAAACATCTCTATAGAATGTCATATGCGGTGATGAAAGATATACTCAGCAGTTGCTTCCAGCTTGCTTGATTCATTTGAAACACTAATTCAAGCTGCAAGGAAACTGTGTAAAATGCCTCTTTGAAAAACCGCAACGAGTTCACATGCACCTCAAAAAGGAAGCAGTGCAAATTTACCGATGTAATTATTTCAACACGTTCAACTTGTCATCATCCTTCATTAGTTGCAAATCCATTTGTTTTCAGGCAGTCAGTGGAACAATAGAAGGTTGTAGATGAAAAAACAAAAGGCCGCAGACAAGCAAATAGTTAAGCACAATAATGAAAAAGCATGTGTCAATAATCATGAAACTTGCAGGGTACAAAATCACATACAAAGCGAGAGCCTCCTCAAGCCACAGTGGTGAAAGGACAACACTCAGTTTTAGTCAGTCATTTACAAGATCACCACACTGTGCTATTGTTATCTTAATGGCATTGTCTCAGCACACTTGTCTGAGCTACTGATGTCTTATCACCCAAGATAGTCTTTGATCTGCCTGTGTTGCCCTCTCTTTGATTTATGTCTGCTCTCGAAGTATTCAAACTCAGCCTCAAAACTTTTATCTTTAAAAAATACTTTGCATAATCAGAGTACATTTATGCCCATTTCTCAATTCCTTATTTAGTTACGGTGTTATCTGTTTGATGATGCCTGTATTTCTGTATGGTTGACTGTTGGTTTGTTTGTTCTTTTTTGTGCAGTGCATTAAGCTTGTGTCCACATGGGGAAATATTCTTTACAAATCCTGTTATTATTCAGTAATGAAACAAAAGCAATTAAAACTAAAAATAGTAACCAAAACATGAAACTAGCAGATGCATTCTCCCACCTATAAGAACACATGAAATGTGTTTACTCAGTTGAGCAGATGAAGAACTTGAGCTGCACCTAACTTGGTGTTTCATTTTGTAACATCTGTCTTCAGTTTAACTGCATTCACCGCATGGGCCCAGCACCGTACCGCACCATTACAGTGTGGGACACCATGAGTGATCTGCCAGAGGTGAAAAATGGAGCCCGAATCCAGGAGATGCCTTATGGGAATGATGCCCAAACTCACTTCCAGAGACTGGTGAGCAAAAATGAAAAATTTTCATGCATTTTGGTGGTTTTAAGTTGACTTTCAGTGGAGGTTATGGTGGGGTGGGGGGGGAGGGTGCAGAGATCAGTATATCTTTCTCATCTTCCCTGGTTTTAACAACAGTCTTAAAACTGGTGAGCACTAATGGATGTATTGCAAGCATTTCCTGTGATAGACAAGCCGTTTTGAATAAGAATAGTTCTGCTCCCCCCAACTCTTTGCGGTACAGTGTGTTGAAATGTTGCCGTCTCTCTCTTTACCAGGTACGAAGCAACCAGCTGCAGCCATTTTTGCACGACCATGTCTGTAAGGAGATGAGTCCCTTGGTGGCAGCCCGCATGAGTTACATACCCCTTGCCCCAGGCTCTGACTGGCGAGATTTACCCAACATCGTTGTACGGCTTTCGGATGGCACCAAGACTCAGAAATTGTGAGTGATTTGCTTTGATGTTCACTCGAGTGAAAGAGGTCAGCATGAGTAAAAGATGTAGATTTTTTTGCAGCAGAAAAAGCAAAGAATAGCTGTTAAAAAAGGTTGTGCATTTAACAATTACAAATGGGTAAAAATTAATGTACCATAGAGTTGCTGAAGTGTGTTCTCTTGTTTTATGTTACTTGTGATTTTCTTTTATATAAGTGAAAGCATGCACCTATGTTATCATAAATATGTAGCCATATAAAGGGGGATGAGAGAATGCATTACGAAACTACTCAAGAAAAACCATCTCTGAACAGTTGCACACACTCATAAACTTTTCATAAGAAAACAAGATACCTATATGGTAACCAATATAACTGAAGGGAAGCTATCAGTGTATGAAGTTTCGATGGCTATGTATATAGCTTAACAATAAATTAAGATTTTAGGTAGAAACAGTTATAGGTACAGCCATCTAAAATCAATGAAAGTACATGACTTAAAAGTTCAAAGGTTAAGGGCTTAATCAAGACTTTTTCATATGTTCACTGCAGAGCCTATAATTACCATGACAAATGCAATGGCCCCGGCAGCAAAGGTCAAATGCGTGGCGTGTGCAGCTGCGCCTGTGGCAAGCCATGTGATCCGACAGATCGGCAGTTCAACACGCTCATTCCTTGGTGCCTGCCTCACACCAGCAACCGCCACAACAACTGGGCAGGGTTGTATGGCCGATTAGAATGGGATGGCTTCTTTTCAACTACTGTCACCAACCCTGAGCCAATGGGCAAACAGGTCAGTTGGCCAGGTGTGAGGAGGATTGGTAACTGGGAGTACTTTGCAAACCAAGAACAAGACAGAGAGATGGAGGCAGAATAAAGATGTTCAACCATTGATTGTTGTCAGAAGGTTGGGGTGATTAACTCGATCTATACTGAACATTACGGAAGTCTAAGCGGTGGTTCCGAACCCTTGGACGGATGTATTTACTCCTTTTTCAAAAAATCATAACAAATTAAGTAAAAGAGGTACAAGAACAACTCAAATTGATAATGATAGATCAAAATGTAGAGAAAAGGATCAGCCTATTCTTGTGTTTGCTTGAAAACACACTTTTATAGTATTCCCAACAGAAAATGCCATGATAATGAGCTCAAAAAAACTCCCGCAACGTAAATGAAAATAACATAAGGGAAGAAACTACTGAAATCTTTTGGAAATAGTCCACCATGATTCCCTCCCTTTAAAAACTAGTCCAGCCAATCAAAAAAATCGTTTGTAAGAGGGAAAAATGTAAACAAATGGTCGAGTGCCATTTTGAATTATCGAAAGTACGTTGCGGCTTACTCAATTTGACATGGATTTGTACTTCAACAACCACAAAGGAGAAGAAAATAGTAAGTAATATTTAAATTCTAATGTATATTCTAATAAAACATGTTTGTTTGGTACTTTATGTCTATATATATTGAGTAAATAATTTTTTTGTAATTTTCTGAAATTTACGTTCAAGTGTTCTAAAACACGTACAGTTCATTTGATTTTAGTACTCGAAGACAAAACCTATGTATCTTAAAATTTACACCAAGTGAATGTTTTAAAAAAGCTCTTTAAAACGGTGTATTACAGATGGTTATCTTTACTGTAGATTAATAAATATAAATTTTCAAAGCTGCCGGTCAAAATTTCAATACCGGGAATTTGCTAGCCTTTTACCAAACAGAAAGACAGGTAGCGTGGGAAAATGCATAGACTTCCTGTTAAAACTTACCTCTCACATTTTTTAAGAAAGACAATTGTGTTCAGAAATGAATAAGCTATCTTATTTATTAAGTTTTTCTTCTAAAAAAAACGATGTTTAAGAGTAACAACATTTAAAACCTGCATCACACCATAGGGTGTGAACCGGGTTCAGGCGAAGATTACGTGATCGCCCCTATGAGGGCGATCGGTAAGGAAAGAGTTAAGATGTGCACCATTTTTTGAGCTATTTAACATCATCATGCTGTTGTTTGTTAAAGGGGCGAGTTCTTCACCCGGAGCAGCATCGAGTGGTCAGTGTTAGAGAGTGCGCTCGGTCTCAGGGCTTCCCCGACACGTATCGATTTTTTGGCAACATCCTGGACAAGCACAGACAGGTGACGTAGCTGTTATGAATGACATCTTTTATTTTAACTTTTAAGTTATTGTACAACTATAGAAACATTGCGCTAAATATTAAAAACCCAAACCAAATGATTTCTTTTTCATGCTGTACCAGAAGAAATAACTTGTAAAGTTCACCCTACTAGCTACTTTATTCCAGGTGTCTGCTCCCAGTTAGCCAGCATTGACCAATGAACAAGGAATACACAAACTCAACCAACTTTCTTAATTGAAGAAAAGAAATTACACCCAAAGTCAAGTTTCATTGAGCAAATGCTCCTTCTCCATTCCTTGTTCATGAGGCATAAGCTTCTATTGATATTCTCATCTGTGTACAGATAAGATTAAATCTGCAAATTAACATTAATCCCAGCTTTCCCATCTGTTATAGCCTTGATAGCGTATCCATATTCTTCATCCTCTTGCTGTATGTCTCACATGAAAGAAGTCTTAAACAGTGATGTTTTCATTGTATCCCTCCTTCCTTCCCCCCTTTCTCAAAAAAAAGAAGGAAAATGTGAGCACATTGCTTCCTGCTTTTCCATGGGGCTAGGCTTGACAATGTAAACCTACCTATGTTTCATGTCAAAAATTGACCTCTTAATAATAATTCTTCCCCAACACCCATCTCTTGCTGTATATGACTATTGTTTGAAGATTCATAAACATAAGGGGGATTATTTACTAAGGGTCGCAGATTATTTTCTTATGATCTTGGCCCAGCACTTGGGTGGTCTTTTTTTAAAACTTTTTTTTTTAATGAAAATGCTTTAATTCACAATATGAGAACATGCATAGCATGGAATGCGCTGAACTGACTGCTCAGAGTACTTGAACCTGGGAATAATTCAGGCAGCATAAACAGCAACCCGTACACACAAATTTCCTTATACAATGACTAGGCAACGACTGCTGTCACAGTAGTAATGCATAGTCTATAAATTATATTATCTGCAGTTGTGTAGTAAAAAAAAACTAACATAAACCTAACCTCTGATGAAACAAAACCAACATAAACTATTCATAAAAAAGATACAATTTTTAAAATGTTTTCAAAAATCTGTATGCATGTATTGAAATCTGATATTTTTAATGAAAATTACTAAATTCAACATATAAATACCAGCACCAAAAATAGAGTAATGAGGATATTTTATCAATAAAGGTATGTTGATCAGCTGGGTATGTGACCCTACCAGAAACTTGAGAAATCAGTACCTTTATACTGCTTTTTTCAGATTATTTTAAGAGCAAAAGCTATCTCTAGATCAAATAGGACCATCATGCTATAAAACTCCCAAGCATTCATAGTAAACTAGTAAACCAAACAGTCTGGTGCAGGTGAAGTACCATGAAAAATCTTTGTTACCATAAGCAAGATTCTAGTTTTCCCAACAAAATTATGAGAGTAAATTAGTTCAAAATTAGTTAGATACATGCATGCCACCAGTTAACATATTTTGTGGTGCTACTATTAATAATGCAGGATTTCCATTCATCTTTTAAAAAAATAATTTATGCCAGGCAGACATCTTTTTTGTGGACCTGCCTATGAGAAAGTACTAAATCACAGTTTTATCTTTAAATGGCTATTGATGTGCGTGACCTGGAGCTGTAAAATATATTTTAAATAAGTGAAAACAAGATATTCTTCATTCTTCTAGAAAAGTGTTTGAAGAACAAGAAGATCACAATAAAACTGAATAGCTGTGCATATCTAAACTGCAAATGTAACAGACCTGTTTTTAAAACTTGATTAATTTACAAAGTGGACCTGATAGTAAGGGAGAAAAGCGAAACCATATAACACACTGCAACCAGGGTATTTACTACATAAAAATGACCACTTCTGTAACAGACAATCAGCTGGAAGAAACAAAGGTCTCATAATGGCCACAGATGACAGCTTGAACCAGTGTGGTACACATTTTGCCAGTGACTTTTGTTGTGGGTCTTATTGAGGCATTATTACAATGGGAGACTTACAGAGGCATGAGAGCAGATTTAAATGGCACCTTTGATATTCATATAGAAGTAATATTGTTTTTTTAAGACAAGAACTGGTTGTGACAGCACACTGATAGTAATTCTTTCCAAAGTCTTGCGAAGCACTTGGGTGATCTTTACTGCTTGATGTCCTTTTTTTGGTCACAGGATTTTTGGCTACTGTGCAGCAAAACAATGGAACTCTCTTCCTTTCCATATCCGCCACCTTCCTACAACTGAATCCTTCAAATCTGCACTGAAAACTCACCTCTTCCTTGAGCATTACTCCTAACACAGTCCACACAATGCTCGTCCTTCTTACCCTCCCCACTTCCGCTCTTGCGACTTTTCTACCCATCTTTCTCTGCAGAATCGTTATATTTTCTATGTTCTGTTACTGGGTGTCTTTTTGTGTTTTCCATCTTTGTTTTCTGTTTGTCGTCAGTACTGTCGTTTATTCTTCTGTCCCTCATGTTCTATCCATTTAGTCCATGTCTCTTCCCCGTTTTCAGCGCTAAGAGCATGCTCTTTATGAGTGTGAATATGCGCTATACAAATCTGCGTCCTTGATAGGATGCTCAAATGTGTTGAAGTGTAAAAAATCTAAGATGCTCTGTCTACAGATTGGCAATGCTGTGCCTCCTCCAATGGCCAAGTTCATTGGCCTAGAGATCCAAAAATGCCTTGAGTGGAAAACACAAAGAGAGAAGGCACAGCTGGAATCAGATAAAACCCCCTCAAAGACAGCACCTATGGAACTGGATGGAGAGGATGAAGGAAGGATCTTGAATAGGACTCTGGAGCCTCCGGTGAAAGCTGAAGGTTCTTCCATGTGTTAACTTTGATTCCTCTTGCACTTGGATTTAAATGCAGGCATGTTTATGCACAGACATGTGCTTAAATGAGTAGGAGGATCTTGTGATGCATCATATAGATGCTGGTTTTGTTTGTTGTTTTCCTATGGGTGGTTTCATGCAAGGGGAAATAGTAAGACTACATCAGTAGTTGGGAGTTGTCGGTGGCAGTACTGCAGCTATTGTGGTTTGTCGAAGTGCCAGTTTTGAAGTGTCGAAGAGCCGGACCGAAAATTACAGCCTGAACATAGGTTTTGTGAAAGGGCTTGACTCAACTACTGGGCAAAAAACTAGGGAATTAAGTAGGCCAGAGCAAGCATGGGTAGATGCTAAATTGATTTCTAGAACCAGCAGGAGGTAAAACCATTTTTGTGCCAAAATTCTTTGCCTTTTATTGGGTCATTAGGGCTAGTGATATTTTACAGCTCTTTTGTCATTCAGTAGGTTAACACATCAACATCCCAGTGCTCATGGTCATGCATACATTCCATACTGTTTTCCTAAGTTTCCCTATGATTTCTAAGCAACTAAGTGTCTTCAGGCCCATTTTGAATGAACTGCTTGCATAGATATAGGAATGATCTGTTTGATACTTAGTAATTTTCTTTATAAATACTCAGTCATATGAGGCCTATAGTTCTGCACTGTTAAAAGTGCAAAAATTTCCTCATTGCCATTAAATCAATTGCTGTTTTTAGATAATTATTTTTATTGACGTGCAGGACTTAGAGCACACTTAGTCTTTTAATAAAACAAACTGCTTTATACATAGCAACATGGCAAGACATGCCTAAAGTCATGGAGCTTAAAAAGCTCCACAGATTAAAGGGAAATATGCATGCCATAAGGCTAGTTGAGAATATGTAACTGCATGAACTAATTTGTATGTGCTGTAAATTGAGAGTGGTAGAAAATTTTATAAACATTACGTTTTAGACCACTTTTAGTGTAAGCTTCAGCAATCAAATCAAAAACAACATGGACAGAATTGGAATTTTAGCAAAAAGATATTTTTATGTGCACACAGTCATTGTTCAAAGAAGGGTAGGCAGATTTTTTTTTTTTTTTTTTGCGAGATTGGCATTTACACACACAATGAATTTTGATGTAATACATGGGAGGAAAATCATCTTTAATTCCTATTTTGCAGCAAGTTGTATAGAAGCAAGAATAAGAAGAGAAGCAAAGTTGTGCTCGTGTTCATACAGTCATGCCTCTAACGTTAGGATTTCACTCACAGTGCTTGTGCGTCCAACACTTGGCTAACTGGTTGAATAGTGTTATATCTGTTTACATACGTCTGTATGGGTGGTTGTCACAGTTGTACAACATTTGTGGCTTAAATGCTGTTTGCCAGGTTGAGTGCGAAATGGATAAAACTGCACAAAAACCGTTGCAGACAAATGTGTTTTGCTGGAGACTTACAAACTAGCACTTGTGTACCATCAGTGCTATGATTCATCAGATACATTGTCTCCCTTTAATAGTCAGAGACCTAACATTAAAGTAGCAACAACAAAAGATTAAGTAGACATTTCTCAGGAATATGAGCAAGATTAGATACTGCACACAGTTTCGAGTTAAACTAAATTTATCTCATCCTTCTGGAAATCTTCCCCAAGTATTTAAGCTCTCTTACATCATGTTCCTGTTAGGTAGACCATTTTCCTCTGTGATAAAAACCACCACACTGTAACTCTGTGCACCATCTGATTTTAAACTGACCAGTGTTGCTCATTTTATTCTAAGACTGCAATCTTCAAGATGTATGGATTTTACATTTTAATCAGTGGGTTGGAATGGAATTTGAAGATACGTTTTACTGTAATCACTCTTGTTTGTGTATGTGTGTTGTGTGTGGAAGAGTGTTCAGAAAGGGGTTGGGCGAATTGGTGGAAGCGATCATAATGAAGTTTAAATATTTGTATGAAAATGAATCTTTGTAAATATGACATTTTAAGCAAGACAGTTATGCTGACTGCATTTTCAAGTGTTGTCCAGTTTTTATTATTTTTTTAAGAACTGCTTTTTGTTGTGTAATTAACATACATTTTTTACCTCAATAAAAGATTGAAATTATGATTGTCAAGTTCAGGCAGCAATTTTTGATACAAAAATTTTCGTTTTTCTCCTCTTGTAAATTTAACTGGTTAGTGAGGAATATGCTGATGTAATTATTTTTGTTTTTTTCTCAGGCGCCTTTACCATCATTTACAATGCTAAAATTGTTTCAACTTGCCTTACAAAATCAGCATAGATCAGGTGTGCATTTTGTGGCTGACAGTTGGCTGAGTAAGGAGAGCTGCACAACGCTGAAGTAAACAAAAACAATTCAAGTTATCTAAGTGGTGAACTGTTGCAGCCCTATGTTCCTTGAGGAGTAGCAAGGAATAAACTCAACTAAGTGGTAAACAATATCAACCCTTGTTAATGCAAACAGGTTAAGAAATACTGACATCTCTGCTTCCTGGAAATGGCCAGTTATTTAAATTTGAGCAAATGAATGTGTTTTTGTGGTTAATGTCAAATGAATAGTATATACTAACCATAGTTGATTGATAATTTGGATGCTTCTGTGCAGTCTTGCAAGATATTGGGGTCTGTTTTCAGTTGGGAGTTAATAGGTTATTGCAGTATTCAGTCCATCAGTTTAGTACAGCCTTGCTTTCCGGGGGGGGACATAGCTGTCTTCAGTGATGAGGTTTACTGCTGACCTGGCTTGGTAAGGGTCTTCAGTAGCTGCTATGCCTTTTTGTTAGAGCCCCATGCCTCAGATCCAGTGTTCCTTAGCTGCCTTCATTTTTTTCATGATGTCACTGGTTGCCTTCCTGTACTTGGCAGCTGCTTCGGGGTTGCTGTTCCCCCTTTTCTTCAATTCTTTTGATCACAGATCTAGAATATCATTCATGACCCAGTGTGGTTCTTCATCAGCGTCCCTAGCAACTCTTTGGCTGTTGGTAGTAGCAACATTTGGGTCTCAGCTTCTCCAGGTCAAAGTGAATTCAAGGTTTGGATGTGTGGCATTTCCTTTTCGGATTCAACTTCAGGTTACGATTGTGGTCATTGCCTATATCTGCACCTGGACAGACCCTTGTTTTAGCCTTGTTGGTGCTGGATTTTAAAAGTCTTGGCAGTAGGATCAAATAACAGAATAAGTTTCTGGTACACCCATCCTAAAAAGTGTTCGTTATGATGGGGGTCTTTGACAGCTGCTTGATCACCAACACCGAACATAAAAGGGTTGCTTTTGGAGATATCCCATGTACGGCAATCAACCTAGCACTCCTGCTTACCAATGCCAGGATTTCTGGCAAGTTATTTGTCAAAATTCTGCAAGTCATCAGATACACATGAATTGCAATGTCCAGATTTGTTTATTTCTGAGCTGAGAAGAATCCATTTAAAGAAAGCATGCTCATTTGTCTAAATTGTTATAAAATCATTGCCATCAGATACCAGGCCTGTTTTTTTTTATGTGCTACCCCATCCGAGCTCCAGCCTACTGATGCAAAAATGTCTGAGCAATAACAACGGACAATCTCCAGATCACGAAAACAATTTTAAAGTCCATGGCCATCTTTTGGAAACTCACAGAATTCTGAAGTGATATGGAGAGCAGTTTGAAGTATCCTGGACTTCAACACTCAAGGATTCAGAAATGGAGGATTGAGAGAATGGGTGAGTATAAAGATGGAAGGCAGGAACCATAATTCTAGCAGTAAAAACATGGAAACAAAATTTTTAACACATTTTGTTGTTGACTAGTCTCACACAGGACAAGAAATAATGTGGAAATCTAGATGTGAATTTTTTTTTTTTTTTTTACAAGATGATTTAAGAATACTACTGTGTTCAGGACAGCAAAATAATGAATGCAAATGTATTCTGGTGAGAAAAAAAACTTGCTCGTGGCTAGTACTCGGTACTATATCATGCACTCACCTGCATGAACAAATCATATGCCCTTTTTTCTGCCCATTTCAACAACTAGCCATAAAGGATTGTGACTTCATCACTTCATGATGACTAAGAACAATTATGCCACCTCATACAAAAGCCTATGGCACAAAGATAGTGGCAAGACTGACCAGGTGATGTGCTCTCTACAAATCCAAATACCAAAAGCTGATGTGGCAAAAAAATAATATCATTCATGGTCTTTTTTTTTTCTTTTTCCACATGCAAGTGAGCATCTAAACTAGTTCTAAAAGGAACTCAATGGTGACTTTTTTAAAATGCCAGGCTGACTTAGTCTTGTTAACCCATTTCCTCGTGGATTTCCAGTTGCATTCAATTCCAGTTTCTTGTATGCCTTGAACTGCCAACAGGCAAGTTATACACATCAAAACACTGCCAAACGAATGTTTGGGGATTTTCAAAATGAAGACATATGGCTTTCCATTAGAACTGCATATCCAATTCACAAAGCTCCCTGGACACTTATAAACATTATGCACAAGATTCATCAGTTTTCACTGGCAGCAGCCTTGTACGGTAGGTTACATTGTTACATTTTTCATAGTTAAAGCCACAAATATACAGACAAAAATTGATTACCTCCCCTCCCAACCCCACCTCCCACCAAACAAATTTAGCGTATGCAGACTACTTACAAAAACATACCTTTGTACATGGAATACCCATCAAATATCTTTGTACACACTTCTCTTACCTCTCATATCTCCTGCATTGGGTCCATCAGAAAATGACCGTACAATTAAATATAAAAGAATATAACCATAAATTACACAGTGCACTGCACACAACCAAATGACAAAGATGCAGGTTCTTCAAAAATACCACTTGCTGCACGCAGCAAATTGCGTATGTGGTCAAGACACCAAAACTATCTACACATTTTATTTTTAATAAAGCATATACACCGCTAGCAAGTTTTAACTCTCATTCCTTTTGCCTGGCAATGGAATGTTTTAACCCTTTTTTTTTTTTTGAAGCAAAGGCCAGACAGAAGTGAGTGAATATATACTGAAGAAATCACCACACAGTCTGGGCAAAAAAAACATCCACAGGAACAAGAGATTCAAAATCTTGATCACAGCTCAGGTTCTGCTTCAAGAACATGCAGAAAGCCGCCCGTGCACGGTGCATTCATGTGAAACTGTCACCACATCACAGAGATAAAAAGACACCTAGCGAAGGTTGATTGGGTGCTTGACACGTCCTCATCGCAAGCGTATAGACATTGTCCTGCCTTTACTTGCTGATCACCACTCCATAGACCAGTGCTGCTGCTATTTGTCACATATAATCACTTTTTAAAAATGTTTTTCGTGCAGGTTATGGAAATTTGGCTACAAAGCTGAGTACTCCACCAAAAGTGCTCCTTCTCTTTCATTTCTACCATGGAACCTTTTCACTTCATTTTCCTTGTGTCCGAGTTAAAACTGAAATAAACAGGATCTTGTAAATTAAACAACTTCAATTTTCACACAAAAATGAATGGTATATGGTTTTATTATGTTTCATATTCATGGCAAGTCTTTGCAGAGGAGAAGCCAGAGCCGGTCTTTTCTCCCTCTTAAAGGAGAGTTTGTGGACAAGAACAGCAAAGGGGTTGGAGAATAAGCTAATGAGGGCAGTTCAAAAGCATTGCTGCGATGCACTTTGCCTTGCTATTGCTAGACCCTGGTGTGCTAGACAAGCAATCATTCCTTGGGGTCCTTCTTGGTGTTTGCCACTTCACGGATAGAGGTCAGTGTTTTGTGAAACCAGGTGTTTTTGGAGGCCTGGATTTCGGACAAGGCTGTGCTGAGCTGGTGGGTTAGGTCTTGTGTCTTGCATTCAGACTCGACCAGGGCCAGCTTTGTCTGCGCCAGTTCCAACTCCAGCTCTCGCACCTGTAGACATGATCAAAGACATTTGTTCTTCCAAGCATACAGGTCTAGTTCGGTACATTTTGTTTTTCTAATGACTCAGTTAAAGCTTAATGCAAGATGTTATTTCCCCAAATATAGGTACATACCACCTTTTTATTCTTGAGATACACATCTACTAAAATCACCAAGTGCAGTGGTGAAACTTGTCACATCTCTCCAGAGACACTTAACATATTGCTTAACCACTTAACCCAGATCTCCCACTGGTTGTAGCCTTAACAAATTTACTGCACAGAAAGTCGAGCAAAGTTCTGAAGTGCATGACTGCACAAGCTGCCGATCACATGCATGGTTATGTTCATGCACGTCTACACCCATATGTACATAGAATAAGCTCAATTTTTAAAAAAAACTAATCAAACAACATAGTACTTAACCATTAAGCTGCACTGACCCTCATATACACATGGCCCCAGACAAGTAACTAACAAACCAACAAGTGAATGAGAAAAGTCAGACTGTAGAGATCAAGGTGCTACGACAGGATGACTAAAAAAATTTTTTTTCATGACCTATAAGTATGTTACTGCCTCTACAAAATTCATTTAAAATAAAAAAAAACTTTTCTCTCAAACATCTCTGCACTCCTCCCAGCATCAAAGATATCAATACCTGTCTTTTAAGAAGGGTTACATCGGAATTCTCATCCAGCTCATTGTTTCTCATTTCTGGCAGCTTGATTTTGCCATCTGTATCCAGCATCTTGGAGCATGCCTCACAGTTCTTGATCTGGCACTAGAAACACGACAGTGCCACCCAGGATATGAGCAATCGCAAGGCAGGTGATTATGCATCTTCTAATCATATAATTACACTTCACTGACACGGAATCCCAGACACTTAATCCCAGACACTTAATCCTCAAAATGAAATTTCAACTCAAGAAATTATGAAGTGAATGAAAAATTTAATTATGAAGTAAATGAAAAATTAAATTCAAATTATTATTTTCATGTAAACATCAAAATAAGTTTGAAAATTAAAATAATACTTAACTTCAACATTTATAACATTGGGGGCATTTTTGGGGATTAAGTGTCTGGGGATTAAGTGTCCGGTCACCACTGACACGACTGCCTGTTTTCATAATTGTTCCTTCCTCCTCCAACTCTCCATCCTTTCTCTGACTTCATTTAGTCACTTTGCTCACAGGATCACCCACAATTACACATGACATCATTTAATCACTGTACTCACAGGATCATCCACAATCACATCTGTATCAAGTGCAGATGCAAGTCTGCTCACCTTTATTCTCATAAGCTCTTCCCTGGCCCCCTTCTGCTGCATTTCTAGGCGCTCACTCAGCTGAGAACAGATCTGTCACAGTGAAAAGACCACCTTTAAGCCATGAAGAGCTTATGAAGTATTCACAACAGAACTTGCATTGTGGAATCAATTGTTTATCACAAGAGGACCAAAGGGAACAGGACAGTATCACAAACAGAAACTGATAAAGTTCTTCCTGAACATTTACAAACATCTTCAACACCCTTGCCCTGCAATCTCCCTCTGGAAAAATACATTCAAGTTGCCATAAACAACGGTACAGCTACAGTGGGCTATTTGATCAACAGAATAAAATAGACCAGTCGGTAGGAGAAAAATAGAAACAGGCAAAATATATCCGATGTGTTTGTGCATGCATGTATGCCCATATTAAAGCCACACACAGTGTGAGTTGGCCTGCCCCACCTGTTTGTAGTCAGAGATGATGGCACTGTTTCTTGAGTTCTCCTGCTCAGCACGCTCTAACTCGCGTCGGCACATCTCTTTTAACTGCAAGAACAGCATGCAGACACAATGAAGCTAAGCTTTGACCTACTTAACAGCTGTAACTGTCATAATAAAGTACTCACCACAAAACACAAGCCTAGCTAAACTGCTATATGTTTAAGACGGTTTCAACATTTGACACTGACAAAAGTTCGCCTCTGGCATACAGTCGGACTTACAACATCTTTATTATTTCTAGGTTGAACCTGAAACTACATCAATGGATGAATAAAGGTTTCAGGAAATACATATGATAATACTGTGTGTTGTTTTCATGTTTTGTGTGTTTCAATGCGTGAACTGGGTCATCCCTGACAGAAGAAAAAATGGCCGGTCGAAGTAGCGTCTCATTTGATGTAAATTTTGTTCACACCACGAAGTTTCCAACATACGGCCTGCGCTGAGACTTTTCACCTGACATTTCTACAAGTTCCATATACAAAGTTTTTGTCAACATATTCCTGCAAAAAATTAATTCAATCTGTCGTTTGTGAGCAAAAGAGTGCAGCGAAGGAGGAAGAAAGTGACTGCTTGGAGGAGATGGACATGAATCCCAGACACTTAATCCCCAGACACTTAATCCCCGGACACTTCATCCCCAGACACTTCATCCCCGGACACTTAATCCCCTAGACACTTAATCCTCAAAATGAAATTTCAACTCAAAAAATTATGAAGTGAATGAAAAATTTAATTCAAATTCAAATAATACTTAACTTCAACATTTATAGCATCCCAGTCTTACGAGAGTTACCCAGAGTTACCACGCGACACATTTCTCTTACGGTTATAATATTTATAGTTCACAAAATAGCAATTTTGAGTGTTGTGTCGCGATTTGGGGATTAAGTGTCCGGTCACCAATGGACATGTTCACAAAATAGCAATTTTGAGTGTTGTGTCGCGATTGGGGGATTAAGTGTCCGGTCACCGATGGACATGTTCAGCATGACAGAAATGACCCCAAAAAACTCAGGATCAACTGACCTGTGCTGATTCCACCTCTAGGCGTTTCTTCTCCTCCTCTGTTTCTTTCAGCGTCTTCCGGGTCTGAGTGAGGTCTTTATCCAGAAGCTCACATCGGTCATGCACCTGTCAGGTGACCAATATACACCTGTACCACTAAGGATGTGCAGCTTGTTTACATGTTTTGTAATTTAAGTTAAAGCTAGGAAATATAAATTTCTGAAAGATTTAGCAATTGCAATGCCAAAGTAAGCAAAACACTTTATTTACAGAAAACCAGTTAGAAAATAAAAATCATTGTAAATGATGTTTCATGTGCAGATTCTCCCCACCCCCTCTATCTTTTATGTTTGTTGATGTGTCTCTAACCAGCTGTTTGCTGATATGGTTTGATCTGTTGGCATGCGATGTGTTATAAACATTTTGTATCTGTTTGAATGAGTGCTTTAAGTGTTTGTATTCCAAAAATATTTGTAAACTGCACTGAGTCCACTGTTGAAAAATGCACTTCATAAATCTTCATTATTACTATTAAATGGTGAATCAGAATGGTTATTCTGATGAAACAAACATGGCATAACAATGATACACACATAATCCCTGAAAAGTGAGAGTGGAGGAGGTCAAATGTCACAAATACAACACAATAAGGGCAGACCTGCCAAACACTAATACACCCCTACCCCTTTTTTATTCCCTCCATCTCTCTCTCCCTCTCTTCTCACCCTCTTGCTCTCATTTCAACTCACAAGATCCAGTTCACTGCGGAGAAGTAGCTTGCTCTCCACCAGCTCATGTGCCAGATCATCGTTTTCTTGCTCCAGGCGCATGTTGTTGTCCAGCAGTCGCTTGTTCTCCCTCTGAAAACAGCAACCAGTTTTATTAGAACCTTTCATTTTTGCCTTACTCATCAAATATGTATCTCTAGATGATAATATTAATGGATGATATAAACATCATCAGGATGAACTGATAAGAAATATGCAAGTTTATATCCACTGACACCAGAGTCAGAAACTAGAGAAGCATAAGAAGCTCACATCATAACGCTCTACGGGATCTTCTTGTTGCATTGCCTGTTCCTTCATTGTTGCATATTCTTTTTCATATTTCTTGATTTTCTTTCCCGTCACCTGAGGGAATCCAACATGAACATGCATACACACGTATGTGCATGCACACACACACACACATGTGTAAGTCTTAAAAATATTAAGAGTCCTGGAAACAAATATTTTATGACAGCTAGCTATCAAATAGCAAAGTTCAGACTTAAAGGAATTCATCTTGAATTCTTGCCAAAGAAGTCAATCTTTCACTCCTTGCCTTTAGCAAAACAGCATATATATTTTTTAACTGGATACATTTGTCTTTATCTGTTACAGATTTACCAGTTGATAGTGAGAATTGCTTTTTTAAGTGCTGCCACATGAACTATTTTTACTTAGACCTTTCAGACTCAAATTTGTTTCCTCATCCTCTTTTACAAAAAGAAAATAAAAAAGCTTTGTTCTTATCACAAAGAATTCTTTCTCTGAAATCTCTTACTAAAGACTTATGCACTCGACCCACCTTCAGAGCAATAGCTGTCTGCATGAGCTCTATTGCTGCTTCTTCTGTTCGAAAACGTTTCGGCAGATGCACACGAAAATACTTCAACACCCCTTCGAAGTCATGTGACAACAGGTCTTTGCGAGACAGCTGCAACAGCATTCAATGTCAATAGCTTCTTTGAACCAAGGACTAATTCAAATGTTAAAAAAATAACAGAAAGCAAATGACACATGAGACTTTTGACTGCAAAAATGACACCGCAAATAGGGAAACGTTATATGTAAGAATCTGAATGTATGTTGCATTAAGGACAACAAAAGGAAGGCATCTGGTCCATATAAATTGGTTAACTTGGTGTGCTCTTTAAACTCAATCCTGACATTACATGGAAATAGATTTCAAGGGATGTAACCCTGACTTCAGAAGTTGATTATTTTGAATTAAATCGTTCTTGAATTAAAAAAAAAAAAAATGACTTTAAGCCCAGCCCTGATCAGAAGCAAAATGGTTTAACTTTTGAAACTGGCATTTCAGCCAATCAGGACTGAGTTAAAACTTCACCAATAGTCGTTTTCTTTGACAACTGAATCAGTGGAGATAGACAATCCACAAACAGCAGAAAGATATCTCCATTCCCCTCCCTCTTTTTTTTTTTGAATTTAACAAACATACACAATGACAAGGAATACCTTCAGCAGGCCCAGTGCCACACTAAATATCATGAGATTACCCTGAAAAAGAAAAACTTTTTTTTATTCAAACAGGAAAACCACAAGCACTATGAAATGTAATGATATGCATTGCAAAATTTAGATTCCAGGACGCCAAATAAGTCACTGACAAGATCTCTAAATAAATCAACAGGATCTTTAAATAATTTATCGACAGGATCTCTACAAATTATTCAGTTTTTACTTTAACTTTCTGCCATTTTAGAACTCAACAAGCACAGCACAGTACAATAATATATTTATAGTTAGACATTTCCTCCTACTGACAGAACCCGCCATGCATTCTAAACTCCATCACTTGAAACTTTCATCCACAGCCACAAAACTCTCCGGCCTACCTCACTGAGATAGAGGTCAAGGATGTGGAAGACGACATGGAGAGGGAACTTTGCTGTGAACAGTGTTAAGAACCACTGGGAGGCGAACATGTGAACCTCCAGTCCCATGTCCATAAAGTGTTCATATAGATCACTCATCTGGTCCTGTGCACATACAAGTTGCCATGTGACTGAACACATAGTCCTGCGTTAAGCATGCACACACAGAGGTAATTCTAGGATTTCAAAAAAAGGAGCCCTGGGAAACTCTCAGTGGAAAAAAGGGGCCCATCGAAATAAACACATTTTCACCGCTTTTTATGATAAATATTTGGTATACAACAGAATACAACAAAATACTTGATTAATCCTAAGAAACTTAAGATTAATCACATAGGCATCTTTTTCTTTCATACCGATAAATAATCTTTCATCATCATTAGTGAGATCAGAGGATCCTAAATATGCAAACCAATTAGTCTTTGTGTCCATCTCGCTGGGCTATTAGCTAATGTTTAGGCACTTTTCTTATGTCCAATCAATGCAGTGGCTGCATCTTGTCACTTGAAATGTTCTTCGCTATCCTAATTGTATCAGTTACACAGTCTTCTGGGGTTTTCCCCACAACATTATAGGATCACTGAAGTTATGGACAGCAAATGATTCATTTTCATATTTTATTCTCATGAAAACATTTAAATGTTTCTCAACGAGGCAAGTTCTACGAGAAGACTTTTATTAGGTTTTGATGGCTGAAGCCCCCTCTCACAGTCTGCATTGGGGTATAGCTTAAGGATGCACGGCTTTCCAAGAACCAGTAAACTTGGAAATCAATCCCTGTAAAAGTCAATTATGGCCGTTCATTTTGGAAAAGAAATTACTTTTAAAATATCAAACAACTTTACTTAACAAGGATAATGCATCATTAATATTAGGAGGAAATCATCCACAAACTAATAAAATAAAATTATAAAATAATAAAATTTGCTAAGCACAGCTGTGAGTAAAGTTTGCAACGTATTATTGTTATGTAATACCGCCAGCATAAGTTCCGAAAAGGCCATGAGGACAGAAATAAATTAAAATTGAAAAATAGTGTACCTGGCTAAAATCTTCCTGAAGAATTTCCATTTTTAAAGAGTGCCTGTGGTCAGAGGTCTGAATGTCTCTGCAGTGTGCTCATTCGGTAATTAATACAACCGGTGCTTGTAAATGTGATTGTGTTTTAGGCACACTTTACATCTCATGCCGTTCTCATTCATTAGCCAAGGCCATTTCTTCAGCCATTCACACTGGCAGGTTTTCCTGATGTGCGCTTCTTTTACTTGCAGTCTGTCTCAGTTTGACTGTCTATTTTGCCATCTTTGATTTGTTGTCTACATTTTCAGTTCCAACAATTTGTGCCGCACAGTCTGACTGACGAGTTTTTGTTTCTTCCTGACCTTGTTGATTTCTGCTTTCTGGGGGATCTTCTGCTTTTCAGGTCATGAACGAAAAGTGAAAAAGAGCTGACAGTTGCATTTACTTCATTTTTTATTCACTTATTGCATATGATACCCTTGGATCAATCCCCTTCCAAATGTTTTCACTGTGGGCACGTCACCAATTTACTTCCTGTCGCAAAATCTGGAGCAGGTTACATCAATTGGATAACAACTGGTCACTTTGAAAACTATCCAATCATTAGCATCGATTCTAGTGGGTTGGTTTCAAACCAGCGCGAAGAAAAACAATTATTTTTGAAGTGCTGCATCGCATGTTTAAATGTGCGCCAGCCACGGTAATTTTGCGGGCGCATAGTTGTGCTGATTTTCAGACTATGCGTCCCTCAGCAAAATTTTGCAGGAATCCTGCAAGGCCACAGCCTAAAATGACCTCTGCACACAAACATCGTTTAGTGACTGTATACTCAATTCTGCACACAAATGCACAAACCCAAAGAGCGTAAGGTTTGTGTACATGGCTGTAAAAGATGCGTGGAGGACACAAACCTGTATCGAGCGCTCCAGCTGGTAGAACTTCAGGTGCAGCTCCTCAAAGCCTTGTTTGAAGAGGTTCCGGAGGCCATAGTCAAACATGATCTTGGTCAGCACACAGAAGGCCTGCTCCTCTGGCATCTGCAATAGTACCTAAATCTCATATTCCTTCTATTTACCACCACTCTACAGCTCATCCCGAAATACCATCTTGTCATATGATAACTAGGAATAGGGCTATAGTGTTGGTTTCGCACTTCTGCTTCAAACACAAGTCGAGTGAACGCGCTGGTACACCGGCTATCATAGGCTAGAATAAGCAGCTGTGGGAACGAGTTAGCTGGTAAGGTGGCATTATGGCAAAAGTCGCCTTTGATGGTACCAGGCTGTGCGGTGGACAAAAAGGCCAGGTATGCCTCACTGCCATTTATCTCCCTGGGATCAGCTAGGAACTGGCTGCTTAGGTCCACACTAGCGCAGGACAGAAACGGGGAACAACAGTTATCGCCGCAGGGGATCTTCCAGAAGAGGGGAGGCCAGCAGTGAGTGTAGGCCAGAATACGACCATTAATTGTAAGGCTGTGGTATACCTAGTACAGGACAACAGCGCTTGTTGTTATTGCCACTGACTGGACACCAGTAGTGAATAGAGAGCCAGCTGAGATGCCGCCACAGTCACAGATCGTGTTATTAGTAGGAGAGAGGTACGAATGAGGTAGGGATAAGTCGAGAGACGGTCAGTGACCACCTGTCTGTCATGTGTTAGCTAGGTAGCAATTGGATGTGGCTATGTAGCAGAAAGGTTGGGAGCAAGTATGTAAGTATGCTTGGCCAATCAAGGATTTAGTATTGAGACCGATGAGAAATCGGTGTCTTTCGCACTGGAATCTCGAGGGAGAAGATTATACCAGAGATATATCCAAGGCTGTTCAGATTCTCCACTGAGAGTTAGTCTTTGGAATCAGTCTACCCCAGCACAGCCAACTTCAGGGGTGCGTTAAGGCCCACTCTATCACAGAGTGCATAACGCTTCATCACCAGTGGCTGTTTGGTTGCAGGCAGCAGAGGCAGAAGCTGGTAGATAAGCGTTGGTCCCTCATTAGGGGTTGTCCAGCTCTGATCGCAGTCCGGGCTTGAGGAAGAGATACATGGTGGCATGAGGCAGTGCCAGAGTCTCAACGCTCATGGAAGAGGCAGCAACAATAGATGAGGTCACAGCAACAGATTCCTGGACATCAAGAACATCAGAGGGCCCTCCATGTGGAAAGTGACAGTCGTATGTAGAGATAAGTGGTGAGTGTGTGTGTCAGACGAGTGTAGTGCATTGCATGTATTAGTTAAGGCTCACGATATCTGGTTTAGAAGTAGGGATTATATCGGGACACCTAGAGAGCGAGATAAAGTTGGAATATGCAGTATTGTATCTTTTATGATTAATTTGTCAACTCTTGATTATTACTAATTTTCTTATTGCACTAAATTGCCTAGAGTTGTTCTTGGGGACGTATGCTGGGGGGTTCGGAGTCAACTGAATCTTTATTAGCAATTTAGTGTTAGTGTTCGCATACAAGTAAATGTCAGCATGAGTTGGTAGAGGTATCGAGAGTGTGATTAGCCCGAGGCGATGGCAATCACAACCTCTGACCAACTTCACCTGCTCATTCCCCGGAGTTCAATGACACTACTAAAATCTCATATTCCTTCTTTCTGCCACTCTACAGTACATCCTGTCTAATGTCTTTGGTTTTTCCTTGATATCACCAGACACAAATGCATTAAATGCTGTTGCAGAATCCTGACCCCTTCCCACCACCACCCCCTCGTTTCCATGTTCTCCTCACAGCCTGCAACGTTTCTCCTTCCTTTTGGGCTTACTACTTTCTTTTTTTAAAAGAAAAAATCTGCTGGAAATAGTGTAACCCTTTACTCAATAAGGTCACCTCCCTTTCAGAGAAGATGTCTCCATTAGTTGCCACATTTTGGCTATTTAAAAAAAATTATACAAAAATAACCATATGTCACAAAAAATATAATTTTGAATTAGTTTTAAATACATGTATCAAATTTAGCAGAAATGAACTGTTTTGCCTTAAGAAAGTGGTATTTTTTTATAGAAAATTTAAAATGTAACAGCGTACCCAAAACTGCCTTTCAGATACATATTTTGGAAGTAGAGCCAATGTGAAAACTTGGTATGTATGTAAGAAGTTCCAGTTAGTAATACACACAACTTATTTTATCCTAATCATACATATTATCCAGAATCCAGAAAATTACAATCACAGTAATTCAGCTGATTATGCCAACCAAACTGAAAAAAAAACCAGGGTGAACATCGACCGCCATATTCTATCATGTTTTGTTCACTATATTACAAAGGATTTAAATTTTAAAAAGGCCAGATGTCCTGTTGTACAAACCAAGGGAAGTAACTTCTAGAGAAATTATTCAGCTTTAAAACGAGTTATTTTTTGTTCCTGTACCATTAACCCTTTGCAAATAAATAATTAAGGCACTTTACACATGTTTACAGTGTGGCTTCTTGAACAAGGTGAGCCACCGGCTGCAGCTTGCTGGTGTGACCGCAATAGGTTAACCTATCATTCTCTAACTTTAGACTTGCAAGATTCCATATCATCCATCCTGCATGGTCTTTATCCATGCCAAATGCAAGATCATAGCTCACAGGGAGAAAAGTAACAAGGGAGGATCTGAGCACCGAGACTACCAGTTAACCAAAACATTGTAACCACTCAGTCTGACATGCACAAATTCAGAGATCTGGAAGATCAAGTATTATCTGGCTGGTAGAAGGAAGAGCAGAGATTCCTGGCTTTGACTTACGTGCAAAAGCAGGGCAGCAGCTAGGAATGAGAGACCTTGCACATAGCCAATATCCTCGTCATATACAGAATAGGCCTGAAATAAGGACAAAAAGACAAATACAGGTTTGGCTTTTTTTTAAACATCTCTTTTCATTACTGACACTTGATCTCTATTTATCGTAAATGTAGGTTTTTAACAAAATGGCAGGAAAAATCACAGCTTTCACATGGGAAATGCTAGCTGGTGTTTACATTTTTTACATCACTTTTGTTGTATCTTCCACTCCTGTACCCAGGTGTGGATCTTAATTAACAGACACTGTTGATCAATTTTTCTTATGCACCACATATAAACAAAACAATATGCATTTATTAATGTGGTAAATACAGGCTGACTGATGTACAGTGATGCTGACACTCATGCCAAATGACCAAGCTGTTTCCAATTATTTTGGGATGCTTACAGCTTACAACTATGGGACTAAAACAGAACAGAAAATCCTACTTTGCTGATTCTGTACAAGGAGTCCTGCCCCAGACCTCCACTCTCTTTGAAGAAGTCATGAGCTGGGAAGGTGCGGTTTACATCTCTTTGTATCACAGCTTCAGAGGGAGAATCCTGTACAGTCAAAAGTGACAAGTTGGGGGCAACCATTAATTTTTGCCATCTCAGTAATACCCCTCTTTTTTCTTGTTTTCTGCTTGACTTGTTACACTAGTGTGTAAACATTCTTTTTGTTTGTTTGTTTGCTTGTTTTTATTAAAAAATATCTAAAATTTAAAAAAAAGAATAACATTAAGGGTCACAATTTTTCTTTAACTCAATGCCTGCGAGTAGTAACGCGTCAGTACTATGGCTTGCTTTTACTATTGACTACCATCATAACGCTGGTTACTACGCACTCACAAGTAGAGCAGCATCATACAAAATATCACTCTGTGCATAAATGAATGAATACATAAGGGAGGAAACTATTGGAACCTTTAGGAACTGATCCAATATTACTTCCCTCTGGTAGCTGAAAAAAAGTCAACCAATCAGGTTTTTCGTTATGTTTAAAGTAGGGAAGGGTTTCAGTTTGATCAAAAGCCATTTTGCGACTATCGTTGGGTACTCAATTCAACATGGATTTGTACTCCAAAAACTGAAAATGAGAAGAAAACAGTAAGCAATACTTAAATACTAGCGTATTTTCTAATAAAATATATGTTTGTTTGGAACTTTATGTTTGTATATGTTGTAAATAACCTTTTCAAAATTCCATTACGTGGGTGATTTACCTACGTACAAGGGTGATGCTCCCTGTCTTAGCCTCGCGTAGACAAAGAGTTAACAAATTTAACTTTTTTAAATGGAAATCTGACACTTTATTTTTTACACAAAGTATACAGCTTTTTTTTTTTTGAAGGGCAAATTTGCACGGCAACAGACCTTAGTGATCAGGACTCGGTATTGCTCCAGCAGGTGGTCGCTGTCCTGGCAACCTGCCAGCAGTTGCCAGACCTCGCCCCTCAGTGCCTCTGGAATGCCCTTGCGGACAAGGCTGGTCACCTGCTTTGGACGGGAAGATAGGTTGCTGTGCCAGCGTGTCAGCACCTCTGCCCAAGCCTCCAAAAGGTTCCCATCTTTCACCTCTTTGCTGACAATGCCTGATCCACTCAGCAGAGGCTCATCAGTATCTAATATTTAGGGAGAAGAGAATATTTTAACAAGCAAACAAATTCTTCCTCCAGTAACAGTCTTTTTCCTTGAAGAAAATGATAATTTCCTTGTAAATTCTGTCTGGGTATTTTTGTCTGGTTGTATGGTATTGAAGAAAGAGAATTTACTCGAAAAATTTCATTTCTTCATTAATTTTACCAAATGACCCAATTAGCATGAGGGTCACTATCAGACAGGTGAGCAGGTGCATGGATCTGTGACCTCAAGCTCACAATTTGTCAGGATCTACCGACAAAGCACATTATTTGTATAAGGCTAGGGCCAGCAGGTAAAAGACTATTTATCACCAAGTTAAAGGATGCACAGATGAGGAAATCGAGGAAAGAACCTAAGCTAAAATCCAAGTGGAACAGTTTGTAGTCCTAGTGCCCTAGGCTTGGATCCACACAGTGAAATACACTTAACAAATTCAATGATTATTATTATGATGTGGCAATTCTTTGTTTGTTTGTTTGTTTTTAACGCCGTGTCAACAACTAAGGCTATATCACGGCGAGAAAAAAAATCTTTTTTGAAAATGTTTTGGGACAAAAAAAACCCAAGTGATATAAATATATCGTAAAAATTAAAAACCCACACAAAAAGCAGGAAACACGTAATTTGTGAGGTGCGAACATGTAAAAGGAGTGTTGTGGCCCAAAAAGGCCACCAACAAACCAAAAACCAGAAACTATCAGGGCATAAAAAGCTTAAATCTTATGATAAAGCCTTATCCGTCTTAAAAATGTAAAAATAGCTGCCGATAGGACGGACCTAAGCAAAGAGAACAAGGAGCTTGCAGTAAAAAAACTGCTGGTGGATACTATGGAGTCCAGGATAAATAATTAAAACATGTACAACATTAAAAGTTCCTTGACACCAAAGACAAACTGGCGGTGGTTCACCTTGTAAAAGGTGCGACTGCGTGGCATAGGTGTGTCCTAGTCTTAGTCTGGAAAGAACTACCTCCTCTCGCCGCACAGGACAGCATGAAGGCAAGCTGTCTGAAAGAGAGGGAAGGGTGGCATGAAACTTATTTTGGCCCAGAGTGTCCCAGTGGCGTTGCCACAAGGACTGAACATAGGCCGAGAGGATAGATTTACAGTCTGCTGATACCGTCGAGTGTAGCTTACCAGGAGACTGACATGCAGCCTTGGCGGCCTGGTCCGCTCGAACATTGCCTGGGATACCAGCATGGCCAGGAGCCCAAATGAAAACAATGTTTTGGCAATTCTTTGATAAGACTACACAGAAGTAGTCTCCTGGGGCGACAGAGCATGTGAATGCTGAATGCCTGAAAGGTGTTCAAATAGAGAATAGGTCTCTTATCATCCAGCAGGTTTGGGGACCAGAAGATGCAAGAATAAAAGCCCAGCATGAATGTAAACAGAAATCCACACTGATGTTGCTGTCATCTGATCCCGGGTACAGGAAGTCCAGCTGGTAAAACCAAGAAAAGTCCTCCTGTATGACAATGAGTAGCCAAGAGCAGACTGTATAACACTGAGTACCCAAGAGTAGACTGTATGACACTAAATACCAAAGAACAGACTGTATGACACTGAGTACCCAAGAGCATAAACACAAGGAGGGGGTCTTGCAGTCACACCAGTATCTGGCAAAAGACGACGCAGCCTTGCACCTAGTTGCTGGAAAGGAGAATGCTGTGTGGACTACGAACAGCAATGGGTGAGCCCTTTCCACCCAACTGGTGCTCGGGTGGAGGAGGGAGAAATGTCAACTTCTGAGGAATCTTTGGAATAATTGCCAAAGCCGAAGCAGGCCGTGAACTCATGTAGCTTGGTTGGTTGAGGTTTACGTCATGCCAACAACTACTGTGAACTGACAGAAGCAACAGCGGAAGGTCAAGGGGAAAAATATAACTAAGAAAAACAGAAAACTCGTTCTTCACTTCAGACTGCCAGTCCCTGCAAGCATGAGCGCTACTCCACCTGCAGCAACTTGTCCCTTGATCCTCTGAGCATGCACCATAAATATCACAACCATGTAGTGATGAAAAGAAGCCAGAATAGCTTGCAGCGCAGGTGCAGAGAGAAGATTAGGCTTGATGACAAATGTACAAAATCCTCCACAGTGTTGAAACAAGAACATAGCCCAGGTGAGCATCTGACAAGCCAGGCATTCATGCAGTAAGTTAAGTAGGCTAAAAAGCATAATGGCAGCAAACCATGTCTGTAGCCACTGAACCAAACAGTAAAGACTGAAGGGTTCTTTTTTATGTGGCCTTTTATAAAGTGGTCAAGGGTGGACGCACCCCTGACAACCAGGGCTACTAGCTCCATTGACTTGAAAAGTAAATCATTTGGTTGAAGAGAAGTGTAGCCCCTAAGATCTCAATAATCAGGCTGCCTAGTAAAGTTAACGAAGAATTGTAAACCCATTAAAAGCTAAAATGCACAAGCATTAACATTTCATATATGGTTCCAATACAATTGACATTTCTGAGTGTGCACAATTACCAGGATGTATTCTGACTTTACATTTTCACTAAGGTATGTTATGACCTTTCACAAAGCAGTTACTGACAAGGCTATAAGTCCCTGAAACGAAGAAACTTTAAAGAAACATGGTGACAACTGAAGGGAAAATGCCAACATTTATACAACACACAGTGATACACCTTAGGCTCTTTACCCCACAACTAACTCATAACATGCACAGCGCTTCATGTCCTATAACATTAATTATCCTAACACATCCTGCAGAATGTCTGCCTGTAACAGCAATGCAGCTAGCGACTTTTACAACACACAGGTACAAGTTGGTGCTGACAAAGTCTCCTTGCCTATGTAACAAGCCACTCTCACCATCTCCTATTTCTAACAGTTTACTTGGGTGATTACCACTCACCTCTCCAAGTGTAACAACTACTTTTGAGAAAAAAAAAAGGGGAAGAAAAAAAATACTTCCTAATTTTTTTATGACATTTTTTTGACTCTGAGTACTGACAAGCACTTACTGGCTTGGACCGCTTCCCTATCTAGCATCCAGCCGAAATCTTCACAACTGTGGAAAAAAAGATGCTACTCACCCATTTCACCACACAACACAAATTTTAGACAGGAATGCACATTCCAGAAAAGAAACCTTTTATAACTGCAAATGAATTTATAGTCTTTTCAATTCTGTACCCTAGTTAAAGAAAAAGTCGTGCTAAACCAAGCTGACAGTTCCTTCAGTGACACATTAGTACTACTCAAGGATGGAGAAACACGAAAATCTTCAGCCAGGACATTGTCTTTATGAACTTCCTGTATGCAGTGACCCCCAATCCTGACCTTGTTTCTGTTCAGCCGGTATAGAATCTACAAACAATGCCAATCAAGGAAAGAAACACTTCATAAACTGCAGTTTTACATAAAAACTCAGGATTATGAAAGCAATTGCCTTTTATAAGCAATGTAATAGACGACCTCCACAAGACTATAAATTGCGCTAGTTTCCTTTTCAACACACAAGAAGGAAGCATTACTGAATTAATACTGAATGTCGGACATCCACATGCTCAAAACCTTTTCTGTGCTAGCTTGAAAATTAGCCATATAACAAATTTTGTGGACAATGACAACAGTCAGGTCTTCAGCAAGACAAAGCCTTGTTAAGCAACAGGAATCCAACAGTGGCACTGACCTGATTCATTCAGCTTAGAACCAATTAAGTGTATTTAAAAATTGCAGATTTGTTTGTTCTGTTTTGGTGGTTTTTGCACTCATGGCAGAGAAAAAAAAACAACAACAACCAACAAATATTTGTCCTTGAAGCAGTACTAGAGAGAAGAAACTACAAAAGTCAAATTCAGCTTTGCTGCACAAGGAATTTTTTTTCTCCTTATTGGAACAGTAAGTGATAAAATGAGTGTGTTAGAGATCAGCTACACAAAAAACCCACCTTTCTTACCAGATTGAGGGTGGGGGTGGAGTTGGTATTTTATGTGGAGCCAGCAACTAAGCCTATATTAGGGCAAGGCAACCAGACTGTGTAACGTTTCGTGGCTCAAACCCATTTACTATTATATCCTTATTATTTATTTTATTAAGTATTCAAAAGCCTGGATGGAACAGAGGCACGTTCTTGAATAGTCTCGTGAGCATGTGACGCAGACTTGCTTATTACATCACACCATGACGCAACTAAGAATGGAAGACTTCTTAGTTATGAAGGATTAATTTAAGTCGTCATGGTGTGGTGTAGCTGAACCCGACACAGTCTAAATCAGGTGAGAATCCACGCCGATTACTCTGCTAAGTAAATTAATGTATTTGATCAGCGTGGATCCCACGTAGCCATAGCTAGTGTCGCTAGGCGATCACCTGGGTGACCCAGCTGCTTGGCATGCAATTGATCAAGACCTGTGGACGGGGAATTAAGTTAGCGGGGATAACATTTCCCAGGCATTCAGCGGCAAACTGTCAGTGTAGACTGACCTGCACAAGACTAGCAGACGATTATAACGGACGCTGATATCTCACTCTCTACCCCATTCTTCCGAATGAGCATTCTTCCGAATGGATACCTGCGCATTACAAATGGACATCATCATCATCATCATCAACCCCAAAGGGTAGAAACTGTAAGCCTGCTTGCACTGGGAAGTGAGCACGCATAAGCTGTACTCCAGATTCAGTGACGATCTGTCAGTGTAGACTGACCTGCACACCACTAGCAGACATACATAATGGACACCGACATCTCTTCACAAAATGGTAGAAAGTGGAAAGCTTGCACTGGGAAAAAAGCATACCTAAGCCGTACTCCAGATTGAGCGGCGATCTGTCAGTGAAGTTTGACCTGCACACCACCTGCAGACGTCTTGCAACGGTCACTGACATCTCTCGCTAACGAAGGGTAGAACTGGAAGCCTGCTTACACTTGGGTATAGGCACTGCTAAACTGAGCGTCAGATACAGCCAACATCCTTCCTGCAGGAACTGTGTGACACAGACACGGAACTGGTTGACTACGATCCGCCTGGGACGTCTCCAACAAGACTAATCTTCAGGCCATGATATACTCTTGTGTTCTGGGGGAATTTATATTGTGACTCGTGATTCTTACGCTCATCGTGTTGGCTGACCTGCACACCACCACCACCAGACGATTCACAACAGGCGCAGAGGTCTCTCTACCAAGGATAGAAACTGGGAGCCTGCTTACACTGGGGTGTACACTGGGGTGTAAGCACCACTAAGCTGTTCCAGATTCAGCTGACACCTTTCCAGCAAAACCCGGATAACGCAGAGTCGACAGTTGTCCGATTCACTCCACCGGGATGTACTGTGTTCATATTGTGATTCCTGAATTTAGATAAACTTTCCTGTGCGAACTTACACTCATCTTGGATACAGTTTGTTGGTCAGCAACCCAGGTGTAACCTGTCTGCAAGTTGTCCACCTACCTTGGATATACTTGACCAGCGAAACGACAAAGTGACGGGTGACATTTGCCTGGGAAAAGGGAACCCTAACTTTCTGTGTTAGTCAGTTATATTAGTTCTAGACTGTTCTCCATTTCTTTCATCATCTAATTTCTACTTTTATTTTGGAACATTAAATGTTGGAATCGTTGGCCGGCCCTTTTTGTCTGAAAAAGGAAGAGTGCCGCGAGCGTAGCTACATGTAGATGTACACTCACGCTCGCATCCATTTATAAGTGCATTCTTCACCCAAAACGTTACAAACTTGTAAACAGATGCCACAAGCAGAGAAAGAACAGCATGCCCGACAAGAGCTGAACCCAGGACAGCCAACCCTCAATATATTGGTGACAGGCGCTAACTGTTGCGCCACCGGACCACCCTTTACCAGAATGAGGCGATGACCTTTCAAACTTACACAACTTGTCTTGATCTGTCTACAGCTTTGACCCTCCAAACATGCCTGTCTTTTTATTAGACTCTCAGAAGTCATGACACTTTGATTCAAACTTACCAGACTCATCCTCAGGATCCTGTGGTGTTTGCACTGTTTCTGGGGGCACTTTGCTGGCCGACTGCAAGTTCAGGCTGAGGCTAGTGTTGCGGCGGTCACGGTCAGTTTGGCTATCCACCTTGAGCACCTCATACGCTGGCTCAGAATCCTGACCCTCCACCTGTCAGGTATGCAGCATGAACATAAGCATTACCTGTTTTACCTTGTCCTTCAAATGCTGTTTGATTCTGAATGCCACTGGCTACACAAACTGTAAAATTTACATGACATAATATCTTTAAATAATTGTAAGAGAGTGCCTGTAGCCTAACTAACCTGCGTTAGACACTTTCACAAAAGTACTGGTCACTGCTGCAATGCATCAAGGCTGGTCAGTATGAACATTACAATATTCTTTCTATACACTCAAATTCCCTCATCAGATAAACAAGCTTCTTGATGGTCTTCTTATGGATTGGATTCCAAAACCACCAACTCATATTTTTTTTAAAGAAGCAGTGAAGCTGTAAAAACAGACACATGCCTTATTGAAATGTTGTGGAAGGTATAGTTTATTCCTGTCATTGAAACAAATAACCATTTCACTATTGTTAGCCTTATTCCTTTCAACCATTTTCTTGTGTATTCTCAATTTATCAGTATGCTCACCTGTTTCAGCTTTACAAAGAAGCGTTCATAATGAGGCTTTTTAGTGAACTGCCAGAAGCGTTCACTGGTGGGATACACTTTGGCCCGCACTTCCAGAGCAAAGCGAACAGGCTCTTGTATCCCATAGATAACAAGGTCCACAGCGACAGTTAGGAACACTCTGGTATCTAATGATAAGAAAATGAAATACTTCAAGATGTCATGCCAAATCTCTAATTCTAATTAAAAAAATTCCACTACAATATACCTGGTTATGAACCATAAATACAGAAGTTCTAAATGGTGAAAGTAAAACTAATGTGCCCCATGATAATGAAAACCTTCTATGGGTGACTGCTCACGGAAACTGGACTAAATGTGTCACGATGTTAGAAGCTGTCTGGTTTTTGTATGCCTCAATGGTATGTGTGTAGTGAATGTGGGGAAAAGCATCTTCAGAATCAGCAGGACCTCTACCACAACTTCACTGACTTTAACCCGCTTAGACCAGAATAAAAATATTTCTATGTTCAGAAACATGGGCTTAAAATTCACGATTTTGAAGACGATAGTGAAACTGCAGAGCCAGGCTCGTGGAGCACGAGCCACAATAGTAAGCGTATCGTTGCTCATTGTGTTCTGCCAGTAGGGCCACAATCGTGCAAAGAGAAAATCACGATCGTGGAGCAGAGCTCATCGCGCTCTACCAGGTAAGCCAGTAAACTGGCGCTACGGAGTCAGCGGGTTAAAAAGGCATTCAACAGAGTCTGGTACGAGGAGCTTTGGCATGTGATGCTAAAATTTAACATAGAAGAAGGCTTCATTCAAGTCACAGACGTGCTATATAACAGCTCAACAAGTGCAGTACTGCTGGATAACAAATAGGAGCTTACTTTCGCACCACAGTAGGCATAAGTCAAGGATGCCTCCTATAACCAGTGCTGTTTAATATTTTCTTGGAGAACACCATGCTCGAAACCATCATACTTCCCTTTCAATTGGTGGAAGGCTAGTCTGCAACCTACGCTTTGCAAATGACATAGATCTGTTAGCAGGCACTAACAAAGAACTGCAAGACCTCATCAACAGACAGTTTGAACGCACATGGAATGGAGACCAGCACTGAAAAGAGCAAAGTTATGACCAAAGGCAAGGCAGAGATCCATAAGAACAGGGTACAGTTTGAAGAGGTAAGCAGCTTCAAGCACTTGGAAGCCACCCTCTCCAAGGATGACAGCTCCAAGCCAGATATCTACATCTGAATAGCAACAGCACTGATGGCTAAGCGAGACAGAATATGGCATAGTTATAAGATCAGGTTCACTACCATGTACAATTTGTAAAAATCCCTGGTAGTATCAAACCTGCTCTATAGAAGTGACACATGCGATATGTAGACTCTGCTGCGCCAAAACGGAATGCTTCCAGGCATTTGAGAACAAGTGCCTGAGGAGGCTGTTGGGGATTTTGGACATGAAGTACTGTATCCCTGTTTAGTAGCCTTACATGAGGGGTTGTATTTTACTTATTTTATAGCTTAATTATGCGTTTTTGGTATGCCACTTCTTATTTGAAAATTGCTTCCTTTTGCACGCTGCTGTAATTATTGTATTGTTTTTAAAGCACCACTTCCAAAGGGAAGTATACTCACTTGTGGTTTAATCAATTTTGATTGAAATAAAAAAAATCCCACAAGTGTCTGAAAAAGAAGACATACAGCCCCTGACCTTTCTCTGTTTCGGTGTTGAGAATCTCAAAGCATTTCTCTGTGGGATCCCAGTGGCCAGCAATGCTGTATGTTCTGTCATCAGAAGTGTATCCCATGCTCACCTGCAATCAAAGGAAATGAATACAGTAAACAAGCAAATAAGTTAATGTCGGACTGTGGAACTAGACTGCACACACTTGGTGTTCTGCTTAATGATAGGTGGTCTTCAACAAAATTGTAGGACGGTCACCTAGGAAAATTGATTGCAAGAGCAAGCAGGTGAGCATGAGACAATGCACCTTATGTGTGTGTGCAAGTCCATGAGACAGTGCATTTGTACAATGTAGCTATAGTCACTAGACTTTAATCACAGAAACATATGTACAATGTAGCTAATCAGTATTCTTTAATCACAGAAAGATATGTACAATCTAGAGAATCAGTATCCTTTAATCCCAGAAACATATGTACGATGTAGCATATCACTAGCCTTTAATCAGGGAAACAAATATGTATTTTCTAAAAGCAACAGGAGCAAAAATGAGAAGCAGAAGAAGCAAAACAACAAAAGAACAGATTGCAAACAAGCTCTCTGGGTCTTACCAGTTCTATCAGCTGCATATCACTGTGCTTGACATTGCGTCCAGGTGATATTAGCAAGCCAAAGCACCTGTGACACAAAGTCTCATATTAACTCCCTTGGACTGCATATTTTCAAGCGAAGCTAGGATAACAGATTAACAGATGGAGCATATTCCCAAGCTTTAAACTGCCACCGCCCACCCACCACCACCCAACCATCTTCCACAGAAAGAAAAAAAGTCTAAAGAAATCTACTGTGGGTCTAAGAATGAATTTAATGTTTTTAAATCTTGTAAAATACATTACTACACCTTTCATCATGCAGGTTTAATCATGTCTTTAACCTTGGTCATCATCATATACCACTTAAGCTGCTATGAAAAGATTAAAAACTTTATTTACATTTATTTCATATTTTGCATATATTTTAGATTTACTTTTAAGAATGTTATTATTTATTAAGATTTATTTCTTGCATATGCATTTGTAACTTTAGCAATACAACCCTGAACACAATGTTTATGAGGCATTACCGTTCTCACACCTACTTGACATCAGACTACATTTTGTGCCTACTTAAACCGATAATTACCACGCAAAAAAACAAAAGCAAAAAAGATTAACAAAAACTATCAACCTATAATCAAAGTAGCCCCACAAATCTATTGCTTCACATTTCCAAATTGAATAGCCTTATTTATACAGCAGAAATGGTGGAAATTAGAATCACAATTTTTTTCCACCTATAACATTTATTTGCGGGGTTTTTGTTGGGTTTCTTTTTTAAGATTGGGTAAATTTTGTGTACACCAGGTAGCAACATCACTATTTTGAAAATAGTTCAACATAGAAATAATCTCAGGCAAGATCTCTATTTCATTGCTAAAATATTCTAATTATCACAGCTTCCAAATGACTACTGCAACCTCCACAGTTCTTGTCTGTGGAAATTAACAGCAGGTCACCAGATGTTTTAGTTGACATTTTACACTATTACTGTTAATACATTTTTGTGTGAATAAGGGGGGAATAACTGCAAAAATAAACAAGACAGAAAAAAAAATCTATGGGGGATTGAGGAGAAGGAAGCCTGATCCAGATCAATTTCAGTATCCCTTAGTGACAGCCTTTGTACAGGAGGCCTCAGTATGTGCTTAGAACAACTCTGTTTTTACTTTTGGAACTGAAGGCATGTATTTTGTTATCATATTTTGGGGGATGTGTCAGTACCATATTATTAATTTGATGTAAAAAAAAACTGTGATGCTTTGTGAAGTGTGAGTTTAGGTGCTAAACATAAGCAGAGTAAGGAAGACAAAATTCCGTGAGTGTATGCTATCCTATAATTTTCTAGAATTAATGGTATCCTACAGTTTGGAACTCGAACACTCTTAACCGATTAATATTTTGAATGTTGCTGTGGATATTAGCAAGCCCAAGTGATCTGAGGTTAAAAACAGGACATCTGCATCTACATTAAGGAAAAAACTGTAGCTTGAGAAAAAAAATGGGTGAGGGTACTATTTTGGTTTTTTAGTTAAGGGGGGGAGATTAAATGCTTCAGAATAAAGTCATGATGCATGGATAAACAAAATGAGACAATAAATGGATTATAAACTATATTAGTGTTGTCCACCTGATCACCAAAGGCACCAGTGAAAGTCTTCATTGAAAATAATTGATAAAATTATCAAAACCACAACAAAAGCCCCAAGAGATTTAGTTACTGCACATATGCATGCGCAGCTGTAACTTGTATATCAAGAGTCATGTCTGCAGTGACAATGAATCCAAGATTTGGGATGGACGATGTAAGGGTGACGGTGTTGCACGCCTTGATGTCCTTGGGTATATAATGGAAAGTGTTTGAGTGGACCTTGTACTTATCAGTTGTATGTGTGTATACTGTTATTAATGGTGAAAATGTACTTTTTAACGCCTGAAGAAAATGTCTGTAATGGAAACTATCTACTCCAGAACAAAAAATAAAAAAAGAGAGAGAAAACGAGATTGATTCACAATAAAAATGTAGGAAGGTTAGAGAACAATGTATACTTTTGAGTTTGTGAAGGTGAAAACTTCGCCGTATTTATTTTTTTCCCCTTCAATTCCTGTTTGATCAATAAAGAAAACTAAAACACCAAACTGTTCCTTTTTTTCACCCTCAGTTATTTTAATTACTCTTTCCATGATGCTAAAAACTTAACTTTGTCTTGCCTGCCCCTGTAACCATAACACTATTTAAACTTTGTAAACTTTTGTAAGCTAGTAAACTTTATTTAAGCTTTTAATGTTACTCCACCTCTCACTGCCACCCCCCAACTCCCTTACACTAGTTTACCATTATGCCTTCCATTGTTAATCTGTCAACTAGCCACACATTATTGTGCACAGACTCAAGTTCAGGCTGAAATTTATTGCTTTCTAACATGTTCCTACACTGCACCTTTACATGGCTTTTTGGTTGCTGTACTTCTGTTTTCATCATCCTGCTAGGCCACATCAACTGAGGTCACTGCTGCAAGTCACTATTCTATACACTTGTGACCTCACTGTACACTTCTATTTATCTTTCATGTGTGTTTCAATTTCAAATGTACCTCTCTATTTTCAGCTGATGCGGTCCACCGTGCTGAACAGTGATGGCAAGTCGCTTCTCAGAGTTGACTCGGAACTTGAAAATGTTTTTGTCTTTTGGACAGGTAGAGAAGCTGCCTTTGCCATCATCCTCTTTGAATTCCAGGCCAACAGTGAACGTGAAATCCTGCTCAGCATCTGGAAGTTCTGTCAGACTGCTTGTCGATGTGCCGTGCTCTTTCTTGGGGACACGGCGGAATGTAGTTGCAAAACAGTACAGTATTTTGGCTACCTGAGACAGAATCGGAGGGAGAATTCTCAGGTTTCAAAACTGCTCTAAACTCCAAAATATTCTTGAAAGTTATACTTTTATAATCTGAATTTCAGATATGAAGAGGTAAAACAGTATACCCGCCATCTGAATGACTAATGTATTTGTAGAGGGCCGGTAGGCCACCTCATGCTCACCTCATGCTCGGGTGGTGATTGGCTAGGGTTCAAGTTACAAAAGAAGTTTAGCTGGTGAGAGGGAGAGAGAGGCCAGAGCTGACACAGAGAGAGAAGAGAACAGGTGTGCGTGGGACAGATAGGAGAAGCAGAAAAGAGACAGCCCTGACTTTTAGTGCCTCTGAGGATGTGATGCAGCCATGGCCATTGTAATGTAGAAGCTCGTGGATTAAAGGGTTGTAGATCTGCTGACTGTTCCTGCCTTTGTTGGAGTGTGTGTTGAAAGTTTGTTGCTGAGCCACACCAAAATACCTCCCCACTCGGTTACAGATTATAGACGAGTTAGTTTATGTTTAACATAATCTCAGAAAACTCCCATATATATCAAAACAATACATTAATTCAGAAAGAAATGACCCATATAATTCTTCTTTTTATTTATTGTCATGTGGCTTGGTTATACTGAAATAATACTCTTCCTGGAAAATTCTCATTAAAGAGAGTGATACAAATATCCATATGATCCTGAAAACTAAGCTCTATATGATGTTACTCAGTTTTGGAACACCACTGTCACCATTTTCTCGTCAGATCACAAAGGTTACTTCTGATGCAGTTAGTTTAGTCCCACAAAACTATATGATCATAGCAGGGACTAATGCATGGAGCAGCTGGCAGGCTCTGCCTTATTTCCTGTGCAACATGCAGTGTGTTTGGACTTAGTCAAGACACATTTTATTATAGAATAAAAATTGAGACAATGATAACATTATTTTTTAAAAATAGAAATAAACCTACTGCTTCACTGAGGTCACAGCGGAAAACATGGCACTGAAAAATGGCCGTCTCAGCACTGTCTCCATGGCTGCAAGTGAATGCAAAGCACTTTTTCTCAGCACTATCTGGTGGTCCTCGTGCACAGAAAAGGATGCGATGGATTCGGAAGCTGGCAATGTCTGTGTTGCTACCAGGATCAAGTAATCTGCAAAAATAAAAGTATACAAAGAAATAAACACCAGTCTTTAAAATGCAAAATTTCAGGAACTCAAAAAGTTTTATATTTGGAATTAAACATGTAGTACCAGACACTTTATAGCTTTTGGTGGGTTTTGTTTTTTTTAGCTCTTGGAATGCCATACCTAGACTGGAGGTAAATGATCTTAAACAATATGAAAGTGAAAATAAGCTAGAAAACTGGAGGAAAACTACCATACAAATTATTTTCTACAAGAACAGAATACACTCTGCTGTTCCAATAAGCCAGATCATCAGTCAACAGCAGTGCAGCTGTCTACATTCTATGGGCTGCTCTAATAATATTTCATCATTTTAATTTTGGGGTGGGCGAGAGGTGAGGGCAGAAGAAAAGTCAACATCACAAAGACATAGCAGTACTTAAGAAAAAAATGGACGCTGATTCTTTTTAATTCAGTAATTTTTTTCATTTCTCTGTGCACTCACACACACCCTCTCACTTATACATGCACTCTTTCTCTCTCACTCTTACACACACACATGCAAAATCACATGCTGATGAGATAGGCAAGAGTAAAATATACAGAAAATATCAGATTTCAACTTTCAGTTTTACTGTGACAAAATGATTTGTAAGAGCTTACCTACACACAAAAATAAAAAGCCTGGGGGGGGGGTTGGTGGAGGTGGTGGGAGGGAGTAAGTAAAGCAACAGTAGCTTGCAGGGGTTGGGGGTGAACAGTGATATGCAGTCTGCTTTCTCAAGCTACGCCGAAAAAGCTGCCCTATGGTAAGATACACAGCATTTGGTCACCAGGCACGCTTGTGGATAGAGAGCTAATTGCAATGCATAAATAACATTCTTCGCTTCACAAAAATGCAGACACGTTCTTAGGCAGTATGCTCCACAAGGACATGACCTCAGCAGACTATGACAGGCAACTTCCATACAGTTAAATTCCCTGTTAGAGCAGAGATAATCAAGCTGAGACACACCTGTAAGCTATCCATCCAAAGTAATACCCATAACTCCAATGTTTTTCATAAGAGGTAATTACAATTTTTTCTTATCTCATTTCTCTGACCCATTCAATGAAATGGTTTATGATTATAAGGATGGAAAACAAGCATGCAACTTGAGAACCTTCTCTGGAAACACCTCAGGACATTTGATGCTAGTAGATACTTTGCAGCATTAAGCAAAGGATAGGTTACACACTTCTAGCAAATCAAAGACTGGTGAAAGTTCACAAGAGATAATGAAGTGGGGTGAGTGCAAAGCAAAACTAGGATACCAGGCAATGGCGACAACATGAACAGCAGCATGCAAGGTTCAGCTTTAAGCACCCCCTTTCTCAAATAAGTGAAAATATACACCCAACTGCATTCTTCCCCCTTCTCTTTCTGTTTCAACCAACTATTAGCAAGCTCACTTTTTTCCTGTGGTATTCACACGAAAACTGAATCATTTCAAAGAATATCCTGCTTCAGAACATGTTTAAAAATTACTCATTTGAAGAGACTGTTTACAAAGATGAGATATTGTGGGGTAACAAGTGTCTAATCCCTTATCACATACAGATCAGTATTTCAAGTCTGTCTCTTAGGTAAGCAAAATACTATTCACACTCAACAAAGATGTGTACTGTTCCTGCAATGCACGTAAGCTTTGCAAGCTGAAAGCAAGGGGCATTGTACATAAGCTAAAAATCATCTTACATGATTTGATGTTGGAACCAACCAACCAACCACCCACCCAACCAACCTACCAAACATCCAAATTATGAACAATGACAATGAACAAACTAAACTAGAAACAAACAAACAAATAAAAAAGAAATAAGGCAAACTGATTGCAAGAAAAAATATTATTCTGGAAATGGCATCAGATTTTATTAAAGTAATCTGGCTTGCACTACGGATAAAAAAAACAATAAAAATTATACTAAAAATCAAACAAAAATTATTTTTGAAAAAAGCACAAATCATGATGCAATATGAACTGATGCAGAAAATTCAGTTTAAAAAATGGCTCTGTGAAATTAAGAAGAAATACACTAGCTTGTCAAACAGAAATTCATACCTAACGAATCCACCTGAAGGTCTGCAAGGAACAGCAAACAACACATCAGAACAGGCAGACACAACTATTAAATCAACTGTTTACTCTTATCAAAACAAGACCCAGGACTGGCATCAGAACAAAGATCACATTAAAATGTCAAAAACATGCCTACACCAGAAAGTACAACTGGCACGAACACAAACAGGTAAACATGGATATCACGCAACTGTATTTGTTTTTTTTAATCTACTAGAATGTTCCTTTTTTAAGTGTCGTAACCAACCTTTGATTATCACCAGCAGCTTGTAACATTTGTTACCACAGATTGACACTGGTGGTTTGTAAGTTTCTGCAATCCTAGTCATAACCAGTCTGCGCTTGTTCAGTTTCTTTTTTTTCAATGATCTTCTTATTTTCACATCTCACAAAGATTCTGATTTTTTTCTGCCCCTTACCTTACCTCTAACATCCATAATTCTAATGCCAACAGTCTGTCATGAAAAATCATTCTTTTCTAGGTGCTAGTGTTCACATTTATACCTGAACATAGTATCTGAAGCATAGATAATGATGAGAGCTTTCATATTATTCTTGAAAGAACACATCACATCTCTGTGGTTCATTTTTGTTAAATGAATAAGCTGGTCTGAAAGTCCTATGTGGGTCTAACACAAAAAAATATGAAAGAATGTGATAAAAAGAATTAGGACCCCAAAAAACCTGTTTATTTGTGTCACAAAAACACAATGTGACAACAATGTTTAGTACTGGCATAATTGGGAATAATGCACCCACAACCAGTTTGTGGTCTTATTTTCTTTTATGTTCTATCAATGGGTAGATTTAATCCAATAATTTATCATTTTGTGATGAAACAAATCTTAAAATTTTATAACTGCTGGACAACTTATTACTGTTAAATCCCGACACAGTGCAAGCAGTCTCACTAGCTAGCCCTCTTTACTCTTATTTTAGATTGTTGTTTAAACCTATATGACTATGAATACATGACTGTGTTCTTGTAAATAACTAACAAACTTATCTCAATGCTCTTGGCTCTAATGCATGAAAGAGATTTCTCTCCAAACACAATGAAGGCTTGCTGACATTCTAGCAAGATTCAGGTGTGCTCATCACCTAGTCATTTTACTCCATCTACTAAGTTTTACTCCCTCCACCCCGCAACCTCAAATCATCACCACTAAAAAAAAAAAATCCCCACCAAACTTAAAGCTTTTCTTAACTGAACAAACATAAGCAAACCCTTCACCAAGTTTGGCAATGGTTTTTTTTTCAACACAACAGTTGTATAAACACTTATATAAGCTTGGTCAAAGGTTTGTCCATATTTGGCCAGTTAAAATGTGCTTAAATTGGACATATACAACCCTACCACCAGTAGTAGTCACTTTGTTTCATGTTCATAGTAACAGCAATTGGTACAATGCAGATGCTACATGACATGGTCATAGGTCATTCTGTCCTATGTAGCACAGCGACTCATGTTTCAGTATATATTGTATGCAGTCTGCAAGTACTCAGCATAACCAGTCTTTGTTACCAGTCACCCATAGAATACTGTCACTAGCAGATTTGAAAGACTGATTAACTACTATCTACAGTTTTTGTATTATGAAGTCAATATGATTCTGTGAAGGTGTAGCTAACACAATATGTATAAAATTACTGTGTACCAATATGATCATATTTTACAGTGAAGCATACAACAGGTAGCTAGGCAAAAGTATGACTACTACTACTAAACTGAAGCAAAGGTATTTTTGCAAATGACCCATGAGTTCTACAAACAAATAGCATGCACTAAATGTTAGAAACTAAATAAGTGAATACTGGTCAATGCCCCTCTGATGTTGATTTAACAAGCTAATACAGTAAAACTTCTTCATCAAGACCTTCTGTATCTGCAAACCCCACCTGGATACGACCCGAAAAAATATCACAGACATATTTTGATATATATATATATACGTCATACAAACAAGTGTGGCTATTCAGGCATTCATTTAGCCTTGGCCTGTGTCGACTTGACTTTTGGTGTTGGGATGATATGGTTATCACTGGATCTATTAAATTCAGGCAGGAGGTTGATATGATTTTGGGTCAAAATTACTGGCTCCCCCACCCCCATTCATTGTTTTTGTTTACCAACACACAGAAGTCAACTGGGCTTCACTGATAACCTTCTGCAAGTCATATATTTATATAAAAGAAAAAAGGTTCTAGTGACTGTGCTCTATTGGAACATTTTTGTGTGCAGAATTCACATTTAAAAAATACATATAACCCATTTTAAGAGGGCATCTTACATTGCTCTTACATGGAGAGTTAGTTCTCCTATAAATCATTAACCATGTGCATCAATGGCAGAATCACTAAGCATGACCAAGTAAACACAAAAAATGATTACAAAAATACATGATTTTAAGAGCTTTATTTTCAACATTTAAATAACTTAAATTTATAGATGTTTGAATTTAGGTTCATGGAATGAAAGCAGATTGCTTGATCTCGCTACTAAGACTCCTCTCAGTTATGACCTGATTTTGGCAGATTTTAGCAAGTCTTAACAAGGAGGTTTTATTGTAGTAATGTCTTCATTTACATGTTTATCACTGTATTGTCAGTTCGATTGGCCTTTCATTTAAAAAAAAAAGTCTACAAATATGACAAAAACTAATGTGAATTTGTAAAGCATGTAGGGGATTTAAGAGTGAGGTTGGTAATGCACTGTGCCAGTTAATAAATGATGCATAAATAATGTTACCACTTATATCTCATATTATTGTCTCCACCATAAATTAACCAAATGCCTGAAATAAAAATCAGCTTTAAGCAAGTTCAGTGACATTTAATTTTTCATTGCTGTGTGTAAGAATTTTTAAAATCAAGATTACCTATCTTTTACAAATAACCTTTGTGTAAGGGGATTATGTGAAGAAGAGACACTACCAGTGAAACTTTAAAATAAAAATGTGACAAAAAATGAGGTGCTTGCCACAGAGTAGTATACAGCAACAGACTATACACAAGCTGTCAATAAGCAACAGTGAGCACCCTAAGCCAGAAATACTGATTATCACCCTGAAGAATATGTTAGTTTATCAGCCGAAGGGGGTGCTTTTCATGCATTTCATCAAGTAAAAAAAAAACAAACAAATGTATATTGGGATAAAATGCTAGTGAAATGGTGCAAAATAATGTCAAATGGTGTGCATGGAAAAAGGAGGGACGCAAGCCATCAATACTCAATAGGCGATTGATCCACTGTTTTTGTCTCCAATTCTGAAATATCTACAGAAAAGAAACATCCATCTCTTGCATTTCCTTTAACTTTGATGTAGAGCTCTTTACTTGCACTCTCTAGCCTGATAAAATAGCAAATCTTTCTGTTGTCTATTCTCAGTCCCACCCGATGGCAGATACTTTTATCTCCAAAGATGCCTCTGTGCACATAATCTGGAGACTATTGCATTATCCAATTTTAATCAAAATATATACTCATTGCATTTTTCGTAGAGTCCCATAAAATAGCATTCCTCCCTTCAAAGAGCTGCCAAATTCTAACTTAAAAAATCTAACAGAGTGCAATGTTGACTATATTGGCTCAGATCAACACAATACAATTTCCAATACTATTACTATTTCCAGACTAACCCAAAATGTCCACGTGCCTATCTAATTAGTATATGATCCCACCTCTACGCTGGTTATAGTTTTGACAAGTTTAACATTGAACTTCTTCCAGCCTAGAAAAAAAGAGGTGAGGACAATGTAAGGCACACATGAGGTGTAGTATACTCTAGGGGACAGGCTTTCAGCGGCTTGGAGCTCATCTCAGACCGCTGTTGGCTAGCACAGACATTAGGTGCTTGATACCTTGTAGCCCTAGCTAGCATGCACATGCCCACACCTGATATAACAAGGTGCATTCTTAACACACTCTTCACTTTTCTTTCTGTATTCCATTCAGGTCAAGAAGTCCATCCTTTAAGTATACCCAAACACATTTATGTTGCTGCAGATTTTGATCTTTTTCTTTGATTGTGATGTCTATTGCCTTGTCTCAATGATGCAAACCTGTCTAAAATTCTTTAGCTGTAGCATTCCCACTCAAATGTCCAATTTTCCGTAGGATTTAGCTCTTTATCCATAGCAACGGTGATGACAAGTTTCTTTTTCAGTGAGTACTGACAGTAATTTGAAGTCCAATGGCCACAAACTACAAGACACAGATTTTGAAAATTACCTATGCAAATATTAGCGTTAATAAACTCTTCCAAAACCTTGACTCACCTGTTTCACAGATGAGCCTCTTTTGCCACGATTTAACAGAAACTTCCACTTGCTATTGTTCACTTGCTCATTGAATAATTAGTGTAGGGATATTTGTCCACAGGAAACATGGAAAATTACTGCATTATCTTAAAGCACACCCCCAGCATTAAACAAAAAATCTGTTGACAGATCTGATAATGGAAAGTGGTTTGTCATTCTTTGGAAAAATAATATCAAGTACTGAGTTCAGCCCGATCCTTTAAAAAAATTATCCTGGTAATTCTTTAAAAGCAAAAACGATTTGAAAAAAGTATTGAAATCATTTGTCTGCTGACAGCAATTGCTGCTTCCTTACTGGTTCATATTAGTGTATGCAAACATAATAGTAATTTTTATTTTATTGAGATCAATCCCAGCCAACAGACAAGGTCACACTACTTTAGGCACCAATATCATCCACCAGTTAATGACAGAAATGAAGAACACAACGAAAACAGAGAAAAATCTGTGAGCCGTAGGAGCAAATCTGCACTATTATTTTCAGTGTAACTTCATTCATTAGTCTTTTGACTGGTACCCATTGCTGGGGGGAGCACATGGATAGATGAAGCAGCTGACAAGGCCTGCTAAACAAGGCTGTGTGTCACTCACTGCCCAAGAGTAAGGGTTTATGGCACAAATGAAAGGAGAAACTATCTGTAGTAAGACACAACTGCCTCTACTTTATCCCATACTGAGAAAGCTTTTCTACAGAAACTGTCCAATGATGTAATTTAGGTGAAAATTGAAGGAGTGACGGAGTGTGTGCCTACTGCAACTGATATAAAAAATTTGCTAATTTGTTCAAGAACAATTATGTTTTTTATTTTACAACATCCAGTAGTAATAGAAAATAATTATAATAATTTTAATTTGGGCAGACTTTCACAATATGAAATCATGTCTCATGTGACCAGCAGTTTTCCTTTTTTCACTGTCAAACACCATCATACTTTTTTCAAAATGCAAGCTTGCTTCTTTCATATTTCTTTTGCAGTAATGCAGCATAAAACATATCCATATTTTGAACTTTACTTAGTGCAAGTGAGTCATGCAGACATTCAAGGACATTTATGTGCTGGTGAGGTTTGCAGAGCACTGCCAGCATACACAAACAACTGCTACCATCACCGATTCAAACAATATCATTAATATTGGTATTAACAAAGTCTCTCAAACGCACATAACTCACAAGGTGTTAGAGCTGCTAGGTTCATCCTAATAACAGGAACTTTTTCTGTATCTATACTGGGACATCTTTAGAAAAAAACTATCCATTATATCCCACTCTACCCACATAGATATCTTTAAAAGGAAAAAGAAATCTTACCCATGCAATTTAAATACAGAGACATCTAAATAAGAAAATAAACCTATGACAGTATCACAGAAATTTAAAAAGAAAATGCATTGATGGAAAGACTCTAGGAGTGTGAATGGAAACAGAAATGCATGTGATGTGAACAGCAGACACTTTTTGCTAGAAGCATTGATACTAATAAATCAAAAGTTCAGCTATAAGCATGTGGGATAAGCAGGTCACAAGCGCAGGTAATTAGCAATGCTGTAAAAAAATGGCCCTTGAACAGAGGAGTACTAGCCATCATTTTATTTGATCAAAAGGTCATTTTACAGCATCACTAGCTTTGGAAAGTGTAATCTCTGCTTGCTGTTTCGATAAAAGGTAAGCCTGTTTGAGGCACCATAAAAGTGAAATGCACAAAAAATGGGAAAGCCTTGGGAGAAGGATGCAGCAAGCTAGTGTAAATTCAAGGTTCTGCAGTTTCATGGTCAGAATGCATCCTCACTTTGAACTGTTGCCATCGTTGCAAGCTGTCTGGAGGTCTGGCATGGACAGTCTTAAAAATAGCAAATAATCAAAGCAAAAACAATGAATATGAAAACATAAGGAAGGAAACAAAACAAAATGGTACAGGGAATAAACTTTATTGCTAAGATGTAATCTTTGAAAAGATTTAACTGCAACTTTTACACATAATCTCTTTCTCATCTTGCTCTCCTGCACACAAGTGTGCATATATACAGTGTTCAAAAAAGTTGTTACTTGATCAGGCACAAAATGTTCTTATCTGTGCGGATGACATGAAATACCAACACTAAAGCATATTGTCTGACCTGCAAGTCAACAAAGAGAATATCCCAGCTAGGATAAGCCAACACAAGTAAGAACTATTTTAGTGATTTCACAACTCACAGCCTGAACCCCTATTTAGGCACGAGCATCCAGTTTAACAAGAAGTTCATCTGAGCCTTTATTTGCTGCTTTTAACTGTTCTCAGGACAAAATGCAAAAACTGGCAAGATCTGACTCTTCTAAAACTGTCATCAAATAGAAGACACTAGGTTTTAGAAAAGTAACATTCTCAAACATCTACCCCTCAAAAAATTATTTTTATTCAATGCTGAACTTTTACAGAAGCTAATCAGATGTTGATAATGATAATTATGATGATGGATTTTATCATCTATGATTTAAAGAAATAACAAAACAAAACAGTAAAAAAAGCTTCTGCCTTTTTTATAGCTGTAATACACACACCAAATTCTTTACTTCTTTTGCAACAAACTTTATAACACCACCTCTTACTTAGCAGTTTGGATGACTTTAGGATCTTTATGATGCACTGATCCATACATATGTGTGTTTATGTGTGCATGCACAAACACACACAAACATGCAGCACATATATGCTAACAATATTTCCTACAAAAAAAAACTTTACATACATATTTGAGTATGTGAGATCTACTATTCGCTTTCAGAAATTATCTCAACAAATTCATGGAGATGCCTAAAAATAAAGAGTACTTATAGTTATGTCAGTTTCATTTAAGAAAACAAAAATAAAACAAATGTTTCTCCACACTGATAATCTACATAAAAAGCAGCCTGCTTAATCCATAGAAAAAGAGTGTCACTTAAGTCTTTTTATACTTTTCAAAAATCGCTCTTGTTAGAAATTCTAATGGTTCTTATCATTACATGTTTACGTCTTTCACACATCATCCTGATTAAGTCTGCTGCCATTTCTTTCACTTCAGCCTTAGGGTAAATTTACCCAGAGATGCAAACAGAGTTGTTTTAACAAATAATGAATAAATATTGGTATATCTGTCCATTTCTCAGCAAATGATCCTCTCTTCTTCAGAAGTCTGGCACTGGTAAGTGCATCATATACATTCACGGGGGTTTAAAATTGCACAATCTGTGTGTGTGTGTGTGTAAGTCAGAAAGACAGAGGGAGGTAAGCGTTATTGTCATGTTGCAATGTACTGCACTTTTCAGAGTTTGCATGCCTTGTGCAAGGCCCTCCGAGATTTGAGCATGGGTTGCATGGGGGCTTAAAGCAAGGTTTGCATGGATAGGATGAGGTTCTATTTTTCACAAGGCATGACCTACATTGCATGACTGTAGCCAGTTGGAATGCTCGAACACAGTAGGCTTCCTTTTACCTCCAAATTATAGCATGAAAATGGCAAAGAGGTCTGAGAAGAAATGTTTCATGCTAAAATCACTGTGGGAGAATAATATAGCCAAGTATAGTTAACCAAGCCCTCACTCCCTCATCTAGATCTGTTTCTTCTTCTTCTCTCTCTCTCACTGCTTCTGTAGCCACAGCGGTTACCAAAAGTACCTTTTCGTCAACGTTGTCTGCTATATTGCTAACTACTCATACTCCTCTCACTGATGACGTCATTTGCTAGTGGCCTTGCTGCTTGAGAGAAGAAGGTGGCACAAGGCTACATTGCAAGCATAATCTTCCACGCGCAAACCTTGAAAACATTTTGACATGAGAAATAGCCCTTTATATACAGTTGATCCTTAAAAGAATACTGTAGGTTCTTTGTTAATTTTAGCAGCAGTGTTCCATGAAAAAAGCAACTGAAAAAGTGTTCACTTCAAAATGAAGCTATCCAACATGCACACATGCTGTGCTGCCACTGAATGCAACATATACAAAAACTTTGCCACAATAACCTGCTTTCCCAACACACAAATACACACCACATGCTCACCATACAGTAAAGCAGCACAGCAAAGGCAAACAAGCAGTTCACTGACCTGACGCTGCCTTCTGATGTACTTGGTACAGACAAGGCCACGGGAATGGCACTGTGGGACTGGCTGTTCAGGACTGCCATGTTGCGGTATATCTCTACTTCGGACCGTGGGGCATTCACCATAGCACATCCCAGGTATGTTACACCGTTGAAGATGGTGCAGTCACCAAGTGAAAGTGATGGAAGTGAGACTGACCGCCCACGATCTGAAGAACATCAGACTAACATAAGCAACATAGCCATGTGATAACAATAAAACAAGCATCTAAAAATTATATTACATAATGTGCGTTTGCAGCTATCTGATCTAATTGTTTTCACTATGTTCCAGCTATGTATGAAGAAACATTTCCTGTTATCACGTTTCAAAGAAACATCTTGAAAATGAATCTTTCCCACAACCCAGTTTTCAAAGAGGGGAGTTTGTGCCTAGTATCTAGCACCACTAACTGTTAAATGATGATATTAATATCAGGCCACAGAACTCTGAATTTCATAAAACAATTATATGCAGTCATACAATTCTTTAATAATTGTATTTCTCTAATAAAATAAAATGCTCAAAATTTCAGCATCAGGGAGCACTGAAAGAAAGATCCACAAACCTTTGTCTGCACTGTTGGAAAGTCAAGTAAATGAGTTGTATTTAGACATGGATAGAGCAAAACAAAAGGTGTCAATATTTTAGTTTAGCTCTGCATGTGAGTATATGTGCATGCAAGGAAAACTTCACTAGCTGGAGATTCATTATCAGTTTACATCCACCTTAAAGTAAAATGCACATCATGTTAGGACTCCTGCAATCAGATTTATCAGAGATAATGACACTTCAGATAGCACAATTTCTTAGTAGGTTTCACCTGTTGCTAGGAAGTTTAACTTCAACTTCGGAAGCAACTTGCATTCTGGATTTTTCCAATATATAAATCTTTGACAAACATTACCTGCTCCAGGCTGGTCCTCTTGGCTCTCTGTCATGTCACCAAGTCCAAGGTCATCTGCCAGGAAGCCAACAGACTGACTTGATGGAATGACATGACTAAGGTCCTTGCTATCTTCTGGACTCCCTGGACTGGAAGAAAGTCGAGTATCACACACAGTAGAATCCGACATCATGGCGTCACCGATGTCACTGAAATCGCCTGTGACTTTAAGCTTGGGTTCTCCGTTTACAACTACAAATTCATCTCCAGTGGATGATGATTCAATGGACTCTCGGCTCACTGCGTCCTCCATAGCCACCCACTCAGATGTGCAGGCCTTGGCAAACTTTTCATTCCTTGTTGATCATTAGTACACACATCAAGATGAATGCACTGTAACGTCCTCTTCAGTGCTCAGTGTTTTCAAGATGAATGCACGGTAATGTCCTCTTCGATGTTCAGTGTTGAACGTTTAAAGTCTGCAAAAAAAAGGGCAGCTACAATCAGTCATGCATGAAGCACAAATAAGCTGGGCTATTTCCTAAGACACGTGATCTCCAGTATTCCTGAGTTAGTACTCTCAAGCTTTTTATCAACTTTATCAACCTTGAAACTAAATTAATAGATATCTTGAGTACTGCTATTAAGCTGAACATCATTCTGAATTAGGGCTTTTATAATGGATCAGAAATGGTTATGTCTCTACCTTTACTCTTTCTAGTTCAATCATGCGTACATGGCTGAAAAATGTTTACTCAGTCAATGAGCAAGACATTTTGGATCTGAAGAATTAGCACTCCTCTCCTAACTGAAATGATTCACAATTCTAAAACTAAGGGAATGGAAAAACAAAATGCAAGCAAGTCTCGTATTAATTAAGTGAATTTCTATAGCACATTATCCTGCCATCAAACGTTAGCTCAAAGCACTTTAGTGACACAAAAATATAAACACACATATACATCACTATTGACAGAAGATTTTGTGACAGGATAATTTTCTGTCACCTTATAGTGCAAAATGCTCCATTTAAGGCCCAGATGACATTTCTGCAGAGGCACTCAAAGCAGACCCAACAGCCGCAGCAAAGATGCTACACCCCCTGCTGCAGAAAATTTGGGAGCAGGAGCAAGTTCCAGAAGACTGGAAATTTGGCTATTTGGTAAAGCTACCCAAGAAAGGTGACCTGACCCAGTGTAGCAACTGGCGTGGGATTACTCTACTGTCCATTCCCAGCAAGGTGCTGACCAGAATCATCCTGGACAGACTGAAGAATGCCCTAGACAAGAGACTGCGGCAAGAACAGGCAGGGTTTCGGCAAGGTAGATCGTGCACAGACCATATCGCTACACTGTGAATCATTATTGAACAGTCCATCGAATGGCAGTCCCCACTGTACATGACATTTGCGGATTTTGAGAAGGCATTTGACTCTGTAGACAGAGAGACCATCTGGAAGTTGATGCAGCACTACAGATTTCCACCAAAGTTCATTGCCATCATCCAACAGCTGTATAAAGACTCGACATGCCAGATGATCCACAATGGGAAGCTGACAGACCCCTTTGCAGTGAGGACTGGAGTAAGGCAAGGTTGCATGCTCTCGCCGACAGTCTTCCTGATCGTCATAGATTGGATCATGAGAAGAACAACCTCTAATAGCAACACAGGCATTCAATGGACCTTTGCCATGCAACTTGAGGATCTTGACTTTGCAGATGACATCAGCCTGTTGTCCCACAAGCAACAACATGCACAGACAAAGCTTACTCAGCTCTCAGAAGAACCAGCGACAACTGGCCTGACAATCAACATCAAGAAGACAGAGGTAATGCGGGTCAATAACAAGCAAGAAGCCACACTCCAACTACACGGGGAATGTATCACAGAGACTGACCGCTTCACCTACCTAGGCAGCATAGTCACCAAGGATGGAGGTGCAGATGAAGATGTAAGAAGCTGAATAAATAAAGCCAGGCAAGCATTCCACATCCTGCGACCCATCTCGAATTCCAAGGCATAATCTCGGCACACCAAGATCCACATCTTTCATACGAACGCAAAATCTGTCCTTCTATATGGGTCTGAGACATGGCGTGTGACAAACACCATCACCAACAAGATTCAAACATTCATCAACAGATGTCTGCACCACATTTTCAACATCAGATGGAGCAAGAAGATCCCCAATGCATACCTGTGGGAGAAAGCCAACCAAAAACCTGCCAGCCAAAACATCAAGAAGCGAAAATGGGGCTGGATCAGTCACACCCTGCGAAAGCCAGCCAAAAATCTAACACGACAAGCTCTGGACTGGAACCCACAGGGGAGGTGCAGGGTTGGGAGACCCAGACAGACGTGGAGAAGATCAGTCCACAGCGAGGCGGAGGCAGCTGGAATGACATGGGCCCAACTGGGGAGAGTTGCCCAGAACCGGGTTCGCTGGCGTGATGTAGTTGCAGCCCTATGCTCCACTGGGGGTGAAAAGGAATAAGAAGAAGAAGATATTCCAGGTGGGCAGGATTCAGCCATAGGCCTTAGCAGGCTATAGAGAATCCTCTCCCAGTAGTACACATGTACTAAAGGATATAAAAGAGGTCCGAATATCAGCACCATGATGACAAACACAAAATGCTCATTGTCCTTTTACCATCCCACACGAAATACAGTGAATGAAACTAGAACCAGCCTGGCATGAGGAACATATTTCCTGCATGCTAAACAAAGTTGCAGCTACACCAATACCATTTCTTGTTGAGCCCTGAGAAGCAGGCAACATCACCCACTGAAGTAACCCATTGTACTAGAATCAAACCTGTACCCATCCCAAGGACAAAAAAAAAATCCATTAATTCTTCAGTATGTCAACAATTCTAAGTCTCCAGGTTTTTTAAGTGCATCAGCCTTTCAACAGTTAGGGAACAATGAGTCATCATCGGCTGAGACTACCTCTTTGTCTCATTCTGTTGCTAGACTAAATGTTGGAACTGTTTTCGGTGTAGGAGGGTCTTTTAAAATGTCACAATATCAAATTGAGAGATGTCAGGAAGGTAGATATCCTGTCCAGACTACCTTTAACCACCTAACAGTACACAGGGCTATACATTATGTTCTCTGGCTTCTTGACCGCTGAGTATTACTTCAAAAATAACCAAATAAATTAAATGACTGCTAATTCTATTAGGCAGTGTATGCATGCCCTGCTTAAGAATTTAATAATTAGTTTTTATTCAGCAAGTGAATAGGTTAACAAAAAAGTACCTATGAAAAACACTGTTTTTAAACTAGAAAAATAACTCAAGCTAAGGAAGCCATTGAATAAACTGATAACAAGACTTTCCTGTCAAGTGTTCTGGCTAGCGGTCCATTTTTAAAAAAAAATAAAAAAAGTAAAAAACACCGGTATCTCTGAGATTAAAAAAGAGATTAGTGCTGAAAATTTTTTAATCTTTTTGTGGAACATGATTGTGCTGAATAAAGTTTTAGACCTAGCTTTATCTTATTTACATTGCCTGTGCAATTTAGCTGGTGAGTTCGTGAGCTCAATATATGATAATGAATTAAATGAAAATATCTCTGAAATATAAATGCAATTTGAGATTTTTCAAAAACTTAAAATAACCTATTTAAGAAAGCATGTGCTCTGCCACAAAGATAACAAACTGCATTCCAAATAGTCAATGATAAACATTTGCACACAGATAAAAAGATATCACTTTCAAATGTTAATGAACAGATTATGACAATGAAAAGACTCTACATAATGCCCAAAATATAACTAATGTAACATGCATTTTTAGCTTTAGGTTTCCACCGCTGAATTTCCAAAGTATAGTTCATGTTGAAATTAAACACGACAAATTATTCTTATTATTAGTGTACAGCTAATAGCAACTATGTAAATATCAAGGTATGACTATCTCCCTTGCACTACTTTCACTGAGCACTTGTGGCCTGCTCCTTAAGTACTTCGCTGTGGAGGTACCTAGCTAAAACACGTTTGTTCCAAAAGTAGGTGTTATAACTATTTATCCTTGGCAATGTGAGACTATAAAAAACTGGCAGTATTTTTTTGCATCTATAATGCTAATTACCTAATTAGTCAACTAGCTAATCATTGAAACAAATTTGTTCTTCCAGTGAATAACTTCGACATAAACTGAAAGGTAAATACAACAGCTTTGAACAAGAGTACAAAAGCGTTATATTGCATACAATTCTAAATGTTAAACCGTTTCAATGATGACCAGTAATAATTTTTCGGTCCGACCAAGGTTAAGTGCGTGTGCTCGTGTAAATATACGGACGCGTTTGCACTGTCAATTACTGCACTTCAATTAGGCCTACTGTACTTAACGTACAGAAACTACTAAATATGCAACCTAAAAATACTGCCGACGAAGGCGGCGGAATAGACAAGATAGTGGCATTGTCAAATCATATGCGGGGATCTTCACACACAAGACGTCTGCAAAAGCTGGATACACCCATTACTGTATACAATCGCTGCAAATCCACGGATGGCCTGATTGTGCGAAAAACTGAATGCTTGAGAGTTGTTTAATCATCGACTATACACAATCATTACAAACCTTAATCTGTTTTCTTCGTCATATTCGATATAGTCTTTCATTGCCAATGCAGCCAGTCATAACAAATTAATCCACACATGTGTGGCAACGAGGAAGAGGGCGCTGACGCATGACGTCACAATCCGTGTTTCCGTTGTTCCTCGGGTGTTTCCGTAAATAGAGGTCGGCTGCTTCGCGGAGTTCGACTGCCCACATGGCCCTTTTCTCGACTATATGGTAACGCAACCAAAATCTAAAGTCTATTCCTCTTTTTCCGTAAATATGACTACAATAGAATCATTCATATCTCCACTGTTTAAAACATGTTCAAATAATACAATTATTTTTCATTATACGTGCTGTTGTTCTGGTAACAGAGGGAGCAGAGATCTGTAGGAGTTAGCATACGGCCATCAGACGAAAAGCGGATCAGTAGCTATATGGCTGGGATGTAAGGGAAAAGAAGTTAAGAGAAATAGTCAGTGCAGGAGCTTGTAAAGAAATTAAAACACGTACAGCACAGACAGCTTGTGCCGAATGCGAGAACGAATGGGCATAGGCAGCGCAGAAAACGAAGGAGAGGAGTGACAAAAATGTCCCATTTCCTAGCTCTTAAGTACTGGACGTGAATAAGAGCTTTGTACTTTCTACCGAGCTTATGAATAAGGTATGTGGGGCAACTTGCGCAAGGAGTTTACAGCAATCAGTTACATCAGGAGATCCTGGGAAACACTGATAATGGAAAAACAAAAAGAAAAAAAAACTGTGAACATTTTGCACTACTGTATGATTGGATGATCACCAGACGCTGGTAGACCAAAGCCTGGGAAAAGTTTTTCCACTTACTTATATCTTTGATATCAGGCTATGATATTCATCATAATTCTAAACAGTCATGTATGGGATTAGCCATTTTGTATTAAGGGATGCATAAATTCCCCTTTGGGGAAGCGGATGGCCGACCGAACCGAGAGCGCGCTGGTTCGATTCCCGAGTGCAGCATACTTCCCCCAGTCGACCCAGCTGACGGGAATGGGTACCTGACTCCATAGAGGGTTGGGGAAGGTAAGGCAGCGAGGGAGAGGAGATTGGCACCACCCTCATGTAAAAGCTGGCCCCGAGAAAAGTAGGGTCTCTAACACCTCACTCCCCAACGACCTGAAAAGGTTAGGGGATGCCCTATACCTTTACCTTAAATTTCCCTTTACGTTCAGTACAAACCCAACGATGATGATGAGGAGGAGGAGGATTGGCTTTACTTAGTCTTTCGTCAGATAAATAATGATAAAATTGACGCTGTACGCATAAAAGTGGAAGGCGCAAGAGCTTTAGAGACTCCCGTCATACAGCTAGGGTTTGGCAGGACAATGACAATTCTTTATTAACGAGAGGTAAAGTAAGCAAGACATGTTTTTTTCCATTTAACCATCGCCCTTTACGGGTGAAGAACAAGCTAAGTAATTAACTAAATACTAAAATATTAGATACTAATAAACATAACATGATATCAAAAGAGAGTGGAAGGTGAATATGTACAAAAGCACTGGTAAAAACAGATATTTACAAGGGTCCTGGAGATGGGAAGTATCTCTAATGTTTTATGGTTTATATAGGAATCTTTGTTGAAGGAGACCTCATCAAATTTTCCCATATTCGAGTACATGTACTTTAGTAATTGACGTCGAAAGCAGGTTAAGACGGAGATGGAGGCTATCCTGAGTATTTCCGACTTGATTTGAAAAGGTCTGTTCTAGGAACGGGAACATTAAGTTTTAGAGAAGTTCGAGTGTTATAGGAGGAAAATAGCAAAGAGAGTCTGGGGGACAGTTTACGCGTCAGTATTTTATAAAATAAAGATGCATTTGTTGAATTTTAGTCTACAGGAAAAGTAAGCAGTAGACAGAGTTTAATGTGACACCACTAGCTTTGCAGAGCTAACTATAGTCGGCACGTGCTGATCGTCGACGCAGTTTTCAGAAAACCTGCGTCATAGTTAAATGGGAAACTTTTTTTTTTTTTTTCGTCACTCTTTGTCAGTTTGAAGTTCAGAGCGGACGCACTCGTCTCCATTTCGCAGGCACTGAAAATTATTTCATTTCTTCTCCAAACATGGTGAGAAATGCATGAAACAAAATTTCTCATGAGTTAAAACTTCTCAGAGCATCAAGATAATAGAATAGTTGCAGAAAAATGTTTTAAATTTTCAAATCGCTAAAATGTAGTCAAAGAATAAAGATTCAGTGAAGCGTGGTACAAAAACATTTACTTTTTTCTTTTAAATGTTTTACAGCTTCTTCGCAAGGGAATGAGTGTAATAGCTGGGAGCTTTTTAAAAGAAAACAAAAAACTTTACATTCTAATCTTAAACACCTTTCCTGATTTATTCATCGAGGTGTATTTCTTTTGTCAGCATTTGCTGGGTCTGTATATTCTGCGTTAATATTTTAAAAAGTATAAAGCAATCGAATTAGATGTAATTTTTTTCTGACACGTTAAAAATTATTATTTAAGTGTTTTATCATTTCATTGAAAGGTGTTTCCGTGTAACAATACCAAACTCTTCCTATAATTCACTCTTAAATATTATTCTTTTACTAGCTCTCAGATTTAGTTTAAATATTTATTTATTTATTTATTTATTGTTGAAAAAAGGACACCAAACCACTGTGTCATGAATGCCTTCAGCAACGATTGGAGAAGATTTTTTTTTCTGAAGGTTACAATTTGCGTGTAGAAGACAATAAACAAATGTACTGCATTCTAAGTGCTTAATTCTTTCTGTGGAATATTCTCAGAAAGTATCATTGCTTTGGCGTCTCCATAAAATTATGTATGAACTCCATTCGAGAAAAAGTTAAAGTGAACGTTCAGTTACTGCCTTCGTACGTAACCAAAGCCTTACTAGTACACTAGAACCATCCAGGTGACAAAATTGTAATTTGTAATTTTTGAAACTTATTTTAAGTATGATGCATTAAAAAAATTATTTAAAACAGCGTGAAGTTATCTCAGTCCACATTGGTCAAGCTGGAGTACAGATTGGCAACGCTTGCTGGGAGCTGTACTGCCTGGAACACGGAATTCGACCAGATGGGCTGGCGCCATCGGACAAGACTGTTGGTGGAGGAGATGACTCTTTCAACACGTTTTTCAGTGAGACAGGAGCAGGCAAGCACGTGCCAAGGGTTATCTTTGCCGACCTCGAACCGACAGTTATCGGTAAGTGGAGCCTCTGTTGACCTGCCGGCTCATTAACCATAGACAGTTAATAATATTTGACCTATATTTATTTATCTTCATTTATTATTATCATCATCATCATCATCATCATCATCATCGTCATGTTGATTTATATTTATTTCTACACAATAAAAAAAAACCTCGCTAGTTACTTTACAAAGGAAAAACTCTTGTCTTTACCCCCCTCCTACTCTCTCTCTCTCTCACACACACACACACACACACACACACACACAAACCATAATGACACCAAGCATAGCACAACATAACCCAAATCATCAGAGTATTATAGATGTAATTAGAGACATAAGGAGTTTTTTCCTGTAGAAACTTTAATTCGATTTGTCTTAAACTACTATAAACAGCACAAGATCTAAAGCATTGTATTTCTAGTATTGCTTGAGCTTCATCTTTAAGCATTCCTTTCTTCTTCACCATACTTCCTTTTTGTAAGCATTCACGTACGTGTCTTTAAAGGAAGCAAGGAGTGAGGGAAGGCAGATAAATCTAAAGCCATACAGGTTGTTTCTGGGGAACTCTTCTTTGTTTCTGCTAACTTTCAGACGAAGTACGAACGGGTACATACCGCCAGCTGTTTCACCCTGAACAGCTGATTACAGGAAAGGAAGATGCGGCCAACAACTACGCTCGCGGCCACTACACTATCGGGAAAGAACTTGTGGACCTGGTCCTAGATCGCATCAGGAAGCTAGTGAGCTCATAGACCATCTAGTCTCTTGCTGCTAGTGTTACTGTGGGATTTGGAGACGCGTAAAAGTTTATTGTAAGCTTTTATTTCCATAAATAGAGACTTGCCACCTTCTGCGAACTCTTCACCACCAAAGGCGGCTCAGTGTTTGTTTTATTTTTGCTTTTGTTTTTATTTTTTAAACAATAGTTACAGACTTTTTGACGGGACATTGAGAACCTTTCTTCAGGAACGTGTTCACCAAGTTATGCTGAGCCTGCTGCTACACGCGCATAGTAACGTAATGAGAACGCTAGAAAGGGAAATGTACCCAAACATTACTGGAAACCGTTGTTGCAAACGGCTCTCAAGTTCTTAATGAAGCAAATTTAAAAATAAACGTAATTAAATAAAACCATTTAAATTTGACTCAGATGTCTTCATGGGATAGGCGGCCGAAACTATTCTACATTCTGGTTAGCAGTATAGAATGTAACCAAGCTGGTATTGGTCTAATCTATGACGTTTCTATGTCGGTCATACAGGCAGACAATTGTTCAGGTCTTCAGGGCTTCCTCCTCTTTCGTAGTTTCGGAGGAGGGACTGGATCAGGCTTTACCTCTCTCTTGATGGAACGCCTCTCCGTGGACTACGGCAAGAAAAGCAAGCTGGAGTTTTCAGTTTACCCAGCTCCACAGGTAGATGCATTTGATATGGTAGAATGAATGTAGTAAAGGGTCCAGCAGGACCGATAGAGCGCTCTGTTCTGCGTATTAGTTTTTTCGGCCGTTCAAAATACACCTTTTATTCAAGTTGTGAGTAGTTACTAGCTCAAACTGTCAGTAAAATGACCACGTTTCTTAATTGCAGATATCCACTTCTGTAGTCGAGCCATACAATTCTATTCTGACCACACACAGTTCGTTGGAGCACTGCGACTGCGGCTTCGTAATGGACAACGAGGCTATCTACGACGTCTGCCGCCGCAATCTGGACATTGAGCGTCCCACCTACACTAACATCAACCGCCTCTTGAGTCAGTGCGTGTCTTCCATCACCGCCTCTTTGCGTTTCGACGGTGCCCTAAACGTCGACTTGATCGAGTTCCAGACCAACCTCGTGCCGTACCCCCGTATTCACTTTCCGCTGATCACCTTTGCTCCCATCATCTCTGCGGAGAAGGCCTACCACGAGCAATTAACCACTACCGAGATCACCTTTGCCTGCTTCGAGCCAAGTAACCAGATGGTGAAGTGCGACCCACGCCACGGCAAGTACATGGCCTGCTGCACGCTGTACCGCGGTGACGTCGTACCCAAGGAAGTCAACGCCGCCATCGGAACCATTAAGACCAAGCGTTCCATCCAGTTTGTGGACTGGTGTCCCACAGGCTTTAAGGTAATTTAAATGGCGATTTGTTTTAATCAGGAAGGATGGGACGAAAGAACGAAATGGCTAAATTAAATAATTAACTAACTAAATAACCATTGACTTACTTTCGACAAATTGAAAGTTTGTTGATCAGTAACTTGCAGTAACTTGATAAGTAAGCTCGCCTTATCGTCTTAAAGAACTAAGGTGATATGAACGGAAGGAAAAAGTGCAACGGCCTGACATTATCATTTCAGGTTGGCATCAACTACCAGCCCCCCACGGTGGTGCCGGGTGGAGACCTGGCCAAGGTGCAGCGTGCTCTATGCATGCTGAGCAACACCACCGCCATTGCCGAGGCCTGGGGGCGCCTGGACCACAAGTTCGACCTGATGTACGCCAAACGGGCCTTCGTGCACTGGTACGTGGGGGAAGGCATGGAGGAGGGCGAGTTCTCCGAGGCACGTGAAGATCTGGCGGCCCTGGAGAAAGACTACGAGGAGGTCGGTCTCGAGACTGTGGAGGAAGAGGCAGAAGAAGACATGGGAAATTAAAAGCAATAAATGAGTTCTTGAGTTTTCGCCGCAGACAATTAATACGCAAGAAGGGGTTTTAATACCTCTGTTTAACGACTACTACTTTATTACAGAGACGCTTTTACGTTGGACAGATTTTTAAAATGGCTACGGACAGAATTATTCTGCAGTGATGTCAGGTCTGAAGGCACTTTCGCAAGACATATTTAAAGCCCGTCATCTCTGACTTCAAACTACATGTGTGAACTTCGAGACATTTGGACGTTAGCTATACTTTCAATTGTATACATAGATATTTGTATAGAAAATATTTTTATATATTATACACATTGTTTTTATTGCGTATTTTTGTGACAAAAGAGGAGGCATTTTGCTGTACTCTGATAAAGGACGTGTATATGTCCTTTGAAATCAATAAATTCAGTATTTTTGTCAAAACAATTTTTTGAGGATCTGATTTTCAAAACATTGTTGTGGGTTACCTTGCGCTGGGATAGGAGACAGAGGTATACATCATCATCATCATCATCATCATCATCATCATCATCATCATCATCATCATCATCATCATCATCATCATCATCATCATCATCATCAACAACAACAACAACTACTACTACTACAACAAAACAGCAAAAGCAGAAGGAGTAGGAAAAAAGAAAGAGTTGCAGAAACAGCAGCAGGAAAGTGGCCGTAATCATACATACCAATCCTCACCTCAGTTACCGCAGAACTGCAGACTCGCAGCTACTAGCAATCTGGAAGTATTTTCAGCAGCTCTTCATTCGTATAAAATACTTTAAAACTGGCTTCAGGTGGCTGGTTGAAATGACAAGATTTCTATTCACTGCTCAGTTGCACACGGATTGCAAGATTATTGACCTTAACTTCGTGTCTAGTTTTCATAGCCTTTTCTGTTTTGTAAAGTGGCTGATAATACGTCTGTATATGTTGTAACAGGGTGCCTACGACACTTATAGGTGCTTATAAGTTTGTAGATTTTGGGGTGGGAAAAAATAAGGCTTTAAAGGGCTTATTTTAGCGGGTAGGTCCTTATACATTGCGGTCAGGTCCTAATAAACATGTAAGCTGTTTTTTAGTCCTTATTTAGTGTAAAATATTTTCACATTCTTCTCGCACTCCACTGTTCAAAACTCGTCATATTGCTGTCAGAATCTAAGGGGACACAACTATTGCTGTTTACTGGGGCCAGTTGCACAACACGTTTCTAAACCATAAAACTGTTCTAAAGAAACGAAATCTCTTCTTAGCCATTTTGATGCATTGCAGAAAAGCATACAAACAATTGTACTGACAGGACAGAAAGTCAGACTTAAACAACTTTATCTTACTTAAAGCAGTTTTAGTTTTTAAAATTCTAAAATTGTAGTGTGCACTTTAAACTATTTATCTAAATAGAATTAAGGCCTAAAAGTGTTTAAAATTAGAAATGTGTTATGCAACTGGCCCTCTTCTGTTTCGCAAAAAGGAAAAAGTCCGACTGGAGGAAAGGAGGTGAGGATACTTGACAAGCCAGATTGAAATGATTAATTAGCGAAGCATAAATACTACTGTAACCGTCACCGCGTGTGCTCATCACTTCCCTTTTCGGTTCAAACCATTCTTTCCTGCTATAAGTATGGATGTAACCTCCCCATCCTGAAAAAAGACCCAAGTAGGGCGGAAAATAAAATTCTAAATGACTGGGAGGGGGTGGGCAGTGAAAAAGCACTAGGAAATAAACTTGGTAAGAATAAAGAGTAACTACAGGAAGACAGTTCAAACAATGGTACTTACTTGAATTGCAATTTTCAAAACGATTTTCGACTGTTAACTGTCACCATCCAGAACAGAAATGTGAGGAGGTTGGTAGGGAAGAGGGCTGTAAAAGGCTTCTAAGTTCCCCATCAAAAGCTCGCAAACTGGAGGGCTCATTGGGTTGACAGGTGAAGGGTGGTATTGGTGGAGAGACAGGAAAGGGAGAAAGGGACCCCCCCTCAAAAAAGAGAAAAAACCCAAAGCTGGGCTTTTAGAAGAGATAGCTATATAGACAGTAAATGGGGTGCATGATTTGATACTGTTTGTAGTTATTCCAGTCAGTATTTCATTGTTACAGGTAATCATTTTGATTAAGTTGTATTAAAACTGTGTTTTTGTTCCATCCTTATTTTCAGAGTGGTCAGACCTGTGCGAGCCCTGTGACAATGTTTGTACCTGAATGTGTGCTTTGTGAATTTTAAATGTATTTACGTGTCTTTTTGTTTGTGTACAACGCACTAATCCTTATGTAATGTGTGAAAAAAACTCAGAAATCTTCCTGATGATGATGACGATGACGACAATGATGATTCATATTATTCGATTACATTCAAAAGTAAACGTGTGTGGTGGCTATAATGAGAACTATATACGGGTATTCGAGAAGGGCAGGGCGATTATCGTGGAAATGAACCATGTGTTCGCATGATGCTATGGGCTCTTGTCTGAACATAGTTTCCGTGCTATGAAAACAGTGAGATCACAAAACACTTTCGTACTCATCTCTATTTTTGATCAGGCGTTGAAATTATTGCAACTTCAGTAGGTAGATGGAAGGACTGCGTAAAAGCAAGCAGATTGTAAATAGTGCATGCACTCATTCGGGCCTGTATTTATTCTGTATTTCACTTTCGCCTGATACCTGGATGGATTACGGTAGATCACTACATTAAACTTTCTCTTTAAAGACAAAAACAAATGTATTGGAATTAGAACAAAAATGTTCTGCAGTTACAGTGGAGAGATTAGGAACTTTGTTAGCTAGCTTCGCGAAGATTCCCGTGAGTTTTACCATGTTCTGAAATTATCACTTAAGGATTTTTTTCAAATCGCATCTCTAAGCTTTTTGTTTTCTATTTACATCTTTAACTTATGTTGTTACGTTTTATTAATACATAGATCGTGGTCTGATATGTCTCCTGCGAAGCCTACCCCGCTAAGGATGAATCTCGATCTGGATCTGTGTACAGTTTAAAACAAAAAAAAAAAGAAAAGAAGTCAGAGTTCAGCGCGTGATCCTTTTCTGGCCTTCGACATGGTATATTGAAAATTGACGTCATACTGACGATGAACATCTTTTTATAGCTCATTGTCAGTTTGAAGTTCGGTACAGCGTTGCTCGTTTCTTTCCCAAAACCCCAGAAAAAGCAGTTTTTGCGTCGTCTGCAGATGCCAAAAAATGGTAAGAGATGAAATTATATTGCTCCTCAGTTGACGACTTACTTCTAGCTCTCTTACTTTTATTTTTGACTACTTTAGGTAAGAAATATGGTAAGCACTGTTATATTCTTAGCATTACTGTCAGGTTTTAATTGAGAAAAGCAAATACAATGAAATTAAAGTGCAAAAAAAATATTCTGCAAGTGTGTGTTATCAATAAAGCACCACAATACAGATTAGGTTAGAGAAAGAATTCAACACTGTTTGCAGAAACAAGTAGATTGCCTAGATCAGTTTTACAAAATGGTGGTTTCTTATCCCTAATAGAAGACCTTTGAAAAACTGGTGATGAGTGTGAAAAGAAAATTTGATGATTATGAGAAACGTACAACTCTATTTTATTTTTATATTCTTATATTCTATTCAAACCTTAGCGTGAAGTAATATCAATACACTCCGGTCAAAGTGGAGTCCAGATTGGCAATGCTTGCTGGGAGCTGTACTGCCTGGAACACGGAATCCAGCCAGATGGGCTGTTACCATCAGACAAGACTATTGGAGGAGATGACTCTTTCAACACCTTCTTCAGTGAGACAGGTGCAGGCAAACACGTGCCAAGGGCAGTTTTTGTCGATCTGGAACCAACAGTTATAGGTAAGTGAACGTATGAATATTAATTTTCAGATATGCTCTTTTCTTTGACTGTAATTCTTTTACTTTACTGGACATAATATGGCTGTTGAGTAGGCGTGTTGGATCATGGAATAACATCTGGAAAAGGAAATTATTGTCATTTCTAAAATGTGATAATACTAATTTTCACAAAAAATCTAATAATCGGAAAAAATAAGAACAGGTGTTAATGGTACTGTTATCAATGTTCCCCTAGTCATTAGTTTTTAAGAAAGACAAAAGACTACATCTCAGTTTCTTGTTAGACGTAATTAATTTCGTCTACTTTGTGCACTGGAGTTCTACTTGAATTCTTTCTGTGGAGACGCTTAGGTCATGAAAGAGACTAGTTGCAGTTTCGTCTCAGTTGCGCCTTCTTCAGAACCACTTGATGCATTTTTTATCCAGGAGAAATCTTTTTATTTTTCTACTTGCAGACGAAGTCCGAACGGGAACATACCGCCAACTGTTTCATCCCGAAGAACTGATTACCGGAAAGGAAGATGCCGCCAACAACTACGCCCGTGGTCACTACACTATCGGGAAGGAAATTGTGGATCTTGTCCTCGATCGCATCAGGAAACTGGTGAGCGAAAAGTCCGCCCAGTATTCTCCTGCTGATTTTATGCAGCCAACATTTTCTGTCTTAACTGTGAGAACGTGAAAAAGGAGGATTCTTTTTTCAGAAAGATTAAAAATAAGTTTTCATTACTCAGTTCTGATTAATTATCCACCTAAAAGACATTATCTAATCCCTTTAATATTTCCGAAGCAATCTCAAATGCTTCATCAGCTTTAAAATGCGGTCTCACAACTGATACTGCAAATCTTATACAGGCGGACATGTGCACGGGTCTACAGGGCTTTCTCATCTTCCGAAGTTTTGGAGGAGGGACTGGATCAGGTTTCACTTCTCTCCTCATGGAACGCCTATCCGTAGACTACGGCAAAAAGTCCAAACTGGAGTTTGCTGTGTACCCTGCTCCACAGGTTAGTGGCCAGTGCTACGATAGACTTTTGTTGACGTCGCTAATTTCCCTCTTTTATTAGAATTCAAACTACGTAATATTTTTTCAATGAATGGTTATATTTCTCGATAAAAGTTGCAATATCAGCAACAACAACAATGACTACGATAATGAAAATAATATCACGCGAGACAACTTCTTCTTAAAAACCAGCAATAAATACATCTGTTTTTTCTTGTTTTTGTTTGTTTGTTTTTTTTGTCGTGACAGATAGCTACAGCGGTGGTTGAGCCGTACAATGCGATTCTGACCATGCACAGCACACTTGAGCACTGTGACTGTGGGTTCGTGATGGACAACGAGGCCATGTACGACATCTGCCGCCGCAACCTGGACATCGAACGTCCCACCTACACCAACCTCAACCGCATCCTGGGTCAGTGCGTGTCCTCCATCACCGCCTCCTTGCGCTTCGACGGTGCTCTCAACGTCGACTTGATCGAGTTCCAGACCAACCTCGTGCCGTACCCCCGCATACACTTTCCTCTCGTGTGTCTTGCTCCCATCGTCTCTGCAGAGAAGGCCTACCACGAGCAATTAACCACTGCTGAGATCACCAGCGCGGTCTACGAGCCGGCCAACCAGATGGTGAAGTGCGACCCTCGACACGGCAAGTACATGGCCTGCTGCATGCTGTACCGCGGCGACGTCGTGCCCAAGGATGTCAACGCCGCCATCTGCAATATCAAGACCAAACGCACCATACAGTTTGTGGACTGGTCTCCAACAGGTTTTAAGGTTAAAATCAAGTTATTAGTAAATCAGTCAGTCAATCAGATATTGTACTTCATCAAAACTTCATCAGGCGAACGCTATGCAAAAATGACAAAATACAAAGACCACAGGGTGAAGATAAAATATTGCATTATCATACGTCAAGCAACAAAACAATTCTCCCCTATTCATTAACCTTTCTTTTGGGTAAACAAAATATGAGGAACACACAAAAAGGTTAACCGCCACCCACTTTTGCAAGACACTAGTCTTTTAAACCCAAACATAAACACACATTGTACAAACTATATACGGTTAAGAAGACCCTCAGAGGAAACGAAAATGCGATGTAAATAGCAAGCTAAAGCGGAATGAATTGATATCATCACCGTTTCAGGTGGGTATCAATTACCAGCCCCCAACAGTAGTGCCGGGTGGAGACCTGGCCAAGGTGCAGCGTGCTCTATGCATGCTAAGCAATACCACCGCCATTGCCGAGGCCTGGGTGCGTCTGGACCACAAGTTCGATCTGATGTACGCCAAACGGGCCTTCGTGCACTGGTACGTGGGGGAAGGTATGGAGGAGGGCGAGTTCACTGAGGCACGTGAAGATATGGCGGGTCTGGAGAAAGACTACGAGGAGGTCGGCCTCGACTCTGTTGATGCGGAGGAAGAAGGTTTACCTGAGTACTAAATGACTCCGTTAAGGCTGAGGAAGAAGGAGAGGCAGGAGTATCCTCCTTAACTTGAACGTCATTACAAGAGGCAAGATTTTGGCTTTTAGGACGGTGTGACGCAGTATTGCTTGGTGTGCGATGTCCCTGACTTTTTAAGATATTTTCAATTAAATTTTAACTGTAAAGTGATAACATGCGGGCTCTAATATAGTGCAGACCGACGTATTGCATATGCTGCCATGTTTTGGCATTATGTCTGCGACTAAAGGAAAATACTTGAAGTGAATACAACTATGTTATGTCTGACGGTATTTTCGCTAGACGTTTTCAAAACATTATTGTCTTTCGACTTCAAACTACAAACGAGAACATTGTTGAAAACTTTTTATAGTATTTTCTAATTATCTATTTATTATTATACAAAGTACTCTATTTCGTAAACAGTGAAATTTTCCCTGTTTACTGTTTATAAAACGTGTCACTATATTGAAATAAATGATAAAATCAGTCATTCTTCCTCTATGTTTCAGAAGCTGTGTAATACTTATTGATGATGATGATGATGATGATGATGATGATGATGATGATGATGATGATGATTGTAATGAGTTAGGGGTAGGTCTTGTATTGTTTCGTGTGTGAATGGTGTCTTGTGTTTGACGTCTTGTGTGCGTCATTTGTTTGTCGTCGTTTTGGGAAGAAATGACGTGAGAAGAAGAAAGGGGACGGTTTGACAGACAGACAGACGGAAGAGAGTGAGTCCTTCATTTTTCAAAACAACGAGAAATCTCTTCACCTTCATTCCATCAACGGGGGCTCGTCGAGCGGGGTGCATGTTTGTAATATACGTCGTGCGCGTGCAAGGTAAGTGTATGTGCGTACGTCTTATTACAATGATGATGATGATGATGATGATGATGATGATGATGAACGCAAAATTTGTATAGCGCATACTCACACTCGTAAGGAGCATGCTCTGAGCACTTACGAACAAGAACAAGACATGGGCAACATACGATGCACAGAAGAACAAACATATGAACAAAACAGTACCGATGACGAATAAAAAACAAAAAACGATGTTATATTTATACTACTTGGGGTTTTTGTCCCTAAACATTTTAAAAATAGGATTACTTTTCTCGCCGTGATACAGCCTTAGTTGCTGGCACGGCGTTAAAAACAAACAAACAAACAAACAGCACATTTAAAGGATTCATTAGTGGGTAGGTGGCAGATATGGAAAGGGAGAGAGTTCCATTGTTTCCCTGCACAGTAACTATATAAGCATCCTGTGACCACGTGCTGTTCAGGTGACAGGAATAGTTAGGAGACGTACACTTTTGTTTCTTCTTTTCTACCTCCATTTTCATTCTTGTCTGTGCTGATTGTGTGCCTTTCTTTGGTTGCAGATGTATCTGTCAACTTTTTTTGGGTCTGATTTTCTATATGTCTGTCTGTTGTGATTAGAATTTATCAAAATAACAAAAATAAAAAGCTGAGTATACAGCTACTATTATCACATGTAGAACATTTAGCCACAAAAAGTATTTTCATTTTGTCAACTATCGAAACAAGAAACAGTGCAGTTGCCATTTCTGGAGAGGGTGACTTCCAGGTACTTACAGCTGTTGACCTTCTCAAGTTCTTGTCCATTTTGTTAGATTTTTAGTTTGTTGTCATCACTGGTGCTGACATCATTTTCTTTTGATAGTGTTGGTTTCTATTATGTAAAATTCACCTATTCTATCTGTTGGCGAAGTTCGTGTTACTGAATGTCATGCTTCTTGTAAGTCCACGAGTATAACTTCCCTTTGACTACAAGTCAAACATCACAAAGTAACACAACTCTTTCAGTCTTTTATCTAACTTGAAAAAGTTGTGATAATCTGCTCAAAACCCCAAAATGGTAATACAGGTACTAGATACACTTGATGATAATTTAGACAGTATATTTTTCTGTTTTATCTTGTAAATATAAAGAAAAAAATCAGAAATAATACACGCCTGACCTGTAATTCAATACGCAAAGCATTTTGATGAAAACATGAGTTCTTATATGACCCATTAGGTATAACAATGTAACTCTACCCCAGTAGTGTCATTTCATGATGCAGTATTTTCATTATGATAAGCTAATTATTTAATTATGCAAAGGACCTATCTATTACATTTTTGAAGTCTTTTTTTTTAATTCCTGTGTTTCAGTTAGTTTCAGGTAGTAGAGTTTTTACACAGGTCCACCAGACTTGCTAAGCTGACGGAGTGCAGTGAAATTAAGTGAATTGTTGTAATGCTCACAAAACAAACGTGTTTGTAGTGCATATTTAAAGGATTCAATGGTCGGTATGTGGCGGCATGTTTTGAAATCAAAAGACCTGATACATGTATTTGTATGGTTTGTGGTACATGGTAGCTGAATTCATAGGTGCTTCAAGCCCCGATAGGTTGGTGTAACAAGAGTAAGGTGAGTTAGTCAATAATGTTGTACAATAATGTATGGTACAACTTGTGTTTTCATTTGTTATTGAGCATTTGCTGCAAGATGTGTTACATGTATTGCAATTTGTGTAGTACAAGCCTGTGTGCGCTTGTCTGTGCATGTTTGCCTGTGGGTTTGGGTGTGTCTGTGCATCCGGTCAGTGGTGGGAATGTGTGGGTGGGATATGTGTATAAAATTATCAGCTTTCAGTACCTGAATGTGTATGCACAGGACCTTTGAAAGAAAGTACAAGATGAAGCACATTGCAGTACTATTGGATTACTTCACAATATAGAATCTTTTCCATTGATGAACTTTTTATGTTTTGGAGTTTAATCCTTTATTTTCCAATAAACTACTAGAAAATATTACTTTGTTCTATAATGTTCTTACACAGAGATGCATATATAATGTAACAGCATTACATTACTATTGTCCAAGAGTAATATGCTCGCAAAGTAAATGTATCATTGCCAAAAACCAGGGTCAATCTATAGTTAAACGGTCAGGGCCGGCGCAAGGCTGTGTTGCGCCCTAGGCGAAAGACAAATACTGCGCCCCCCAGCCCCCTCCCCCTCCAGAATAATGAACCAGTTATCAAATATATATATATATATATACGTTTAGGCTTAACTTTGTTTTCTTAACTGAAATTTTAAACAACTATCCTAGACTTACATTAAACATCACAAGGCTGTAAGGGACCCGTTTGTGCAATGAAAAAATTTGCAAAAAGTTGTACCACCACTATCACAACCGTTTGCATCTACACAATCAAAATAAGCATGGTAAGAAATGAAGAAATAAAATGAAGGTAAAGAAAGAGACAAATCGTGTTAATAAAATATAGGTCTATACAGCTGTATCACAGTGTATAAAAATCATGCGAACTTATCTTTACAAACTCTCATGATGTCGGGGGTGTAGGACAGTATGCACTGTTCACTCTTGTGCGGCTAAATCCAGTTCACAAATTGTTTAATAGAGTAGTTCAGTTCACAGATCTCTATTAGACCTTTACTGATTCTGCTTTGGAAGGATGATAGCTCCAAGCGCCCGAACAGACCATTACACAGTAAACAGCAGCGCGAGATGTCTGCAGCCGCTCAGTAAAGTGAGGTTTTTACAACATCCTGTGGGTTTTAAGTTTAAATTTAAGACTACCTTTCCCTCCCCCCCCCCCCGATCTTGGTCATCCAGCCCTGATAATGTGATCTGACTTTCGTTAAATGGTAGAGATTTATCTCTACCCCTCTCCACTAAGCCACCCCACTTAGGTCCTGTCAGTCTTTCTCTCCTCTCTCTTTCTCATCTCACGGACAACTATCAAGTAGCATCGCACCGCCTTCTTTGTCCAGTCTTCTAATCTGATCCGACTAGTCATTAACTGTGACAGATTTATTGCTACCCTTTGGGCCTTTCCACCTACTACCTCGGCATGTGTTTAAAGTCGTTCACTTCTTTCTCATCTTACAGACGAACTAAGAAGTAAAACCACACTGACTACATGTTTGCTGCTGAAAAATAGTTGAAAAGTGGTTTTCTACAAGACCTGATTATGACCAGAAGTCTTAGAACCCAGAAGTGTCAAAGAATGGCTTATTAAAATTAAATCTTTTTCGAGAATTTGCTCTCCGGTTTGATTAATAACTTATAAGTAAGAACTACTTTTTGTCAAGAAAAAGTACGTCTGTTTTTCAATGTCAGGCGTGCATCATACACACATGGATACTTGCATGCCTACCAAATCAGACCTACACTTATGAGTAGGGGGATTTCAAACACTCGTGTAAAAGGTTTTATGGAGTGACGACTGACTGCACGCTGATGGAGACAAGAAATCTGTAGCACCTTGCTCTGGTCTTATTTTGCTGTGTGGTCTAAAACTCAAGCTACATGTATCGCAGCTTCTAGCATCTAGACCACCCTCATTGCAACTATCACATGTTCTCATCCAAAGTCACACTGACAGGTGGGCGGGGCAGTACGAGGTCCGTCAAGGGAGAGTCTTCTAGACGCTAACAATACAAAGTTGTAAATCATGGTGTCAAGGCAGCTGCTCAAACAGTCCAATGGTCAACACAGCGTGGTGTCCAGCATAGGGTTTGTTGAAAACAAGAGAATTAAGTATATAGACTATATAGGTCTTAGTACGCATTATCTCTTAATAACCAATTTCAACTATTCTGTCAATCGAGCATAACAAGCTATCTGTTTAAACTGTAGACAGACGCACTCTTATTTAATAAAAATAAACAAACATTACAATTTGACAACTAAATTAAGCGTAATGCACCAATCGAACCGAAATATAATAATTAATAAGAAAGTTAACTATTCACCACCATGAGTCACAACAGTAAGTACAAGACTATAGGCCATCAGTGTCACCGCTGTACACAGCACTAAGGAGAAAACAGGTTCGTGACAGTGAATTAAATAAGTTGATCTGAAATTTGACAATACAAATAGATATACTATAAACTTCAAATGACTCTACCTTGATGTTTGTCTGCTAAAGACTTTAATACTCTTATTAACTAAGAACGCGATCGTGACATTAGCTAAGTTACTTCGGGTTCAAAGTTCGTAAGTGTAAAAAACATTGAACATAAAACAGTTGTCATAACCAAAAAGAGACTCGCGTAGCAAACTCAAGTCAGTGTTGTTGTCCCTGATCTCAGCTGCAGTGTTTTCAATGCATAATTGTGGAACGTCTTTCAAAGTAAGATAGAAGAGAGAAAGGTGAGGTTGGTATTAGTGGAATGTGGTCCCATCCATCGTAAATGTCCGCCCTGACCAGGCCCCATCCACCAACCCGCCCCTCCACTGTCTATCCTCCGCCCCCTCCGCCCTCATCTTCCCTGCTGGTTAGCTGGTCCTTTCAAGTGCGCCCTGTAATGATGGGGTTTTCCTGTAATACATGAACTGAGAAACTCGCGTGGTGAAGTCAACCTACAAGCAGAGGAAAGGCGTCCTGCTAATGTCATTCTATGAAAATGATCTTTATCCCTAACACTTTTCATCACTTAAAAACAAAAACAGGCCATTTTTGCGCCCCTTCCTCCATGACTGCGCCACCACCCCTTTTGCCATCCACCAACGACGCCCCACTCACCGCCCTTCCCCGCCCCTCTGCCGCCCCATCCGCCCTCTACTTCCCAGCTGGTTAGGTGGTCACTTCAAGTGCGCCCTGGGATAATGGGGTTTTCCTGTAATACATGTAGTGAGAAACTAGCGTGGTGGTCAGTCTACAAGCAGAGGAAAGGTGTCTTGCTAATATCATTCTGTGAAAATGATATTTTTCCCTAAAATCATTCATCTTAAAAAAAAAACAGCTGGCCATTTTTTCCGCCCCCCTCAATCCCTGCGCCCCAGGCGAGTCCTTAGTTGGCCTAATAGGTAGAACCGGCCCTGTAAACGGTGCACACAAAATATGTAGCGTGTTGAAAAGTCCTTTCATCCTACAAACAGCCAAATAGAAGTTTCATTATTTATTGGAACTGTGCAGCGTTTTTTAGGTCATAAATGTAGAAAAACGTTTAACTATATCCTTAGGACGAATAACTCTCTGTTTAAAATGTGTTATTAAAAAAAACTACTAAATATGAAAAACAAAATGAGAAAAAATGACATTCTGGATTTCTGAGATATCAAACCTTAGAGAAAGGAATGGAACAAGGTGACAGCAAAAAGACCACAACAGTGACAGCAGCAATGGCCAAACTGGACATTATCTGTCACAGACATACCATCAAGTTTACTATAAAGTACAAAATTTGATGTACAGGTCCTGCTGTACAGACAGGAGGCATAAACTCTGCTTGCGGACAAGAGAATCCAGGCAAGTGCCCGAGGAGGCTTCTCTGGATCTCATACAGGGAACAAAGACCAATGACTTTGTGCTGAACATGGTTGCCACAATTCATAGGACATCAGAAACGTCTTGCAATAGTCAAGCAGTCTGGTTTGGCCCTAGGACCTGGCATGAAACTGGCACAGACCACACTTCTGGGTACCTTGGAGGGAGGTCTACACCTAGGTGGACAGAGAAAGAACAGGCTTGCAAAGGGGAAGGAGTGGACTCATCGTTGCATGATGGACCTACTCTCCATCGCTTAAGACATGCCTAAGTGGAGAGTCTTGTCGACTGCTCCATCTATCTGTGTGTTACCCCCAGCAACTATTATTGGCAGACCGACATAACCTGTACCAGTCAGTGAATGAATGAATGTCTCAAGCTAAGGTTTACAATCAAAGACTAATCCATTAAAAGCTTTATGAAAGTTGCTATTACTCACTTTTCTTTAATATGTTTCTCTTCAGTTCCTTTCATGTGTGCTGTAGCTGTGGTAAAAGGAACATTTCAGCCTTTTGCGTTTGCAGGTGATGCACTTGTCCTGCTGCTGTATCTCAGGTTTTAAATCTCTATTTTGGTACTCCTACATGCCATGTACTGCTGCATACACCATGAACACCTATGATTAGAAATTAAAGTTCTTTTGTCAGTCAAATGCCTTGCCTTTTCCCATAAATTCATATTTTCTTTAAGGGTAAATGCATGCTATTTCTCTTTTCAGAGTTCACACAAAGGCCTGTAATTTTTATGTATATAATTGCAACAAACTTGAAATTATGCAGATTTAAACTTTACTATGAAGTAACAAGAAAAATAACATGCTGCAACGAGGGATGAAGATTATACACAGAAGTTAACCATCAACCAGCTCCCAGCACCGTCCGCATCCCCACTCCTTAGATACAGCCAAGAAAAAAAGTCTCTTGAATGCGCCACAAAACTTCTGGTCCACGCAGATATGTCATATAGTAGTATGGGGTAGTACAAGGATGACACACACACACACACAGGGATAAAGAGGTAGGTGACATTCACTGGGCTGGTTATGTAGGAAGACCCCTGAGTGTTGGCTAGGGGGTAGACTGTTGATTTGTACACCTAGTTTTTATTGCTACAGACTGGTCGTCCGCGCTGAGCAATGAAGCCAGACGAGAGTCGCGACAGGGTCGCCCTGGGGGGTGGTCAGTCTAGTCAGGATTGATAGATTATGTATAGGCCAGGGAGTAAGTAGCGACACCACGTGGATCGCCGGTAAACTGATGCAGGATTGGCTGGGTAAAGAAATAGAAGTATTGAGAAAATGCGAGAGCGAAAGAACCAATGGTGAGACTTCCATACCTGACCACGTGCCCGAAGAAAGGCGAGAAGGAAAGGAGATCGGGACTGAGGAGGGCAGTTGGAAGGAGAGCGCTGAGGTGTGAGCATCGCCCCACCAAGCAGTTGGGAGAACGTGTATCTGATGTACAAGCTTTCGCCTAGTCAGACCTATCCTCTGGCGTACAAGTAAAACCTGAACCCACGACAGTGTTGTGTTGATTATTGTGGAAGAGACTAGGCAAGCTACCCTTGTCCCACCCTGTTACATGTCAGTAGCGTAGGAACAGGGGGAGGGGCAAGGGGGGCAACCGCCCCCCCAAAAAAAAAAGATGCTGGGAAGGCAAGAATGTGAACGTTATTCATTGTCAGCATGGAGCTTGCCCCCCAAAGCCGAGCATCTTCCTACGCCACTGCATGTCATAACAAATATAAACTGCATAGCACAGTGAGCTTGCTTTATTATGAGTCTGGTCAATCTTTCACAGCTACAACTGCCCTAGGAAAAGACATTTTTCGGACTTAATGTTGTGGTAACAGACCACAGAGAACAACAGTCAACCGCCTTCCATAAATGCTGTAGATGTGGTACAAAAAGACTCATGTTTCCTGCAGCCTGCATTTCTACAATGTAGCATATGTTATGCTGTCATATTTCCAGTTTTATATCTCTTATCTTTCAGTTTCTGTAGCATGTAAATTATTTACTTGATTGTTCTATAAACATTTAAAAACAGTTTCAATATTTCCATAATTTTATAATTCTTTGCACTTCCATGGAGTATAGTAAACGTCCATCAGTGAACACTTTTGAGAAACGACCTACACCGCGTTAGAAACGCGGGTTTCAGATCTATGCTGCTCGTATTCTCTTTCGAAGACAAAGATTAGACCATATTACACCTTTCCTCCGCGAGTTCCACTCACTGCAGCTTTTTTTCAAATCACCATTATTCATTTATGGAGAGAGAGTTACATAATTTTTGTAGTGTGTGAAAAAGAGCCTTTCATTCAAAGCTTCTGTTTAAATCACTAGATTACGATGCTTTTCTTTTACACCTCCCCCGGACTATATTCCGCAAGTTAATGTAAGCGCAGTGAAAAGTCCCTAACAACAAACAAACTATCAATGTATCCTAGCAAGACGTCATTTGCTTGGTACTAAATTACGTCATAATAAACTAAAACATTTCATCACTCCCTGTCAGTTTGAAGTTCAGTTCGCAAAGCTCGATCCTTTCTTAGAAGGTTTGAAGAAACCGGGTTTCGTCGTCTGCAAAAAAAAAACCACCGGAAAATGGTAAGATAATGGAGTATATATCTATGTGGTCTAAGTCTACCAAGCCACGTACACTTCAACTGAAGGAGAAGAAATACAATTAGCTTCAACATACGCTGAAAATAAGCTGTTCGGTTTTGCTTCCCTTCGATGGGGTTTTGAACGGTAAACAAACATGCTGATGACTGTGCGGTGTAAAGAAATTTGATAATTAAGAAAAGTGTATTAGATCAACGAAAGAAAGGGTATATTTTTTTCGCTCCTTTACTTAAAAAGTAAGTTTTAATGTCTTGTGTTGCTTCCGTTTCATTTAAAATCCAGCGTGAAGTAATCTCAATCCACGCCGGTCAATGTGGAGTCCAGATTGGCAGTGCCTGTTGGGAGTTGTACTGTCTGGAACATGGAATCCAGCCAGATGGTTTGATGCCATCGGACAGGGTCATTGCAGGAGGAGACGACTCCTTTAACACCTTCTTCAGTGAAACAGGAGCAGGGAAGCATGTTCCAAGGGCAGTACTTGTCGATCTGGAACCAACAGTCATCGGTAAGTGTCTTGGGCCATCTGAGTAGTCCAGTTAAAGCCCTTAATTAAAGATTAAAATTTTTAAAGTCTGAATATGCATACATAGATTTAAAACGAAAAACAAACGATAATCCAAAACGTTGCTTTTGTTGATGGTGCTCAACGTCTACACTCTCACTAATCTTTAAAAAATAATGTCTCATTTTTCTAGAATATTCGCGTAAGATGTGAAAATATTGAAAATAGCAGCAACATTTTTATAGCGCATTTCCCTGCTGGTAGTAGGTTGAACGCGCTTCGAAAAAAATCGACTGAACAGACATAAAACATAGAGAAGGGCAAATTGTGCAGACTTAGGAAATGCCTTCTGATACGTGGTACAACCTTGAGATCAGGATGACCAGATCAGTAAGACCATCTAGGCCGACAATGTGTTTATATCGTAACAGATTATATAATCCATTACTCAGTTGGGTAGGAACCAAGGGGGCAAGTAAGGCAGATTCCCCCTCAAAAAAGATTATGAGATTACAAGAATGTGAGCGTCATTCATTGTCAGCATGGAGTATGCCCTCTCCCCCCAAAGCTGAGCATCTTCCTACGCCACTGTTACTATAACAGAGTGAAATTCATTTCTTATAATTTTTCTTTGGGAATCTCTTTGTGTATAATTGATTAGCTTCAGTTTGCCTCGGTTTTGCCGTCTTCAGAATTATTTTCTTGCATTATTCCGCTAAAAGAAGGATCCAGTAGACACGATGTCTTTCATTTCCTTTTGCAGATGAAGTCCGAACGGGTACTTATCGCCAACTATTTCATCCCGAAGAATTGATTACGGGAAAGGAAGATGCCGCCAACAACTACGCCCGTGGACACTATACCATCGGTAAAGAACTTGTGGATCTCGTCCTGGATCGCGTCAGGAAGCTGGTGAGCTTCATGCAGACGATCAGTTATTTTAATTTCATGCTGATTTCATTTTTCTTTTAATTGTCCTACATTAAGCGTCGAAACACGCAAATGAGACAGATATGTTAAAGCAGACATCTTCGCGAAACATTTCTAAAGCAGACTAGCTCTTCTCTCGGGTAGCTTTAAAACAAATATTTTTTTTTATTCCTGTAGAGAGCGCAATGAGCGCTTGATGTAATAAACGAGTTTGTACATGTCACACAGGCGGACATGTGCACGGGTCTCCAGGGCTTCCTCATTTTTCGTAGTTATGGAGGAGGGACTGGATCAGGTTTTACTTCTCTCCTCATGGAACGCCTCTCAGTAGACTACGGAAAAAAGTCCAAGTTGGAGTTTGGTGTCTACCCTTCCCCACAGGTATTGGCCTTTAGTAAGACAATCTTAGACATGATGATGATGATGATGGCATCACATCCCTATGTCCACTGGGAGGCACACCAGGAAAACACATAAAAGTCACGTTTTGTCAAAGAACAACAATCAGGCGATACAAAAATAGAGCAGCGCTCTCAAGACATTTTCTATGCTTGTTTGAGGGTCTGTACTGTGCGAAACAAAACAAAAATTCTTTACAGTCTAGAAATTACTTTCCCGTCTGCCGTATTTTAAATGTTATTCGTGATATTTACTGTTTTAAAACTCCTTTCTTTTCAAAATGGGTTTCTTATGACTGCAGATTGCTACAGCGGTAGTTGAGCCATACAATACTATTCTGACCACGCACAGCACACTTGAGCACTGTGACTGTGGGTTCGTGATGGACAACGAGGCCATGTACGACATCTGCCGCCGCAATCTGGACATCGAACGTCCCACCTACACCAACCTCAACCGCATCCTGGGTCAGTGCGTGTCCTCCATCACCGCCTCCTTGCGCTTCGACGGTGCTCTCAACGTCGACTTGATCGAGTTCCAGACCAACCTCGTGCCGTACCCCCGTATCCACTTTCCTCTCGTGTGTTTTGCTCCCATCGTCTCTGCAGAGAAGGCCTACCACGAGCAATTAACCACTGCTGAGATCACCAACGCGGTCTACGAGCCGGCCAACCAGATGGTGAAGTGCGACCCTCGACACGGCAAGTACATGGCCTGCTGCATGCTGTACCGCGGTGACGTCGTGCCTAAAGATGTTAACGCCGCCATCGCCACCATCAAGACCAAACGCACCATTCAGTTTGTGGACTGGTGTCCAACAGGCTTTAAGGTTAAAATAAAAAATTTGATCAATCAGTAAAACATTCAAATATTCACTAAAATTATCAGTCAGTTAATCATTCACCTATGATCGTATTAAGTTCCGAACCGTTATCTAAATAAGTGACTATATGTGTGGAAACGTTTACGCGATCATCATATTAACTTTTAATCATAATCCCGTACTTGGCAATATGTGTCCCGTTGAGTAGACCATTAAGGAACTGACACGATACTAATAGAAGGTAAAGAAACTGAAGGATGTTACATCGTAATTTCAGATTGGTGTCAACTACCAGCCATCTTCAGTAGTGCCAGGAGGAGACTTGGCCAAGGTACAACGTTCTCTGTGCATGCTGAGCAACACCACCGCCATTGCCGAGGCCTGGGCGCGTCTGGACCACAAGTTCGATCTGATGTACGCCAAACGGGCCTTCGTGCACTGGTACGTGGGGGAAGGTATGGAGGAGGGCGAGTTCTCCGAAGCACGCGAAGATCTGGCGGCCCTAGAGAAAGACTACGAAGAGGTCGGCCTCGAATCTACCGAGGGAGAGGGAGAAGAAGGAAATGAAGAGTTTTAAGTTTTAAACTCCCCTTTAACTTGTCTGTCTGTTAATAGACAAGGCAAGACTTTGCTTATTTAAGGTTTGATGAAAGATGTTTTACGTACGATGTCAATGACTTTAATGGGATTCGTTTTTAAATCAGCTCACAACAACACTGCAACTAGGAGATTGAGTACAGACTTAGTACATATTTGAGTACTGACAAACGTATGGCCAGAGTTTGGCAACATAAGGAATCTAAGAAAAGGATAATTTCACTGAGCGAAGTAGTTATGTCTGACGGCACTTTCGTGAGACGTTTTCAAAACAGGTAGTATTTTAACCTCAAGCTTCAAGAGAACATTTTTAGAGCTCTATTGTATTTTCTATTTTATTTTTGTATTTCCTATAAAACCTTTTATATTGTATTCCGGGACCTTTTCCTCTTTACAATTACATTTAAACAGGTAGTTTCTAATGTTGTTCTGAAATAAAATATGTATATCTTCATTTCAGATTCAATTTTTGAAATGCTCTGCCTGTGTGTGTGTGTGTGTGTGTGTGTGTGTGTGTGTGTGTGTGTGTGTGTGTGTGTGTGTGTGTGTGTGTGTGTGTGTGTGCACGTTCTGCGGCCTTTGGTATATGCGTCGACACCTTTCTTGATTCTTTTTCCACGTATTAGAATAAACTCTAATCTCACTTTCTTGTCGAAAATGATGGGGATAATAATTATAATAATAATAGGGCTGATAGCTATGATGACGTAGCTATGTCTCTCAACTTCTTATCCCTTACGTTCCGGCCAGACAACTACGCTCTTCGTCTGATGACCATATCCTAACTGTTCCTGTCACCAGAACAACAACATATGGTCACAGGATGTTTGGCTACTGTGCAGCAAAACAATGGAACTCTCTCCCTTTCCATATCCGCCACCTTCCTACAATTGAATCCTTCAAATCTGCACTGAAAACGCACCTCTTCCTTGAGCATTACTCCTAACACAGTCCACACAATGTTCGTCCTTCTTACTCTCCCCCCTTCCGCTCTTGCTACTTTTCTACCATCTTTCTCTGCAGAATCACTATATTCTCTGTTCCTGTTACTTGGTGTCTTTTTGTGTTTTCCATCTTTTTTTCTGTTTGTCGTCAGTACTGTCGTTTATTCTTCCGTCCATTCTTCCGTTCTATCCATTTAGTCCATGTCTCTTCCCCGTTTTAAGCGCTAAGAGCATGCTCTTTATGAGTGTGAATATGCGCTATAAAAATCTTTATTGTTATTATTATTATTATTATTATTATTATTTCTAAGTAATCTATTATTTAAGTTTTTCTAATTTTTTTGTGGAAAACTGTTACTATACTGAAATAAAGTAACTGGAACTATACAATCATAAGCAAGGATGTTGAAATGCTATCAATTACTATTAATTCTTGAAGGATAGAAAAATAAACGTTTAAGCAGGCCCGTGTATAGCTGATTGCATCTTTTACAAAGGACTGTTCATACATAACTAACGAATGGCTGCAAAATTCACATGAAAATTTTCCTTTTTCATTTTTTCTTTTGTTTTCTTCCTTGCTGCCTTCTTTTGTTATGGTCTTTCGTTCGTTTGTTCTTCTATATTTTCATTACAATTTCTTCCTTCTTTATTACTGACGTAAACGCTGTGACATTTATTCAGTGAATAATCAATTCTTTCACTTCTTCCTTCAACACTTATAGTAAATGTCCAAAATATGTCAGAACTGCATTTTATTTCTGTTTGCCCGGCATGCACTAGTCTCCGAGAGAAATTCATACCCATTAAGTTTCGTAGATGACCATCTAGTTTCAAGCTAGCATTGTTGTTTAGCACTACAAACGATATAACCCTCTTCCACCTATCGCTATTCGTTTTTAAGGCATTTCAAATTCGTATGGATGTTTCTTGAATAGCAGTATTATTTACTGGTTTGTAAGATAGTGTGTTAATGCAATCGTTGTTAGATGTATATGTATTTTAGAATTTTATGCTATTCATGACTTATCTACTTATGTACCTGTAAAATTGCCTATCCCTTGAAATGGGCTGATAGCCCAATCAATAAACTTCTGAATTCTGTCCAAAATATGCGTAAAGACTGGTATTCCAGTTCATGAACCATTTCTCCAGCCACAGTCTACTTGAACCATTTCAAACATCCTGCCGTATGAATCACTCGACCGAGGCGAGCGTTGAACTTTACTATCTGCTTGCAACAGGACTGACATCTCGTTACAGTTTGAGCGTTTTAAGGCCGGTTCCTTACCCATTAGACTCCCCTCATATCAGAAAACTGACATATCATACCCTAGTCTGTCAGTTAGTGAGGTCTTGAAGTTGATCTTACTGTTCACTATGCTTTTTGTAAATTCATAAGTACTACTATTCTCTCACTACAGTTAAGTACACAAGGGGCACCCGGACGTGTGGTGGTTAAAACACTCACCTGTCAACCCTGCTGTGAGAACTAAAAAGGTCTTTGGTTCATATCTCGTCTCAGCACACTCACTATACGTGACACCTGATCGCAAGGCTTAGCGTCAGATTTTGTTTTTCTCCGGATATCTTGTTTTCCTCTGCCCTCCAGCCTCCCTCCCTTCTTAACTACGTAATAGGGGGAAGCACTTTCCTGCCAAAGTAACCAAGCAATTAAACTTGTTAACCATCACAAAGTAGACACATCTTCCTCAGCATTTTTTCACACGAAGGTATATATCTCAAAGTACATAAAATTGCAAAATTCTAATGCGTGTCATTTATTCTTTGCCAGGAACTGTGAATCATATATCTGTGTTATCCCACGATTAGGTCATTTCACGATATGAAGTCTTCAAAATTGTTCAGCTTTACAGAGATCATATCGCTTATAATTTTTTGTAGCCTTTGAAAGGAATTCTTTATTTTAAAGTTTGTGATCCATTTAATTCTGGATCATAATGCTTTTTTCACATTTTCCGCAAATTTAATGTATGCGCAGCAAAAATCTCAAACAACAAAACGTCATTTGTTTGATGCGAAATTACGTCATAATAAACTGAAGCATCACTCACTGTCAGTTTGAAGTTCGGTGCCGCGTAGATAGGTCCTTTCTCAGAAGTTCTGAATAAACTGATTTTCGTCTGCAAGAAACAAAACATGGTAAGAAAATGTATCATTCTTATGAGTGAGCTATGTCTACCCAAGCAGGTACACTGCAAATAAGGCACAAGATTTCAAAGATTTAAAAAAAGATTTAACAAGAAATCTTTTAACATAAGCTGCGGTAATTAATGGATTGGTTTCTTGGTTCAGTTTGCTTCGATGAGCTTTTTTGAATTGAATGTAAAATACCGATGACTGCACTGTGTAAAGAAATTTAAAAAATAAAAGAAACGAATAATCTAAATAAACAATATAACCTTTCTTAGGTTTTGTTTACTTAAAAAGTGAATTTTATGTCTAAATATATATATATATATTATGTTTATCTGTCATCCAGCGTGAAGTAATCTCAATCCACGCTGGTCAATGTGGAGTCCAGATTGGCAATGCCTGCTGGGAGTTGTACTGTCTAGAACATGGAATCCAGCCAGATGGTTTGATGCCGTCGGACAAGACCCTTGGAGGAGGAGACGACTCATTTAACACCTTCTTTAGTGAAACAGGGGCAGGCAAACATGTACCAAGGGCTGTATTCGTAGATCTAGAACCGACAGTCATTGGTAAGTAAACAAGGCGGAGATCCTTTCTGAGTGCACTTGCCTGTCCTTAATTCTCTCAATATTTCCAAACATGACTTAACAGTTGGCTGGGTATCAATGGTCTCATGATATTGGTAGGACTCTTGAGTAGTCTAATTTTACGCTTATTAAAATAATTATAATTATGAAGTGTTAATAGGTGAAGATTTAAAATAAAAATCAAATCATGCAAGTGAGAGTTCTGTCCCTTCTAACAAGGACAGCCGATCCCCTCTACCTGTTAGAAGGGACAGAACTCTCATTTGCATGATTTGATTTTTATTTTAAATCTTCACCTATTAACACTTCATAATTATAATTATTTTGTTTCTGCATTGTGGTAATTCACAGAATTTGGATAAAAGTGTTGAATTCTCATGTTTACATTTTGCTCCTGCTGCGCTTGTTTCCCTCTTCTGCTCTGTAGATGGATTGTAAATAATGTTATTTTGAAGTGCGAACTGATTGGACCTATTGACTGGATTCCACTCTGGCGAGCTTCATTTGCTTCGGCAATGACCTTGAGTTGCAGTGAATAAACCATTTTGAAGTTTCATATGATAACATTTCTCAATATTCTCAAGAGTTTTCAGTATATTCTCAGTATTCTCCTGATGGCACTAATCCTTCTTTTCCAGAGTCTTTACCGATAAATCTACAGTGATCCCCCTTTACTGCCGGAGCGCAGCGAGTCTTCGCATTGTTCTTTTTTCTACATCTTTGTGACTTATCTCGTGGATCTTGTTCAGCGTAGTAAGCTTGCCTTTTGGCTGAAATAGTGCGCTATATAAATTCTAACATTATTTTGCTGCAGCTGTTTCGTCCTCAGCATAATTTCCTTGCATCTTCCGCTTACCTTTATGATCTTTTCTAAAATAAGGTTCCAATATACACGATCTTCTTTGTTTCTTTTTTCAGATGAAATTCGAACGGGTACATATCGTCAACTTTTTCATCCCGAAGAATTGATTACCGGAAAGGAAGATGCCGCCAACAACTACGCCCGTGGACACTACACCGTCGGGAAAGAAATTGTGGATCTCGTCCTGGATCGCGTCAGGAAGCTGGTGAGCTTCATCCAGACGATTAGCTCCTTTGCTGTTGACTTTCTTTTTCTTTTACTTGTTCTACATTTAGTGTAGAAACACGCACCTGAGAAGGATGTTTTAAAGCATTCTTCTTCTTTTAGGGTAAACAATAACTAAAGCATACTAACTCCTCACTCGGGTAGTTGTAAAACAAATATTTTGTTATTCCTGCATAGAGCGCTCTGAGCACTTGATGTAATCAGCTTTAATATGTTGTCTTACAAACGAGTCTATACATCACACAGGCGGACATGTGCACGGGTCTCCAGGGCTTCCTCATTTTTCGTAGTTATGGAGGAGGGACTGGATCAGGTTTCACTTCTCTTCTCATGGAGCGGCTCTCTGTGGACTACGGCAAAAAGTCCAAACTGGAGTTTGATGTCTGCCCTGCCCCCCAGGTCAGTGGGCTTCGTTACGCTAGAATGCAACAGGTGTCACACGTGTTTTTATCCATATAAAGTACAATGTATACTTCCCACACCTAAACTAGACAAGCAGCTACCACAATAGTAAAAACCGCAAACAGACTCCAAACAGCAAACACACACACTCTCTCTCTCTCACTCTCACGGACGCACACATGCATGCACGAACGCACGTCACCAATCAGCGAAAGTCAATATGAAGCTTGCAGATCCGCGTAGACACAAATGTCCCCGGGTTAAAAGAAAATGAGCCCCACCAAGATAGTGCGAGTGAGAATCACATTCAGACTTCCTCTTGTAGGCACGACACAGTGAGACATCAAAATAAAATCCAGCGAAAGAACTGCAAAATTAGGCGAACCAAAATACAGAACTCAATACCCTCAAGCTAATTTGTACCATGCAACACAAAAAGGGGTTCGCTTAGATTTTGGAAATAAGTTTCTTTAATGACTCTGTATAGGATATCCTCTAAAGCTCACTAACGCAATAAGACTCCTGATTGTTAAAAAAACGGATTTTTATGACTACAGATTGCTACAGCGGTGGTTGAGCCGTACAATGCTATCCTGACCACGCACAGCACACTCGAGCACTGTGACTGCGGCTTCGTGATGGACAACGAGGCCATGTATGACATCTGCCGCCGAAACCTGGACATCGAGCGTCCCAACTACACCAACCTCAACCGCATCCTGGGTCAGTGCGTGTCCTCCATCACCGCTTCGTTACGTTTCGACGGTGCTCTCAACGTCGACTTGATCGAGTTCCAGACCAACCTCGTGCCGTACCCCCGCATACACTTTCCTCTCGTGTGTCTTGCTCCCATCGTCTCTGCAGAGAAGGCCTACCACGAGCAATTAACCACTGCTGAGATCACCAGCGCGGTCTACGAGCCGGCCAATCAAATGGTGAAGTGCGACCCCCGCCACGGCAAGTACATGGCCTGCTGCATGCTGTACCGCGGTGACGTCGTACCCAAAGATGTCAACGCTGCCATCACCCTTATCAAGACCAAACGCACCATTCAGTTTGTAGACTGGTGTCCAACAGGCTTTAAGGTAACCAATAATTAATCAGTCAATAAAATATTTTATTAATCAATGAAACAATACATTAGCCCCCCCCCCACACACACACACCGACTGGAACAGACTCCGTGATATATGCAGATACAGTCTCTTCCGACACTTTACACATATAAGCAGTTAACACAAGCAATCTAACTAGCTCCAACACGAATGTGCTCGATGCGTAATCACAAGAATGGTGTAGAACAGAGATGACTATCATGCATCATAGATGGCTGGAAGTGGGTTCTACCCTTCCTTCAACTGATCTATTTTTCTTCTTTTCTGGTATTTGGGCCTAACAACACATGAAACACGCAAAAACGTTGAAAAATATTCTTCTCAGACCATAACCATTTGTTTGGATATATGTAGTAATTTACACGACGGTCGTATTAGCAAACCATCAAGTGTAATTATATATATATATTCCAGTTGATATGACTCTTAAAAAACTAGCACTATATTTATTAAGAAATTGAAAGATCTCTCGTCGTCATTTTAGGTAGGTATTAACTACCAGCCACCTACGGTAGTACCGGGTGGAGACATGGCTAAGGTACAACGTGCTCTGTGCATGCTGAGCAACACCACCGCCATTGCCGAGTCCTGGGCGCGTCTGGACCACAAGTTCGATCTGATGTACGCCAAACGAGCCTTCGTGCACTGGTACGTGGGGGAAGGCATGGAGGAGGGCGAGTTCTCCGAGGCACGTGAAGATCTGGCGGGTCTGGAGAAAGACTACGAGGAAGTTGCCCTTGACTCTATCGACGCTGAAGCAGAAGAAGAGTTCTAATTTTACTCACCATTAGCCTGCCTGATTCCCAAATCCAAAGACAATAGTTCGTTTTTTTAAGCTTTGATGTAAGATGTTTTAATGATGTGTGGACACAGGTATTCCACATGTTGCCAAAGTTTGAGAACATATCAAGGAACCCAAGAAAAGGATACTTGTACTTAGCACGCTGGTAAAGTCTGAAGGCACTTTCTTTAGATGTTTTTAAACCATGTCGTATTATAGCTTCAATTTACAAGAGAGAGCACTTTTAAAATTTTATATTGTATTTTCTTATTTTTATATTATAAAAAAGTTTATATTGTATACCAAGGCATTTGCCTCTTAACAATTACATTTAAACACATAGTTTATAATGCTATTTAGAAATAAAACATAAAATCCTTTTCTTTAAGATGCGATTTTAAAAGCGTTTCTCTCTCTGTATGTGCACCCACTCGCATGCTTGTACGTGTTTGAGATTTAGTATGTATATTACATTGGGATAAGAGTAAGTACAACCATATTGACAGCACTCAACTCACCCTTATTTCTTGAAGTAAAATCAATCTCGGAATAATACAAAGTGGGAAAATGGGAGTTAATGTCAAAGGTACTCTCGTGTGCGCCCGATTTACTTACGCACTCATCAAGACATTTGTGTGTTCGTTTGTTCCAACACATGACAACTACACGTGTCTCCTGCAGTTCCTGTCTACTTCAATATATGCACATCACAAATTTATTCGGATGAATGGAAACCCACACTCGCTGAACCAATTATAAACCAAATCAACTTCAGTATTCCACAAACTAAGGAACGGTAATAATAATAATCCGAACTTATAATGCGCAGAATCACGAATAAGATAGATCGCACTCTCTGCGCAGTACAATTTGATAGAAAGAAACATAACAACCAATAGACAGTGAGGTACACATAGGGACACTGGACAACATAAAGATGAGGTACAAGTCAGGAATAGTATTTTGTAATCACCGTCAAGTTAACAAACTTCACACGTAAGCCACTAATTGTACAAAAATTAGTGCATTAACATTAAAAAAACTAAGCAGTTTGATTTTCAGTCATAAACTAGTACTGAGTTAATTTCCCGAAAAAAACCGCTGGAAATGGAGGACGAACAACTGTTTGTTAGCGTGTAATCACACTTATTGAAGGTTTATGATTGTACCTCCACTCACTAAAGACAGTGGTGGAGACACGCGACAAGCTTTGGACGTCCTGACACAGGTTTTTACGAGGGTTAACGTCGTTTTTCTGGACTTGTCGTGCGTTGATTCACACAAATATAATTAAAAAAAAAGAAAAGCCATCTCGAGGGGTTGTTGACTCTGGTCTGCACAAAGCAGACGTTGCCTCTTGGGGATAGGTAACTTAGGTAAGCCTCACAGCGCTGGCTTTTGGCTCATAAGTACTATGCAGCTGACGTGTAGCTTTCATCTCTGACTGCCCAAAATCTTTGCCTATTTAACACAAATTTTGCAAAAGATTAAAAAGCGCGTTTTCGACTAGAATTACAATTCTTTTGAAGCCAAATTCCAGCAATGTGAACAAAATAAAATAAAATTTCAAACAATATCCAACAATGAAAGATGACAAAAGCGTTTCCGAACTTTGCTGGGAATGACCAATTGCACTCCCCACACAGCTCGTCTAGCCCTTGTTGAAGAAGGCAAACCTGGATCCCTCTGACTGTAAAAGCTATCGTCCAGTATCAAATTTATCATATATTTCCAAGTTACTAGAGAGGGTGGTCGCAGAGCAGCTTATGACCCATTTTATAACTTATGGCTGTCTAGATAAATTTCAGTCAACCTATCATCCTGGCTTCAGCACAGAAATTGCTCTTCTTCGAGTGACAAATGACATTCTTTAATTGTAGTGTCAACTCTGGCAACTTAGTGCTTTTAGTATTACTCGACCTGAGTAGTGCGTTTGACACTATCAACCACCGCCTGATGCTCCAGAGACTGGTATCGAGGGCGCTGCGCTGCAGTGGATTGACTCCTATCTTGCCGATAGATCTCAGAGAGTGATTGTCGGCTCTGCGAGCTCTGAGGCAGTTCCTCTGGTGTGTGGCATGCCACAGGGATCCGTTCTGGGTCCTTTATTATCTGTATACACTTCACAGCTTGGACGGGTAATTGAAAGCTTTCACTTGGGACGTCAGTTCTTTGCTGATGACAGATTCTGAACAGTTCCCCCCTCCCCCGACCCAACAGTGGCTACGATTGCGCTTCAACGACTTGAATCTTGTTGTGTCGCGGTGAAGGCCTGGATGACCAGAAATCGTCTTAAACTCAACGACGACGAGACAGAAGCGTTACTGTGCGGCCCCAAGACCAGACGGGAGCAGATCAGCATTAGTGCTGTGCAGGTCGGTGACGCCTCCATAGCCTTTGCTGACTTTGCTGACTGTGTACAAGACCTAGGGCTGTTTATTGATGCAGAGCTCTACATGTGCAACCATGTTAGCTCTGTTGTGGCAAAATCCTACTACTTTTTAAGGACTTTAGGTAGATTACGGCCCATGCTGACTCAGGCTGCTGCCAACTCACTTGCTGTGGCCACCATCATATCAAGATTGGACTACTGCAATAGTGCATTGTGGGGTATACCTGCTACGCAGTTGGATCGACTCCAAAGAGTTCAAAACACAGCCGCCGGGATTGTCACCCGTGCAAAGTCGTTCACTGAGCACATCACTCCTATCATACAGAGCCTTTACTGGCTCCCAGTGAACACGCGCATTGACCACAAATTGCTTTCGATTGCTCAGTACTGCATGTTCAAAACTGCTCCTGACTATTTATAAGAGGTAGTTCCTCTTTACCAGCCGTCTGGCTCCCAGTTACGCTTCTGTCTCCCTGCAGTGGAAGACACAAACAAGAAGCCCACTGGAGCCAGGGCCTTAAAAAAGCGGCACCTAAGCTGTGGAATGCCCTGCCATCATCATTGTCCACCATCACCTCAGCAACCACGTTTCGAAAAAGACTGAAAACCCATCTGTTTATTTAAGACGGACTTAAACTGTGGAGTTGTGGATATGAACACCAACACACACGACCAATATCACACAAGCAACTCGTAACCTTCGCTTAGAACGATTATAATTATTTAAAACTGACTTAAGCCAAATGTAAATCCAACAATTTAGGAATAGGAACTAATAACGATTACACCACATAAGCAACCAAGCAACACTTCTGTCTCTATTTTTTTTCACTTTCCTATTGTTTTATCTACTTATTTTTTGTTTTTGCTGCGCAATGAGCATTCTTCTGAATGGATACCTGCGCATTACAAATGGACATCATAATCAGTTATACACACCTGCTACTTTCTTCTAGAATAATTTTTAAAAGACATGGCAACCTTGTACAGTCGCTCGTTCAGCATGTGCATCCAAACCTGTCCGCAACACTCTGACACAGCCACATAACTTCATCACAAAAAACAGGCCATACACTATGCCACCTGATCTGTTAAAATGTATAAATGTAAGTAAAATGTAAAGCACTTTGTCAAACCACGAGTTTCAATGTTGATGCGGGTTACGGACCGCGTACCTGACTCATTTCCTGAGTACAAAGAGAGCATGGAGAAGAAAGATGACCGGGTAGCAAAGTGCTGTCAAGGATGATAGAAAAACATTTATTTCCCGCCATAATGTAAAACGCGTGACGGAAACCGAAGAATGTCGTCTGCTGCGAGCAAGAAGAGAACGCGCGGTTTTGTACAAGGAGAAGAACGTCGTCTGCGTCAGCTGTACTTGTGTATGTATGTTTTAGTGGAAAATATATCTTTCGTTAAAGAACAGTTACTTTCATACGTGCTAGTACAGTTTATTTAAGAAGAAAACTTGTATCACTAAAGGAGTCAGCTTCTTTTTCTAAAGGAATTCGACGTTTGCTGTTTGGATGCTGCTTAGCAGAGGAGTTAAACTTACGCGAGTTACCAAAACAAATAAGAGTGGCTTACAAGGAATATTGTTTGGAACTACAAGACAGAGTTCATAAACTATCAAACTGTGTTTGTAGTCGGGAACTTTGGTAAGTAATTTTTTTCTGATTCAATTGCGCACTTGACCTGAGCTGCTGAGGCTCAGTACTACACACAATGTCAGAAATGGATTGCGTAAGTGAAATAGCAATGGGACAGTTAGATCTAAAATCAAAAGTCATTGCCAAACTGTGGCATGAAGCCAAACTGTTAAAATTAGACAAGAAGGAAGCAAGTGTATACATTTAAACTAACCTTAGAGATCTAATTAAAAAAAACTGCCATAAAAGAAAAGTTAGAAAAATTAAAGCTATTGATAGAAGAAAAAACTACACGCCTCATGAGAAAAAGGATACCTCTGAAAATTATCTCACCCGAATTGAAAAAAAAACTCACTCAAGTCGAAGAAAGATGAATGAGCTAGTATAATAGAGAATTGGCCTATGACTTTGAACTATATCTACAGATCCCATAAATGATTATATCATTGTCAAAATCTTCTTACGCTATCGGTGTACCAGGGAAGGTTGCAGAAAAAATATTTTTCCCGCATTTTGAGATGAGCTAAAACGCTGGATTGACAAGACAGATGTGGAACAAAGAAATAAACTTTTGATCAACGTAAGATCTTTACTGCTCTGATCACTTGGTAACATATTAAAAAAAGAAAATAATATCATTGTTTCAAGGCAATGACAGAACTAGAGGAGGGATTTAGGAAACTCGTCTACAAGACAGCATGGCTTCCAAGAGTACGCCAGTGCTGACCCCACCATCCACGCAAATCTTAATCCCACGTTTTCTCGTACAACAATTGCATGTGAAGTCATAAATCCTACAAAGCTCCCATTTACAGGGGTCCACACACATATCCAGGGAGAAGAATGGGTGCAGACAACCCAGATTAACAATCATTAAACTCACCAGCTACAGCATACAGGTGATGTGCACCACAGCCACATGAAAACAAGAAGATACCCCAGAAACACACAACATAGTGAGGAGGCCTTACACAAAGCACCAAATTTCCGGAAAATACGTTATTGGCGTTTGAGCGCAGCTCACCTTTTTCGAGCCACCACCAACCACCAACCAAGAAGTTATATAGCTGTGTACACTAATGATTTTCTTCCTGCTTTAGGCTCGGTTAGGGTCGAGCTCAAAAAGGACCGTATCTGTCTCTGGCATAAAGCTGCGGCGCCTGTACTTAATTTAGGATTTGAATAAGTGCTTGCGTGAGAGCGAGGCCCCATGATAACAGTTATCCGCTATATTTTGTCCTCTGGTGTTCACTGGGGTTGGCTGCCGTCTCTCTTCTTCCTGACGATGACGCTGCTGTCTGTTTTGGTCCCAGCTGTGTCGCTGTTGCTTTTGATCATTATTTTTAATCTCTAGCAGCTTCTTCTCAATAGAATTTGTGTCATTGTTTCTGATTTCCATTATGGACAAGTCCTGCCGCTTCAGTAGCAGGCGGCCGTGTACCGCAAACTAAACTTCCAATACCCTTCCGTCTTGCTTGAGAAGACTGTGAATTCAGTTTAGTCATATATTCTGTGGTGAAAATATTGGAGTCATTAATGTCATCAGAACGTGTCACAGTTCATAAAGTTTTGATGGCGACCCCACCCACTTTCATAGGTCCCATTGATACAGACGCTTTCTTCTGGAGTTGCATAGTCAATTACCCAACTAACCAACTGTACAAAAATGTTTCTTTGAAAATAAGTGTACTGATCAATGACAACTAGTTTTTGACAAACTTAAGCTATCATCACCCCTCGTTCCTTTACCTGCATTGTTTTATCAGACCGTTCACAGGTCGTTTAGATACTGCCAGCAGTTCTTCAGAAGCAGCTTTCTTAAAAGTGGATATCCAGCGGAAGTTACACCCAGTCATGAAAATCAAATTCTGATTGACAGAGAGTCTAGGTACTCGACTATTGAAAGACAAAGTATGGCATTAGCATGGGCGATTGAAAAGTTCCATATATATTTATTTGATCGCCACTTTCTCGTAGAGACAGATCACCGCAACTTAGGGCAAACACCTCCAACAACCGACTGTTATGGTAGTTTCTGTCTCCAAGACAACTGCTTTTCGATTTTTCCATTTGCAAGAGTTAACAATGTTGAAGCGAACGTAATGCCGAGACTAACGGTATAAACAGAAAACTCCTTTTCCTGATTACAATCCTTGATTGATTTTTCACTTGTGCATTGAGCTAACAGATATATCGCTGTATCTCATAGCAAATGTTGACATTCGCACTAAAGGAAACAGGATGGTTTGATGTTGGATGTTTGGATATATTATTGCCTTTGATGTTCAATTTCTAGAGATATTGAAACTGCTAAATAACACAAAATGAATTAGTCCAGCACCATTTATTTTTCACATAATGTTTTTTATTGAAAATAATGTAATGGTTTATTCTGCACAAAAATGTTGATATTTGCAATACAGGAAGCAGAATGATTTAATGCTGAATGTTTGCCTATATCATGATCCCCATTATGGTAGGTTCTTCCCATTTTTAAAGTTCTCCCTAGCGCAATAAAAAGTGTTCCGTATGGTGATGGTGTGTATTTCCATACTCTTGTGCTGGCACAGTGTGGCGTGTTCTATTCGCCCAAATAGGTGCTTGCATTTTTTGTGGTAGTGATATAATATTTCGGGCACTAGAGCATTTAGGGGCTAGTGCTTGTGTGTTTCGTTAGAAGAGCTTTGAAACAGTTGGGTTCACGTCTTTAGGTAAGGTGTTTGGGCAAATGGATCTTACACGATTTTTATGTAAAGGTGCACAGTTTTTTGTTAGGACCAGGTCGTTTTGAATAATATAAAGTTTCGCTACTCTCTGTATTTCAAATCAAAAGGAGGGGGAGGGGGATTAGGCTTATGGTTTGGTAATTCTGGCACTGTTTGCATTTTCGTTTCTTTGGAAGGGGTATGCCTAATGGCTGAGTACATTCCTTAGGCTATTCTCTACGTTTTCAGGTTCTTTGGCACAGAGCACTTAAGGCCTTTGCTGTTTTTTTACTTCCCTTCTCCTCAGCTGGGACTTTGTCAAAGCCAGGTGATTTCCCTCCCTTAAGACTGTATTCAGATCTTTCAACCCTTCAGTGTATGTGGGTCTGCAGGTTTGCTGGTTCAAGTCTGATGTATTTGGAAGATGTTATGGCCTGTCTTTAGCTGGAAGTTGTATAGGTCGTTCCAATATTCAGTTCACTGGTTTAATATAGAAAATTTTTTATGAGAAGGTGACCACTTTTGTCTTCGATTACTGAAGTCTTGTGTTAACCTATCTTGGTGAGGGTATTCAGAATTTGGTAGGCTTTTCTTGCTGTCATCTCGTGCCAGTCCCTCCTCTATGTTCCGACACTGGTCCTTGATCCCGTTCCCCAAGACAGCCTTCATCCCCTTATTGATGTCACAATTCGCTGTACTTAAAATGTATCATTCTTTTTGATGATGATGATGATGATGATGATGATGATGATGATGATGATGATGTGAACATACATAGAATAATGGTGATATCTAATGCATATCCACTAGTCATCACAGTCATCAAGGAGTGTGCTTGTAACTGAATCAGATTTATTTGCATCGCTGTTTAATTTGCTTCTGACTTTGTTGGAATCCTCTGAGAGTACTAAATATTTTTATTTAATTGGAGCTCCAAAAACACTTAGCATAAGCATCTGCCTCTTTTTAAAAATTTGTGACAGAACTTCATAGATTCATTTTGGTCTGACAATATAATACTAATAGACACAATAAATGTGAAAAACACGTAATAGTAATGTTATGAATTTCTTATTAATGAAATAATTAATGAAGAATAAAGACTGACATGGACAGAATGCGAAGGAAGGAAGGAGAAACAACTTTGCAGACAAGTAATAAAAGACAAGCCTAGAAGACACAAAGAGGAATCAGGGAACAAACAGTAAAGACGAAGGGTGTCATAAATCTGCAGAAGAAGACGAGCAATAACTTTTCGTGTCTGAAGATAACGTCTACGCGAACTTTTTTTTTTTTTACATCTTCGTGAATCATGCAAATAGTTGCTTAATTTGTACTTGACTGCTTTTAGCTTTCTTAGTTTTCATTCATTTCATGCGAGTGGAAAGTTATGACGAAAATTATAGATAGAAAAGATGTCATCTGTTTCGCAGAGTTCGGTTGTATCGCGCGTGATCTTATTCTGATCTACGAAATATGAGGAAAACAAATCACGTCACAGTCAATTGAAACGCTTCTGCTGTCGCTGATTGTCAGTTTGAAATTGGTGGCCGCGTTACTCGTCCATATTTCATCAGCTCAGAAAGAAATTTACTGCCAGGCCTTAAAGAGAATAAAAATGGTAAGCAATGGAGTACATATACATAGGTAGATATATTCTGATCGTCAATCGAAAAAAAAATCCTTGTTTAAATATCATTTATTTGTGGAAGTATTTTGTGAGACCATGCAATGTTTTGCTTTGCTGGAGTTTCAACACAGTGTTTGGTACAACATTAATAAAAATTAATAGAACGTTAAAGCAAGCACACTACAATAAAGGTGGCTGTGCGCCCTGGTCTTTAATTTTCCAGACATGAGACCAGAGTCTTTATTAAATTTTTCCTTGTGGAGTTTTTGATCGGTAGATTACTAAATCTCAACGCGTAACAAAATTTAAAATAGTTGTGTGGTAACTGATGTGACCAATGAAAAATACGAACGTACGTTTCGAGAAATATTCTGACTTTTTTTTTTTTGCTCAACTTTTGCAAAATAATTGCTTATTAGTTAGTACAAGACGGAGAGTTAATAAAAAATAAACTTCTAACCCTTAAAAATCTTTATAACTTTATTCATTGTTGCATAATGATGAAGACTAAATATTGAATTTTTCAATACTCCTGAGAAAACGAAAGAATTTTTAATCTTGTTAGCTTTCAATTTGAAAGTTAGTTTTTTCCGTGACACGTTGTTTTTCTATTTCAAACCCAGCGTGAAGTAATCTCAATCCACACCGGTCAATGCGGAGTACAAATTGGCAATGCCTGCTGGGAACTGTACTGTCTGGAACATGGAATCCAGCCTGACGGACAGATGCCATCGGACAAGACCATTGGAGGAGGAGACGACTCCTACAACACCTTCTTCAGCGAAACAGGCGCAGGCAAGCATGTACCAAGGGCAGTATTTGTCGATCTCGAACCGACAGTCATTGGTAAGTGGGATAGCAAGGGACCATTTTAGACATGGTGTCTGCCGTCTTTTATTCCCTTATTATTAAAGTTTAATTTTCCTAGACATAATGGATGGACATAATGGTCTTCTATCGTGTGAAGTGCCTTGGTTCAGTCCTGTGTGGACTGTTGTTGGGAGCAATGCTTAAGGAATATATACGTTTTCAGTGCACATTTAAAGCATTTAATTGTGGGTAGATGGCGGATATGGTAAGGGAGAGAATTCCATTGTTTAGCAGCACAGTAACTAAAAATCCTGTGACCACATGTTTTTCTTCTGATGACAGGAGTAGTTAGGAGACGGTCGTCAGATGACGAGCGCAGTTGTCTGGCTGGGACGTAAGCGAAAAGACGTTCATAGAAATAGTCAGGACAGGAGCTAGCAAAGCAATTAAACATAGCACGAACAGTTTGTACTGGATGCGAGAACGGATAGGTAGCCAATGCAAAAAACAAAGAAGTGACATGGTCCTGCTAACGGATGACGCAAAGATGATTTTGGTTTCACCTACCATAATGTGATTTGACTGAAAAACCAGTGAAGGTTGATTTCTTCTTTTCGAGCATAGGAGGGCTTCCGTTTTATCATCGTTGAGTTCAAGTTTGTTTGTTACCACTCAGTCGTTGACGTCGCTAATACAGGGTATGGTACTATTATCAAAGTAAGACTCGGCCGGTGGAGTGAAGCAGTACGGGTGCATGTCGTCACCATATGATTGATGAGAAGCTGGTGAGACTGCTTATTGTGCAAAATGAACAGAACTCGGCCGAGTACCGAGCCTTGTGGGACCCAACAGGAAAGTGGAGTAAGGCGAGATGTTTGACCATCAACGAACACATCACCACTGTCAAGGGCAGATAATATGTCGTTGGTCACTTTAATTAGAGTAGTTTCGGCACTGTGAAAAGGTCTATGTGCTGACTGAGCTTGGAGATAAGTTGATGCTCTTGTAAGGAGGTTCAGAACTGTGTCAAAATTACTTTCTTTATGATCTTAGAAAGAAAAGACAAATTGGAAACTTTTCAACACGTTGACATCAAGTATGGACTTCTTAAGGAATGGCCTCACCAGCGGATTTATCAACATATATGGGAAAATATGGCAGAGAAATGCCGTATACCGTTCTGAAAGGAGATTATATTATTAATGCAGGGTCCCAATAAAATATATCCCTAAATACATCAACGTTCTGCTTGTTTTCTACACACTTTTAATGTTTCTCATTTTTCCTTACTTGCAGACGAAATCCGAACGGGTACATACCGCCAACTATTTCATCCCGAAGAATTGATTTCCGGAAAGGAAGATGCCGCCAACAACTACGCTCGGGGTCACTACACTATCGGGAAAGAAATTGTGGATCTTGTCCTGGATCGCATTAGGAAGCTGGTGCGTGCAAATTCCATACGGCATTCTGCCGTCGATTTTATTTTAATTTTGAGTAATTTTTTTTTGTTGCTTCTTACAATTAAAGCAATGCCAGTAGACACACAAGGATGTGGTTTCTTCCACAAACGTTCGCCACTATTAAAAACAGACTTTTTTACAGCCGTGGAAAAGTATCGACACTTATTACTCCAAATTAATTCATTAACGTTTCTCTAACAGCTTCGGAGCAGTATTATTTTGGGGGGAGGTCACAGAAAAGTCACATTTTAAATTTATAATTTAATGTAATCAATATTTCGAATGTCGTCTACTCTTCACATATCAAACAGGCGGACATGTGCACGGGTCTTCAGGGTTTTCTCATCTTCCGAAGTTTTGGAGGAGGCACTGGATCAGGCTTTACTTCCCTCCTCATGGAACGCCTCTCCGTGGACTATGGCAGAAAGTCCAAACTGGAGTTTGGTGTCTACCCTGCTCCCCAGGTCAGTAGCCTTTTGTGTTGGAAAGACGAAGTCCACTACAGAGCAGTTAATAGACATTTAATTGTTAGATAATAGTTAGAGCTCATATACACATCGAGCTTGAACAACATATCTCGAAACGTCGAAATGAAATGTGCATCACTGACGACATGATGGAGAAAAAACTTTTGCTGTTAGACGACGTGAACGTTGCAAATGAATTGGAAGAGCGTTTTAGATTTAGGGAACTAGTAGCTTGTAAGAAATTTGAAAAAAAAACTTACTCTGGGTACTTTTCTACTGTTTACTTAGCTGATGCCTGTCTACATAATTAGAGAATAAGCGTAAAGGACTTTTTTTAAAAAACGAAAATGACGTCTAAAAATTTCCAGATAGCTACTGCGGTAGTAGAGCCCTACAACTCTATTCTCTCCACGCACACCACACTCGAACACTGCGACTGCGCTTTCATGATAGACAACGAGGCCGTCTACGATATCTGTCGCCGCAACCTGGACATCGAGCGTCCCACCTACACCAACCTCAACCGCATCCTGGGCCAGTGCGTATCCGCTATCACCGCCTCCTTGCGTTTCGACGGCGCCCTCAACGTCGACTTGATCGAGTTCCAGACCAACCTCGTGCCGTACCCACGTATACACTTTCCACTAGTCACGCTTTCCCCAGTGATCTCTGCAGAGAAGGCCTACCACGAGCAATTAACCACTGCTGAGATCACCAACGCTGCATTTGAGCCAAGTAACCAGATGGTGAAGTGCGACCCACGCCACGGCAAGTACATGGCCTGCTGCATGCTGTACCGCGGTGACGTCGTGCCTAAAGATGTCAACGCCGCCATCTGCGCCATTAAGACGAAGCGTACCATCCAGTTCGTAGACTGGTGTCCGACAGGCTTTAAGGTACCAATTTTCGTTCATACATCTTTGTTGAAAAACTGCTGTTTACACTGAAACGTGAGACTCTTTGTCTTTAAATTACCGCAATACTATAGAGGAAACATGCAACTTCAGGTAGCGAATGAAGATGCTGAAGATGCGAACATTATTTTCAGAAATTGTACAACTGTATATATATATATATATCTGTGATATTTAAGTCTTAGTTTATCCTATCACTTCATTTCCATGTTTATTACTGAATGCAATTAGAAAGCGCTATTGTCATTCATATAAGACTGTGAACAACAACAAAAAAAAAATCCAGAAAACCTTAATCAAAATCTTTATAGCCTTAGAGAAACTGCAATTCACACTTTGCTTTCTCATAGTTGTTACACCAGGGTACGAGCATGAGCGGCGTTCGTAAATGATAGTAACATGAAGTGTCATATGTGCATGTGGTTGGTTATTAGAATAATTAGATGGTGATGTGTTTATGTTTCAGGTGGGCATTAACTACCAGCCACCCACGGCGGTACCAGGAGGAGACCTGGCCAAGGTACAACGTGCTCTGTGCATGCTGAGTAACACCACCGCCATTGCCGAGGCCTGGGCGCGTCTGGACCACAAGTTCGACCTGATGTACGCCAAACGGGCCTTCGTGCACTGGTACGTGGGGGAAGGTATGGAGGAGGGCGAGTTCTCCGAGGCACGTGAAGATCTGGCGGCCCTGGAGAAAGATTACGAGGAGGTCGGCCTCGACACTATGGAGGGTGAAGGAGAAGAGGAAGGAGCACAAGAGTACTAACATAATCTTCAGTACCTTGTCCCACTGCCTTCCAACGTGGTACAAGAGTTTTAAGAGTTTTTATTTTCGAGCATTATTGTACCGGCTAATTTTAACAAATACGAGCAACTTCACAGACTCTGGAAAAATCTTGAATGCAACATAAATTTAGATAGAAATATTTGACACTTTTCCTTCTAGGGATAGCGTGTTGTCTACTATAGTGATGGCAGATTGCAGTGACCACAGTTATGTCAAATCTGACGTTAGATAAAGTGAAACGTGTCGCCTGACTTTAATTACAATCAACTATATAACATCTGCACATCCTTTTAAGAATTTATTTTTATTATAGCATTCAATTTGTATCTTCTTATTGTTAATTGCTTAGCATAAATTGGGAGATTTTCCTCTTTACTGAAAGTTTATATTGTTACTTAAATAAATTTTGTGTCTTGTCAAAAATTCTATGATTTCCCAAACTGAGCGTGTGTGGCTGACTGTTTGCTTAGGTATTGTATGCAGTAGAGAAAAACAAAAGTACATAAAGTATCCTATCGTATTGGCTTAAAAAAACAGCTTGTCAGATTGCAGATTTCTGGGTTTTTTTTCTGAAACTACATTATGTTGGTCTACTTTGCATCATAAAACAAATAAGATTTTCAGAATTACCCATTTAAATGCAGTAAAATAACAGATGTGGAGTATTCTCCCCTGATACATTGTCCAGGAAGCCTTCATGGTCTGTGAATCACAGGTGATGTGATTGATAGTTGTGAAAAGTTCAGACATGCGATGTTATCAAGTGATGGAAAAGATTTTCATGTCAAATAAATTAAAATTCGCAGATCTTTTTTATACCCAGCTGGGACATTTCACTGATTATTTGGACTCTGTAACTACAAAAGAAAAAGAATAGATGGTGTGACAGTTAAAGAGCCTTCCATAAGATATTTTCTTTGAATCATTGTCTCCCCATCTATGCTTTCTATCATATACTTTGCATTATTTTCATACACTTAATTTTATTTTATTATGCTTTAGTTGCTTTCTGTGAACATATTACTTTACAATTTTTGTACCCAACCAAGTTTTATCTTCATACTATCAGTGATATGATAATTTGTACATTAACATGCACATACTCTCCATCAGTCCCCTCTGAAAATCACTCAAAGCAGCAAATCAATTGTGCAGGGTAATAGCTTTTGTCATCAGCATACTAATGAAAGTCACAACTGTAAGCATTAATAGGACCTGACAGTGGTCGAACATATAGCACAGACTTCATGTTTGAGCCCTGATGTACAACAGATAAAAGGACAGGAAATGAAAATACAACATCGATCACCAGGCGCCTCCTACTGTCCTTGACTGTCAGCACCAGCTACAACAAATCTTTAAAGATCTTACCAATCCGCTGTCACGAAATACTATGGTCTGGGCAATGACTTTCTGTACTGAGATCATACACAGCACAAAAATGGTATATTCCATAGTCCGAAAATATGGACTGGACTGTGAAAAAAACATCTGCAACAAACAAAATATTTTGTGTGGATGCCAGTTATGTTTTACACTTTACAGCTAAAACATAATTTTTTAAAGATTTTACATCTTGTTTTATTTTGTAGTACATAGCGTTATTGCTGTTCTTGTGCATAATGAACATAAAGTACAAAGTTGTGCAAAACATAAAAAGGCTATCGCTGTGATTGGCAGATGTAAAAATATATACTTTAATTGAATGAATAAAAAAAGAATAAAAAGACAGCAAATAAGGATGTGCTAGGTGTGGCTTGCTACATGTTCACAAAGACTTTCTTATTGCCGGCCACGTACAGCTGTTACTTTTTTAAATTTGATCATGCAAGAGTGATACCCTCATCCTACTACACCATGGCCTTTGAGCTTCCTTCCCAGAAACGCCTGTCATAGCATTTAACCGGATGTCATTGAGTGATCACAAAAGTTTGTACTTTCATGCCTGCTGTCAGTGTCAATCCCTTTGGTGGCCAGACTTGACAAGACATGAGGATACAAACAACAAAAAGGTTTCCCCAAATTTGTTTCCAGCTCTACCACTGCTATTCAAAATACATGAGCTCCTTTAAAGTACTGAAAGACTGATATCACAAGGTGTACAATCATTTTCTGGTCCAGGTTGATACTGACTTACAATTCTAGTACTTAGTGGACAGCCGGTATTGATTTCATTTTTTTTAATTGCTGGCTTTGGAGAATGGTTGAAATAGACCATTGTTGTAGGTCAACTCTTGATTTGAAGTCTCCTAATCCTGAAATCCTATGTATACATGTAATTATGCTGCTGCCTGTTTTTACTTTTTTTCATTTTCATCATGGGCAGTCAGAAGCAAAATGGTAATCAATGGTCCCTCCCAAATACTAATGATGCATGGTACTGGGCTTGTAGGCAATCTCTTCTTTCGGATTTACTTAGGATTTTCACTAGCAAACGCCACCTTTTCTGTCTGTTGGTTCTCAGTGGTTACTCCAGGCTGCTCCTTCACATCAAAGTGATTCAGGATGTAGCCCACAGAAATATTCCAAAGTTTCTGATTTACTCTCACTGTCTTCTTTAGTAGCAGCTAACCCTCTGTGTGTATGAATGCATGCGTTTGAACAAGGGAAAACTTGTTGCACATATGATCACTTATATATGGGTCATTCCCCATGCTTCAAGCCTACTAGAAAAATGTGCTTATTGCATCCCGCATCATTATAATTTTTATTGTTGTGCCTAATTTGGCCTATGCTCTGTGTTGTGTGTATATTTGAGATCAGTGGGATCTGTGAGAACCTAGTAATTGAGGTACTTATGATGTACATTAATCATGATCCAAGTCTTGATAATGGAACTGGCTGTCCTGCCTATCATATAAGTTTACAGGCAATAATAATGGTGAGGCAGAGATTGTTGATGACAGTTTTTTTTAATTTTAATATACTGTTTGGTAATATGAATGACAAAAATGTGTAGAATATATATTACAATAAAAATGAATTGCTTTACATTGAGTATAGGTGACTGGAGAATGCATCGCGATCAACAACAAGTTTGCATTGAAGAAGAGAGACATGAGACCCTCACCCTGGTGCAGCTGTGCTGAACTGTAGCATGGGCGAATTCTTCTATTGGGACAGACTCGACAAAAGAGTACCTATAGCCTCATCAGAGCTTTTTGCTTACAGGGGGCCTATAGAAGAGAAAGCTCCGAGTTACATGTAGGAGTGTTTAAAACTTTTTATTGTGTCCAGTCCCGAGCAATGGATATTTCACAAAATTGGTCTTACAATAGTAGAAGCATAGAATATAAGAAAGGGGAGGTAACCTGAGTCAAGAACAGACAGAAAATGCCCTGCAGGGTATGAGATTTCACTCTTTTTTTTCATGAACAGTTAACAAGTTATTAAGATTGTGTCCAGTGATGGAACTGATATTTGTGATTATATATCTATATATGTGCCACTATGCCACAGTGACTATAAGAATTTAATAAAATTTGTTTGCTTACTTAGAATATTTGTGCTGTGCCAGGCAGGGAATGCCAGACAAAATCTGTTCTTTGTGTTTCTATGTTGTGAAAAACTATGCCTGTCAGACCATGTAAATTGGACAAGACTTTGATTTTATCAATGTCAATGAGCTAGTGAAGAGACATTTACATCGCTGCACTCGACAATACAGTCAGCTGGACGGCAGGCTAAAAGAACAGTTGTAAACTGATGTCCCATACCAATGTCACACATAAAATATATTTATATCGAAAACTGAATGAGCTATGCAGCACTGCTGTCTTGTTTCACAAGCAATCCTACTGTTGTGCTGCCAGCTTATTTTGCTGTAGAATGTAAAACTAATATTTTCTCCCTGGGCAACAGTTTCTACAGGAGCACCGCACATCAATGACAAATCATATATAGACTAAATCATTAACAACTATATGCACCCATATTCACATATAATGGACACACTCACTTCTACAACATACACTACCCATACACAAAGTAAACTACAGACACACATTATACACGCTAATGATCTGGACACAGTCGTAGTGAAGTTGTAGTTTGGAAAAGATGTGTCTTAAGTTTAGACTTAAAGGAGGCAAGAGAATCAAAGTGGTGAAGGCTGCCTGGTAATCCATCTCAAGGTGATGGGGCTTGGTATGAGAGAAACCTCTGTCCATATGTCTTTATTTTAGTTAGTGGGACTCGCAGAAGCTTGGTTTCAGAAGGTGAGCGAAGAAGTCATGCGGGTGTATAGATAGAAGTGAGTTCTGAGAGGTACCAAGGACCAGTGCCAGAAAAGGCAGAGTAAGTCAAAGTGGAAAGTTTGTAGGCTATATGGTCCACAACTGGCAGTGAAAAGAATGTATGATGTTCACATCTAGATGGTTTGCAGATGAGGTGAGCAGCGTTAATCTGGATCCTTTGAAGTCTGTCAAGAAGGTAAAAGTGAATTACAACAGTCCATCCTCAACAGCACAAAGGCACAGAGTTTTAGCTGCATCAGTAGGGAGATAGTGACAAATGGTACTGATCCTATGAAGCCCAAGATAAGCATTTCTGCAGACATGAGAAATGTGTTAATGAATAGTCACACTCTGATCAAGAATGACACCCAAGCTGCAAACAGAGGTGGAGAAAGGAATAATTGAGTTGTTTATAGACAAATACTGAGGGAGAGAAGGGTGACTCTGAAATTTCTTTGTACAAGTAAGTAGTTAAGTCTCATCATCATTCAGTTGCAGTCTGTTTTGGAGCATCCAGGAGTTTACATCATCTATGCATTCCTGTGTCCGTGTCAGTAGTCCAGAGAGTTCAGTAATTGGAGATGACTGATAAAACTATGTATCATCAGCATAGCTCACATGTGACATGGCATGGTGTGACATAGCATCAGACAAAGGGGAGCTATATAACACAAAAAGTATTGGACCCAGTACAGATACCTACAGTTGCAGTACACTGTGGCACCATGTACAGCTTTTCTAATTGCAATTTTGATAATGCTGCAGAGCTCAGCTGGAAAACTATAACTAACTACCTTTTGGTGTTAGGAGTTTCATTTGTATGATGCTTTATCTTCTGCAGTTTAGGAATTGCTTTGATAGTTTCAGGGATATTTTTAATGGTACACCCTCTGGCATACCTGACATCTGAAGGGATAGCACTTTTCAAAAATTAACAGAAGGTACAGCTTGCTTTTCCCAATACTTTGGCTAAAATCAAGCTTTCACATGTCAGAGAAAATGTTACAAATGTCTTGCACAATACAATAAAATAAAAACATATTACCACTTCTACCACTTTTGAAAGGCAGTAAATCTCATATATCTGGACAGTAGCAAAACTAATTGCTAGTTATTAGGTATTCTAGCATTGTCTGCATTGATTTCATATACCAGAAAAATGAGAGCTTTGCCCATCAATCTGCTTGCATTTTCCCTATGATGTGAGATGTTTGATAAAAAAGAAAAGCTGTTTATATTGTTTGCATGGAATGTTACATTTTCCAAAAGATAAAAAAAGATAAAATATTCACACCTTAATTCTTACCATAAAATATTTTGATAAATTTGAAAAATATTACCAATGACTTTTATTTGCTGCCTTGTTTTACATGAGTTTTGCTCTCGCCTTCTTCCACAACAAAGTTCCCCATTTAGCTCCATTTTAAAGTGAGAGTCTCACGTACATTGCTCCAAATCTGCTCTGGAAATAAAAAGATATTCAATTTTACCTACACTCATTGATCGTGAGTAAACTTAGAGTGCACCTTGATCTGTACATTCAACGTGGGGCATCTGCTGGATGTGGTATCGATCGTTTTTAGGGCCCATTTTCTTGATTTTTTGTTATTAAGACACTTTTTCTTGATTAAAAAAAAATTGTCATCGCACCACCTAACAAGACTGTGCTACGGAAAGAAAGCAGCGCGATATGAGAATTTGACAACTGATATCGACGACGACAATGCATGATTAGCAGTAACGCGCAATTTAAGGTCTAACAATTATTTACCAAGGCCTCGCGGTATCTACGTCTTCTCTTAATAAAGTCACGTACTTGATTATTTTCTGGGTCTGAGTTTCAAGCAGGCTAAAGTTTCGATCACGACATATTTTGTTAATCATTAAAACAATAAAATATTTCTACAAATTTTGAATTGTTACCTAGAGAGTTAATAGCTATATATTCAAATCTGGTGCCTATACACAATAAGTGGGCACAGCGAGTTCCAATTTTCAGCAAGTCTTTGTGAAAAGTAACATTTGCGTTTATACTAGTGGAACAATATCTGATGAATACTTTTCCATCTGAATTTAGGTTAGTTTGTGGTTGTGAAAAAATGCACGTGTCTATAATATCACGTGACCCTGTTCTGACAATGAGCGCGCATAATGTGTCTGTATCTTTACCTTGTCTGTTCTAGAAGAGAGCGTTTCTTTTACATGCGATTATATGTGCTTAGTTATTGTTAGTGATAGGTGGGTAGGTCTGTTCATCACCTATCTGTAAAGCGCTCTGACCAAATCATCAGAAAAGCGCTATAAAACTGTTCATTATTATCATCACTCATATCAGCAGTGCACATACAAACTCGATCAGATGAAATAAAAATAATAAAGAATAATTATATTTAATGGCGCATTAATTTTTTTTACTTATTTAATTAAAACTAGCAGTAAAAAAATGATCGTAATTGATTTGATGACTAGAATAAACCCATGACCTTTAGCATTTGTTCTTCGTATGTTTCCGTAAATGACAGTTATTGTGCTTCGCGGAGCTCTGAACTGTTTCTCCAATGGCTTTCTCCACAGTGACGTCAGACCTTGAAAATTAGAGGGAAAATTTACGTCACAAAATTTAAACTGAAAGGTTTCTTGTCTCTACCATTCCACACTTCGGAGCGGTGTTAAAAGCTTTTGCCGTTTAGGCTGAAAGTGCTACTATAGTCTTCAAAACATGGTAAGCACTTATTCAAACATATTGCTACATGTGCTGCAGATAAAAACATAAATTCACCTAACGCTTAAATGTGTTTATTTTATAATTTTGCCCCTTTGTGTGAGGTGGGTCAAAGGAGATGAGGTTGACGGTTATCGTTCAGTAGTAACGCAGAGTCCTTTTAATCACGTCTTAATACTCTCTTTTTATGCTTGAAATGAGAATTCCTGAATCTTAACAAATGGTTTGTGTGCATGTGCTGCGTAGCCGTAAAGGTAATAAATGCTTTTTTGTGTCTTACACACGTTAAATCAGTTCTATTCCCAAATGTCTGTAAGCGTCTTAGTATGTTACAAATTTAATGCTTTAATTATTACTTCAATATTCCCGGACTCACTCAATCTGCATTCCTAAGCAGGTCGATCCTTTTCCATGTCTTCTTATCTAGTATAATAATAATAATAATAATAATAATAATAAAATAAGTAACATGATGTTTTTTAAGTGCTTTGAGCCTGCCTTTGATGGTGGGGTAAAGCGCTATATTATTATTATTATTTTAGTAATGTTTGGAAGGCTAGATCTTAAATCCAGACAGTACCCAGCAACTATTAATAGTAAATAATGATTATCGTACATCTCGGCGCTGTCGTGAAGATTGATTTGATTTCTTGAATGATTTCTTGTTAAAAATATTTCAAATTTTAATACAGTCAGAAACGCCGACTCTCCTTTCTCTAAGATATAGAGGTTTTAACGCCCTTACAACACTGTTGCAACTATTTTCAGTCTTATTAAGAAAAGAGGGTCTGAAGATTAGATTTGAAAACTTGAATTCTGTATAGACATACGCAGGAGCAAAAGATAAAACACTAGGAAGGCAGCATCTGCACTGAAATCTGCATCTCTTAAATAAACAAAGGAATGGTATTTTTCGGAAAGCCTAAACTCAACTTTGAATCAGCGATTAATTATAATTTAATTTTAAAACTTTTACGTAATAATAGCTAGCTGACAACACGATTGATATGTAGCTGTTATAAAGAGTGTAAATGCTGTTTAGAAAAATGAGTGTAGTGGATTTAGATATTCTAGTTCTTTGTCGAATGAAAAATATAAGTACCGTATGTGCTTACAGTATTCATTACAGATGTTATGCTTAACACACATTTTCTTTTTCTTTTGGTGTAAGACAACATTCCTCGCTTTGCTGAAAGCTAATGCAAGTAAAATATGCGTCGCTTTTATTAACAGCGTGAAGTAATCTCAATTCACACTGGTCAAGCTGGAGTTCAGATTGGTAATGCCTGCTGGGAACTGTACTGTCTGGAACACGGAATCCAACCAGACGGACAGATGCCATCGGACAAGACCATTGGAGGAGGAGACGACTCCTTCAACACCTTCTTCAGTGAAACAGGAGCAGGAAAACATGTACCAAGAGCAGTGTATGTCGATCTAGAACCGACGGTGATTGGTAAGCGAATTATAATTTGCAGTTTATGAATACTTCCTAAAATAATGAGAAACTGTTAAAAAATGATGAGAGTGACAGCAAGAAATAACTCTTTACACACCTGAAAATTGTTCTACACTTTGCCGTCGCTAGCGTTAGGCTTTTCTTTCACAGTCCTTAATGTTCTTATCAATTAAGGGTTCAGACTATTTTGGCAGGATAAGAAAACACCTCCCAGTAAAAGCTTCAGTCACATTTATTAAAAAGTAAATATTTTTAATACTGCCAATTATCCTGTCCTTTCCGAGTATTTTATGTTTTCAACATCCTTTCATACGTAAATTATAATTTTAGGAAAGGTAGCTTATCATAAGGTGTTCTCTGATTTTTTTCTCTCTCTTTCAGATGAGGTGCGAACGGGTACATATCGCCAACTTTTCCACCCCGAGCAGCTTATTACTGGGAAGGAAGATGCTGCCAACAACTATGCACGAGGCCACTACACCATCGGGAAAGAAATTATCGATCTTGTTCTCGATCGAGTTAGGAAACTGGTGAGATCAAAGGACGGCAACATACACACACACACACACACACACACACACACACACACACACACACACACACACACACACGTAAGAGAGAGAGAACGTCAAAGGAGAAAGATAGTGAAAGTTAGAGAGATGACAAACAAACCAAAACTTTTTAAAAACAGGTTAGAAAATATGTTCTAGAACCTTTGTTGGTTCAAACCATTTGAGCATTTGAAACATGGCATAATCTGTTGCAGAGCTTTGTATCACCTTTTAATGTTTTTAATCCAGGCGGATATGTGCACCGGCCTTCAGGGCTTCCTCATCTTTCACAGTTTTGGGGGAGGCACTGGATCGGGTTTCGCTTCTCTGCTTATGGAACGCCTCTCAGTGGACTACGGCAAAAAGTCCAAACTGGAGTTCGCTGTGTACCCTGCTCCTCAGGTGTGATGCAGTTATCGAGTACTTTTCATAGCATTTCGTGTGGTGTTTGTGGTCACTGTACCACAAATTTCTTTAACTCTGTAAATTTTATTAAATTACAAGCAACAACTGCAAGAAATATAGAAAACACATGTTTACGATTCCAGGTATCGACTTCAGTGGTGGAGCCGTACAACTCTATCCTGACCACACACACTACACTCGAACATTCTGACTGCGCCTTCATGGTGGACAACGAGGCCATCTACGACGTGTGTCGTCGCAACCTGGACATCGAACGTCCTACTTACACAAACCTCAACCGCCTCATTAGCCAGATTGTCTCTTCCATCACTGCTTCCTTGCGATTTGACGGCGCTCTTAACGTTGACCTGACGGAGTTCCAGACGAACCTCGTTCCGTATCCCCGTATACATTTCCCGTTATCAACCTACTCCCCTGTCATTTCTGCGGAGAAAGCCTACCACGAGCAGCTGACTGTTGCTGAGATCACAAACGCCTGCTTCGAGCCGGCCAACCAGATGGTGAAGTGTGACCCACGCCACGGCAAGTACATGGCCTGCTGTCTATTGTACCGCGGGGACGTCGTGCCCAAGGATGTCAACGCGGCCATCGCCACCATTAAGACTAAGCGCACCATTCAGTTTGTTGACTGGTGTCCGACTGGTTTTAAGGTAATAGAAAAAGACAGGAATCAAGCAAATAAGGAAACAAATAATAAAAGTAATGAAAAAGAAAGAATAAAAACAAGCTTTTAAAAGTATTTTTTCGAGAAATTGATTGTTTAATTTTTTTCAGCTTCAAAAATATCTAATTGAAGTAATTTTTATGATAGGAGAAAAACCAGACTTTAACATTCAAGAAAAAAATCTCACTTGCAGCATTTTGGTAAACAATTACATGCCTTCGTAAGGTTTTGCAGTTTTGTATGTGAGTATAATTGAAGAGCTAAAAAGATCACGTAATCACCTTTGGAAAAAAAACATTGTCAAAGCCATTGACACCAGACAAGAGGGTCAATCTCCATGATCGCTTGTGTCCTTGATTGTGGGTCATTGTAAGTGCATACTGCGTTAAGGGTAGTCCAAACTAATCAGGCAAAACGGTCTGAGGTACTAAAAACATGAATCTACGGAGGTTATGAAGTGGAAGCGCTAAATATTTCAGTTTTTGCCATTCCAAATTGCATTTGTTTACTTTTGTTTCAGGTGGGCATCAACTATCAGCCACCCACGGTGGTGCCAGGAGGAGACCTGGCTAAGGTGCAGCGTGCCGTGTGCATGCTGAGCAACACCACCGCCATTGCCGAGGCCTGGGCGCGCCTAGACCACAAGTTTGACCTGATGTACGCCAAACGAGCCTTCGTGCACTGGTACGTGGGGGAAGGCATGGAGGAGGGCGAGTTCTCCGAAGCACGGGAAGATCTGGCGGCTTTGGAGAAAGACTACGAGGAGGTCGGCATTGACTCGGTGGAGGCCGAAGGAGAAGAGGAGATTGTTGAAGGATATTAGAGAAGCCCTCTTTTTAACTGTCCTGACCACATTCTGCTTTTACCCAAAGATCTCCGAGTTCAAGGATGAAAAAGGTGTTGTTCTTCTTACCCTAGAAGGACGCAGAGAAAAACCAGCTGTCGCTTTCCCAGACAATTTTAAAAACAACTGCAGACAAAAATATATTCTGCAAAATCCTCTCTACCGACAATATTCTGTTAAAGCAGACTGACGCCATATTTGACACGTCCATTAGAAAAATGTAATTTGTGAAGACTTTGATCTTTACTGTAACCAGTTTTGATTTTTGTTTGAAAGAGACTTCACTTTCACAAGTTGAATAAAATTATGTTGTATTCTTATCAGTGAATTTTAGGTTCTCTGACGTATTATTTTAAGGCGTGTACAAAAAATATGCACTAGGTTACATTAATTTGCAAATGATAGCTATCGAGTAATTAAAATAGAGGTTTAATAAACTCATGGTAAAAAGGAAACCAAATCCACAAATAAGGTCAAGAATCTAAATGTTTTTTGAAAATACCCTCCCATCCCGGGCACTTACACATGCAAACATTCTTTGACTACACATAATAGTAACGTGATTTGAAACTTGATTTGAAAGTAGCTTTGTAATATTTAAAAGGAACTTAATAAGTAAAATTGACTTTGTGGAGCTCAATTCACTGAGCATGCAATACTAGAAACGAACCGACAGTTACCATGCAACGAAGAAATACGCATCAATAAACAGATGACAACGTGTAAGACATGAGCTAAGTGTTTGGAATAAGATAACTAATTGGAAAAGTTCACTGAATCATGAAGATAGCTCTTGAAGAAGATGGGGTTTGAGCCCTAAATTGAAAGTTTTTAATGCAGACACACTTCTAAGAGTAAAGGGTAGAGAACTCCAAACGGTGGCGTCAAAGAAGGGGAAGAAGCTTCTCCCAAAGTTTTCTCGTCTGATGTGGGGCAGAGAGGCGGTCAGCAGCAGATCTATGAAACTGAGTCGGATAGTAGGGTGTTATACATGGACTGCTTTTCGCCTACGGCAGACGAATACGAGTGACCTTTTTCTTTCTGAATCTTGTCCAAGAGGTTGCTAGAGAGATAGACGAGCAGAGAGCTGTAGCAATTCAACTTAAGAATGATCTTTTTTTATTTTCATTGTAAACTTTGAAGATGTCATTTCCACCAATATTTAATTAATGTCATTTACTACAAATGGTAAGCACTAATTCAAACGTCTCGATCGCTACTGGTGCATTTAAAAACATTGCCATTTATGCCACAATATGTTTATTTCATCATTGTTCCCCTTTGAGGTGGATCAGGCTGAAGTCTACAGACATCACTCAGTAGTTCGAACAGTGCTGATTGATGACTTCTTACCACTTTTGCACACCTTAAATGATGATAATTCGCGCCAGTCACAGATGTCTCCCTACTGATAAGCTTTAAAAATTATTAATACTTTTATCTTGCGCTATAGGCGTGATATTTACACAATGATAAGTGATAGAGCTAAAGACAAGTGAAGATGAAAGAACAATAGTTGATAATTCACTGTCTTTCAATAAAAAAAAGTAAGTTAACAAATCCATTACAACGATAAAGATGTTTACATTCCTTAAATTAAATAAAGCATTAGCTAGACAACCTATGATATGTGGTAAAATAGTATGGAGTTTTAAATACACTCTACATAAGAAAAGCTGTGCTGCAGCCTTCTAACTTAAATTTCTATAAAAATGTTCTGTGATTATTCAGTTAAAATGTTTGAAGAAATATGATAATATTTAGGGATTTTATCGTAATTTAAAAAAAAGCACAGGAAAATACCGTCTCACGCGTTATATGCTTACCTTGAAGAGGCAATCTGGGAGGGTGCAGCGTCGTGCCACAAAATTAATTAATGGAAGTTTATGTCACATAGTGAGAGACTGGAGTATTTCAAATCACACTCCCTTAAGAGACGAATATTTAGAGGTGACATTTGAAATATTTAACATAAGTCAAAATGTGAAAAAATATGGGAAGTTTTGCATCACGTGCAGCAATCTAAATTTAATAAAGCCTACTGTCAGTATTAGATCTGCCCATAATGTGTGTAACCTGAGTTATGGACTAAAACATTTACCAAGCGCTAACGCCTTCAAACGGGATCTTATCTGTAAAATATTTCGAAGTCATCATCATTCCTTGCTACTCCTCGAGGAGCATAGGGCCGCAAAATATTTCGAAGTGTTTAACAGTAATTTAATGGGCGCGAGAGTTTGCCTTAAATCTCCGAGGCCAGCAAGAAAGAGCTGGGCGTCCTGTAGGAGACAGACATTACAGAATTATTCTCTGGTCACATGATACGTTCTACGTCACGAGTTATTTTAAGTTGAAGAGAATAAAACATGGCGGCCTTACGAGAACCTGTGCGAAACTGTTTTCGACAGTAAGTATAAATGGTTCGCTTAAACCCCAAACGTTTGAGCGGAAACGTTTTAGAACGTCAGTATCTGTCAGTTATTAATTTACAACTTAACAAGTTCTCAGTGACTCTGAAAGTTATATATCATGTTCGGATTTTGAATAAGTTCACATCAACTTTCCTTTATAAGCTTATGCCAATAGCTTACTCGTCTGCTTTAGATCCGAATTTAGTGTTGGAGATATTGAAAACACTTTTCGCTCGTCGTTCAATATCCTCGGTCGTATGGGCGCCTTTTTACGGCTAAGTTCTGGCGAACAGATTTGTATCGAGATGTGCTTTTTTGGTAAAGAATTACTGATTCATAGGTGAATACTTTTCTGGGGGAGAAAGTGGAGATCATAGCCTCATACAGTATACTCGATCAGTCTCATTCTGTAATCTTAAGCGGGACGATTCCATTGTGGATTCTTTTTCCCAGATCCTCTCATCTTGAATCTTGGTAATATTTAAAGGGATAGATTTTGAATCTCTTATTTATTTGAATTCTGGCTAAATGAGAGTATTGGTGTAAAGATTTAAAGTGCTCTAGTATGGTATGTATGACTGAAAGTTACATACCACGTACGGATTTTGAATATGTTTCTGTTTAGAGATTTTAATTTTTCGCTCAGTGCGAATCCCACTGTAAAATTCTCCCTATAAGAAATAAAAGTTCTTAATACTGCTGGAACCACTCTGTCGTTATTAAAAGAAAAATGATCCCAAAATAAGATATTAGAAAATTAATTGTGAATAACCGTCGTGCAAAGGCAGAAAAAAAACGGTAGCACATGCGCTAACAAAAATCTGCATCGCTTGAAGAAACCTGCATGACATTCTTCTTAATAATCTATTTTTTCATTTATTTCGTGGTTAATTATAAGTGAATTGTGAGTTTCTGGTAGATCATACTTATTCTTGATTAATAGATACATAGGTGATATAGCTAGTACAATCATTGCGAAATGTGGTACATGGGATTCACTTATCACTGAAGGAGATAGAAGTTATTTGTTAATTAGAAATTAATTATTTATTCCCGAAAAAATAATGCAAAAATGAATCACTATGCAAAATTATCCGATATTGGAACTGCTGCCTAAACATCTCTTCGAAGGGTCCGTGCGTAAGTGCGTGCCTGCATACTTGTGTGTGTGTGTGTGCGCGCGCCTCTCATCAACAGCGTGAAGTAATCTCAATCCATACTGGTCAAGCTGGCGTTCAAATTGCCAATGCCTGTTGGGAACTGTACTGTTTGGAACATGGAATCCAGCCTGACGGGCAGATGCCATCTGACAAGACCATTGGAGGAGGAGACGACTCCTTCAACATCTTCTTCAGTGAAACAGGAGCAGGAAAACATGTGCCAAGGGCAGTATTTGTCGACCTGGACCCGACAGTGATCGGTAAGTGAACATGATTTGCAGTTTTTGTATAGTTCCTAAAACAATGAGGAATTTTTAAAGAATGATGAGAGTGACCGCAAGAAACCACTCTGAAGACAGTAAGGAGGTGTTCTACACATTGCCGCGGTTGAAGTTAAGCATCACTTTCCCATTACAAGTTAAAAAAAGCTTTAGATAAATTTAGAAATGTAAAACATTTCCCACTAAAAACGTAGGCCTCATTCCTTAAAAAAATCTGGTGAAAATTTGTAATATTTGCTGTTAATCAAGGCATAGGCTCAGGGAGCGTGACCAACTTCTATTAAACACTAAAGCGTCTGTCTTATCATCTAGTTTTTAGTTTGCTTACAACTATTGAAGATTAAAATTCGATGTTTCATTATTCTAAATTCTTGAAAAAAGTTCGCGTTATTTGTGTGTGTGTGTGTGTGTGTGTGTGTGTGTGTGTGTGTGTGTGTGTGTGTGTGTGTGTGTGTGTGTGTGTGTGTGTGTGTACAACTAAAGCTATATCACGGCAAAGCAGCCAGGACTGTAAACAGATGTGACGTGCAGAGAGAAACAGCGTTGCCGAGACGAGAGCTGAACCTAGGACAGCCACTCCTCACTTTTTTTGTGACAGACGCTTACCGTCATTGCGCCACCGGACCGCCCACCAATCTGAGATGAGACAGAGGTATTGAGTTTCATCAGTGAAGAACTGACTGGAAAGAGCATGAATATTCACCTTAACGTCTCGTACTGCTAGTTCCATTTGTCCTAATCTGTAAAATATGGAGAGCATCCTTTAGAACTCCACCCGATTTTAGCCTCTAAACAAGTAATACCCTCCAAAAGACTCTTTCAAGAAGTACTGCCTATTTAAATACTTATTTCGGGGAGTGTTGCCTTTCACAGTTATACTCTACTCGAATTAAAAACTATAATCGTGAAGCCTAAACAAATGTATGATTTCTTCGTGCAAATCACTCTCAATGACCATTATTTTCCTATCAGACTTTAAAAGCCTAGCACCATTTCTGTTTTTATTATTTTTTATTTTCCTGTTGGTTTTTTTCTTCTCTTCTGTTTTTCTGCGCAATGAGCATTCTTTTGAATGGATACCTGCGCAATATAAATCATCATCATCATCATCATCATCATCATCATCATCATCATCATCATCATCATCATCATCATCCAGCATTTTCTTTTTTTTTTTGTTGCTTCGCGGAGGTCGGATACAGCGCGTGGGGTTGTTCCAGGTGTCTTGCGATCAATGACGTCTTCACCTGAGAAACAAACTAAAATGACGTCAAATATTAAAACGTTCTTCGGTTATCTTCATTTTCAGTTTAGAAGGTCAAACGCTGCCACGCTTTTGTCTTTTTGACTGATCTTATCGCTCCTAGTCTGCAAAAATGGTGTGTATGGCTACGAAATTCTCCCCAATCGCTTGCTAATTTACTTTCAACTAAGTCCTGTGTACGCCTGACTATTAGTAGTCTTTTATGTATTTATATTTACACAAGTTTTAAGATCATTTCCAGTCGAATTTTTCTTCCAAACACCATTTTGACTTTGTTCAGAAATATTCTGCTTAGGTCTATCTCTTCTCTTTCTTTGCCTGTTAGTAATAATGTCTTACTTTCAAGAAATCCTTACAGCTTGAACGACTAGGTTGTCAGGAAAATGTTCCTCACTTATCATTTGTGTCTTCAGTGTAGGCTAATGACAAATGATGATGTTAATAACAGAGAAAAAGAACAGCAAAAACAAATCGAAGCAGACGACGACGACGACGATGATGACGTTGATGATGATGATGATGATGATGATGATGATGATGATGATGATGATGATGATGATGATGATGATGATGGGTACTTAAATACCTAATTAATATTTTGGATACGTAAACTATTTCTTTAACAGCGTGAAGTAATCTCAGTCCATGCTGGTCAAACTGGGGTCCAGATTGGGAATGCCTGCTGGGAATTATACTGTCTGGAACACGGTATTCAGCCTGATGGGCAAATGCCATCTGACAGAGCAATTGGTGGAGGAGATGACTCGTTCAACACGTTTTTCAGTGAGACAGGAGCAGGCAAGCACGTGCCAAGGGCAGTTTTTATTGATCTTGAACCGACGGTGATTGGTAAGTGAATACTAGAAGTAAACGATCTTTTCAAGGATTAATCTCACCCGCTAGATCACAGCAAACTGCATACCCGCAAAGCACTTTACACAATCAATGCATGAAACCTTACCAACAGCTGACAATATGAGCACAAACCCAGCATTTTAACAGTTTTCACCACACAAATAAAAAGACTTCTTAAAGTAGACATTTCAAAAAAATAATAATTGCACACTAATATATTTTTTAAATTCTAAATTAATATTGTTTCGCATATGTTTTCAAATGGGTTGTTGCAGTTAGTTATTATTTTTGGTTTAAAAGAATTACTATAAATTTTAGTCTTTATGGTGAGCATACATCTTTAATTTTATCTACTTCTGTGAGAAGAATTATTTGCTGAGACTAGAAGTGGTAAAGCTTGTGATACATATTAAGAGCAAAGTCAATTTAGTATTTTTCTTCTTTCTTTTAAAGAACAAATGCCCAATTCACTGTATAATTTTAAATTACTAGTTTTCTTTATGCGTTAAGAAGATTGACAATGGTACAGACATCATATATGGCATCAGCGTAATCAAAAATTGGCAAACAAAAGGATTTGTACACGGTTTTTGAGTTTTATTTCTCAATTTCACTAGCTCAGTAAAGTGAACCATCAGTTCGTTCTCCTGCAAAAAGCAAAATCAGAAAGAGCGTTTCTAAAAGTCTTGAACAAACGAACGAAGCATTTTGTCTTAGCCTGTTTCACAATGAAGGTTATCCTTGGGTCGGCAAAGACCACTTGCTGTATGTTTTTTTTTTGTCCAGACGAAATACGAACGGGTACATATCGGCAGCTTTTCCATCCTGAAGAGCTGATTACGGGTAAGGAAGATGCTGCCAACAATTATGCTCGAGGCCACTACACCGTCGGAAAGGAGATTATAGACCTGGTACTGGATCGTATCAGGAAACTTGTAAGTATGGGACCACAAGATAAGATTTCACCCATAAATGGCCCTTATGGTAAAAGAACAACCAAAGTATAGAACATAAGGATAACAGGTATCAGCTAATTCGCATTGACTCGTGTTCAAAATAAAAAAGGAAGAACCATACCACCACAGGCAGGTAGAAAAGCAGACTCTCGAGTTGTGTATTCACTAAACGAGAAAATTTGCTCTAGCAGGCTTGCAGAGATCGATCGTCGTTCCTGTGAGAGGGTCACAGAGAAACACATAACGTTATTTTGGTGAAAAGGATAGTCTAACCAGTTGTAGCTAGCTCGGGTCAAAAGAGGTGACATCTCCTCTTATTCCGTCACATCCAGTCTTTCAGCTCCATACCTTCCAGTATGTCCGACGGGCGTATATATATATATATATATCTGCTTTCTTCTTCGTTTAATTTTAATTATTCCAATTTTCTGTTCACCATTCCTCTCTCACCAACTAACTCCATGACATAAACAACTAAATTGATCATCTCGCAAAACTAAATCGACTTTTGTCTTTGCTTTCATAATATTAACAGGTTGAGAGTATAATATATTCAAGGCACAGATGTGTCCGACTCTGTCAATGTGTGTAAAAGCATTGATTCTGTTTCCTTCTCACAGGCGGACTTGTGTACAGGTCTTCAGGGGTTCCTCATTTTTCACAGTTTTGGGGGAGGGACTGGATCTGGTTTCGTTTCTCTCCTCATGGAACGTCTCTCAATGGACTACGGCAAAAAGTCTAAATTGCAGTTTTCTATATACCCTGCTCCACAGGTGTGTGGTAATGTGGAAAACTTTACAATACTTAAAGTCACCAATATGATAAGCCTATACAATATTTTCACTTGCATAAGAGTTATAAATCTTTTAGTTACCACAATAAATAAAACAGAAACTACATGCTAACAGTTTCCTCTGATTGCAGATATCAACTGCTGTTGTGGAGCCATACAACTCTATCCTATCCACACACACTACACTCGAGCACTCCGAGTGCGCCTTCATGGTGGACAACGAGGCCGCGTACGACATCTGCCGTCGCAACCTGGACATCGAGCGTCCTACCTACACCAACATCAACCGCATCATTAGCCAGATTGTTTCGTCCATCACCGCGTCCTTGCGTTTCGACGGCTGCTTGAACGTCGACTTGATCGAGTTTCAGACCAACCTCGTGCCGTACCCACGCATTCACTTTCCACTCGTGTGTTTTTCCCCCGTAATCTCTGCAGAGAAGGCCTACCACGAGCAATTAACCGCTGCCGAGATCACCAACGCTGTATTTGAGCCGGCCAACCAGATGGTGAAGTGTGACCCACGCCACGGCAAGTACATGGCCTGTTGCATGCTGTACCGCGGGGACATCGTGCCCAAGGATGTCAACGCCGCCATCGCCACTATTAAGACCAAGCGCACCATTCAGTTTGTAGACTGGTGCCCGACTGGTTTTAAGGTATCAGGAAAAGAAAAATAGTATAAAAACTAGGAAAAAACGAGAATAAAAACATTTTGACATAATATTTATTTTCAAGACATAAAAACCTACTAGTCTAATTTTAAGAGGAAAACTACCTGTGTCAACATGGCTTCTTTTCGTTCCCAGTCGATTGTTTTCAGTTGTGCAAAACACTGATACTAGAAAAATTAGCCAATCTCTATGATCGCTTGTATCCTTAATGATCATTTTAAATGCCTGATTTTCTGAGGATACTTTTGACTTATTAAGCAAAAACGAGGGGGCTGGTCTTAGGCCGCTGTACTGAAAAACACGGTGCAATAATAATTCTAACATAGGCAGATAAAAAAATTCATGTTTTGCCATTTCAAGATGAGTTAACGTCTTCTTGTTTTAGGTGGGCATAAATTATCAACCACCCACGGTGGTACCAGGAGGAGACCTGGCCAAGGTGCAGCGTGCCGTGTGCATGCTGAGCAACACCACAGCCGTTGCCGAAGCCTGGGCGCGTCTGGACCACAAGTTCGACCTGATGTACGCCAAACGAGCCTTCGTGCACTGGTACGTGGGGGAAGGCATGGAGGAGGGTGAGTTCTCCGAGGCACGTGAAGATCTGGCGGCCCTGGAAAAAGACTACGAGGAGGTCGGCCTCGACTCGGTGGTTGACGAAGGAGAAGAGGAAGGAACGGAATAAAATAAGAGAAGCCCGTTCCTTAACTGTTCCTTAACGGCCACATTCCGGTTTGACCTCAAATATCTCCGAATTTAGTCATCCATGGGTGAAGTTCCACTGCTCTTACAGGATTACTACCAAAACCTGCTTTTTAATTTCATGACAATCTTCAACATAACTACGGACAAGAATCTTCTGTACAGCCCTATCTAACGACAGAATTCAGTAAACGTAGACTTATTTCAAGTGTGACTGCACTTTCATTAGACAAAGTTAACGCGCGCAACTTTCATCTGTAAAGGTTTTGATCGGTAATGTAACTTTTTAAAAATTGTGTTGAAAAGCGGGACACTTTATCTGAATAAAATAGTTTATGCTGTTTTGACATCAACGAATTAAGTCTCTTTGTGTGTAGAATTGTTTTAAGAAGGGTTCGGAAAAATGCACAATTGGTTGAATTTAAATTTACAGTTAAAAGTTTGGCATATTTAACTACTGCTATTGCGTCATTAAAGATATCTACCGTGCAGTACACCTTCATCTTTTTTGGTCGATCCGACCACGCCACGATGTATCTGCTTCTCTCCTACCGCCAGCGGTCGACCAAGCCAACGGTCCACAAACCTTCCATAAAGCTGTCTCACCTGCACCCGACTGGACGCACTAATGGCTTTGTCGATATCGATACTTAATTAAGCTTTATCACATTTCACATCGCTGTTTCCAATTGAGTTGTGAATTTCAGAACTCCCCCGACAACGCGCTGAGCAAAGCGGGATATAAACTGAAAACTCACAGTCCAACAACTCCCAAGCTCTGCTGCACGGCCTGCAGGCCGTAACGAACAACATAAAAGAAAATCCCACCGACAGATGAGGACTCTACCCATTCCTAATTCTCTGTGAGCGGAACACTACCACGCCAGTGACAGTCACCGCTTCCGGAATGCATGACACACGTCCCTTATATCCTTAATAACAAGTAATCAAATTACAACTTTAAATTCACCGTGAGTAGTGGCACATATATACTCAAAATAGTAATCCCAACACTGGGGACAAAGTCAGTAGCATTTTAAACATTCAGAATTATTGGATCATGTTTCAGGACAATTCAACTGTCCAATCTAATTATCTCCCCTCGCTTGTGTTCCTACACCTGTATGACCAATTTTCTGTCCTTCATTTAGAAATAGATAAAATCCAAAAGTACCTTCAAGTTTTAGCAAAATAGTTAAATATAATGGCATTAAACTCACAGCCTTCAAAACTCAGGTAATAATCTTTTTTAAAAATCAAACCAGAAAACAAAATATCCTAAATTAATACTGAACCAAACAACCCTTAACTACAACTCACAAGTATGATTTTTAGGTGTAATTTTCTCAGAAAGAACAAACTGATTCCCATATAAAGACAACTAAATCTACAGAAAAAGGAATAAATTTAGTGAGAGCTGTTACTGGAAACAACTGGGGCACTAATCCACAATCACTGCTTAACCTGTATCAGGCATATGTAATGTCTAGACTACTATATGCAACTCCATTTCTATTTCATCTAAGATTAAACCAAATTGTTAAACATCTGTCACTGCAGGCCAGGGCACTAAAAATAGTGTTTAGATACCTTCGTACAGACCAAATCTGTCAGTGCTGGCAGAGACAGAATAGAAACCTATAGAATTGATTATTAATGAGTAGACAGCTAACTACTATTACAAGATGCAGGGGTCTGTCAACAGTACAACCAGCCCAGCAAATTTACTCACAGCCCCACATGCGCAGAACAAGTCGCCCCACACCACAACCCACTATTCAACAACATACTCAACAAAAAGAAGACACAAAGGGAGCAGAAGTAAACATCACAACACCTTGCCCAAACACCAGCAGGCAAACACCATCCTAGACATATATATAGCCACAGACAGACTTTGACCTTAAGAAATACAGTAAAGAAGAACATCAGGCCCAAATCACTTCAGAGACACAGCTCAAATTAAGCACCATATACAAAGACTATATGCAAATATATACTCTGTTTTTATACATCGCCAATAATAATTCTAACAGCTTTAAGGTAAAGTTTTTTTCAGTCGATGATTATAGTGAAGTACAGCCATCGCAGATGACATGTGCATAATCAAAAATTGTCAAAACGAAAGACTGGTGTATTGTTGTAAGTGCTTTCCTAGTTCGGTAAAATGAATTACCATTTTATTCTCGAAAGTTCGAAAGTGCTTAATCAGAAAGTGCGTTTCTCAAAGATTTGGGCTAACATCCCATGTAACAAATTTATAAAGTACTATAGTTTGTCTTAAGTCTATAGTTTGTCTTAAGTTGTAATCCCTGACGGTAATCCCTGGGTTAGCGGTAATCACGTCCTGTTTGTTTCATGTCCAGACGAAGTGCGAACGGGTACATATCGACAGCTTTTCCATCCTGAACAGCTGATTACAGGAAAGGAAGATGCGGCCAGCAATTATGCTCGAGGCCACTATACCGGAGGGAAGGAGTTAATAGACCTGGTACTGGATCGTATCAGGAAGGTGGTAAGTATGGTGCTACAAGATGAGAATTCTTAACTGGCAATAAGTGGTCCTCATGCTTAAAAGACCAATGAAGTGCATCAAACTAATGGGTTAGATGTATTAACGATGACTTCCAGTCTATGACTTTTCAATTTTCCCGTCGTCGTTTCTGACGTCGTAACTGTTTTCTGAGCCATCACTACTAGCTCAGATTTTTATTATATCCATGATTTTAGCCTCTGTAGTAAGTATTGCCTTTATCAGCACTTATAATTATTTATTGTGTGAAATTGTATCTTTCAGGCTTATACCCTAGTCGAATTAAAAACGTGCAGCTTCCGTTAGAAAACAATGTCTTCTATCAAATAACTCTGAATGATCAATGTTCTGCCGACAATCAGAGGTTTAATTCTTGGAGTTTTTCCCCCCTGAGTTTTTACTTCACGATACAGCGCGTGAGGTCGTTCCAAGTGTCTTGCGATCAATGACGTCTTCACGTGAGAAGCAAGTCGCTATGACGTCAAATACCGAAACGCTTTTCCCTTGTCGTCATTCTCAATTTGGAGGCTCAAGCGCTGCCACGCTTTTGTCGTTTAGGCTGATCCTGTCGCTCCTAGTCTGCAAACATGGTGTGTATGGCTTTCACTTTCTCCCCAGTCGCTTGCCAATTTACTTTTAATTGTCCAATGTTTATTCGACTATTTTTAGTTTTAGTTTTTCAACGATTATTGATAGCATGTCTGGGCTTCCTGCAGTAAAGCGTTGGTAAAACTAATGACATATGTCGGCCGTTTGGTTTTTTTTTTTGTCGTGGGTCAAACGCTTATGTAATGGGCGTAAATTTTAGTTTTGTGGATGCTTAAGAACAATTAACATTCTCTTTTTTCTTCCTGGTGTCTTTCAAATGACCTTTGTTTTGTTCAGAAAAATTATGACTCTGCCTAGATCTATAATCTGTACTCGGCTGCTACAAAAATACTGGTTGCTATCGGCTTGTTTCTAGTCAGCGTTATGTAGACCAAAGACAAATGTTGTTAATAACAAAGAGGAACGAAACCAAGAACAAAAAAGAACACAAAGATGAAGAAAAATGATGGCGAACACGACGACGAGAATGCTGATGAAAAAAATGTGAAAAAAGAAGAGAAAAACAACCAAAACAAAAACTAACGATAACCTCGACGACGACGACGACGACGATGATGATGATGATGATGCGTTTTTATAGCACTCACGTTATTTGAGTGGTAATCAGAGACCTCTTTTAACCTCTAAAATATTTTGTACACCTTCATTAACTTAAAAAAACTATCTAGATTTACCGAATAATTTTTAAGCTGCATAAACCACATCTTTCATAGCGTGAAGTTATCTCAGTCCACACTGGTCAAGCTGGGGTCCAGATTGGCAATGCCTGCTGGGAGCTGTACTGTCTGGAACACGGTATTCAGCCTGATGGACAAATGCCATCTGACAAGACCATTGGTGGAGGAGATGACTCGTTCAACACATTTTTCAGTGAGACAGGAGCAGGCAAGCACGTGCCAAGAGCTGTCTTCATTGACCTCGAACCGACGGTGATCGGTAAGTGATTGCACAGGTAAACGATCTTCTCACGGACTCATCTTACCCGGCTAATTCGCAAAGCACATTACATAAAGAATAAACGAAACTTTACCCATATCTGCAGATATGAGCACTTGTCGTAGTATTTTTACTGTTTTCATAACACATTAAAAACACTTCTAAACACAGAACGTTAAAAAATAATCCTCAATTACTAATAAATCTTTTAAATTCTAAAATTCAAGTTGATTGCTTTGTTTTGTTGTTTCAGTCAGATGTGTTTTTGGTTTTAAAATTTATATAAATTTAGCTTTTAATTTTTATTTGGCATACGTTTGTTATAAGAATAATTTCTGAGATAAAACGTGCTAAAACTTGTAACAAATATTCTGGGCAAAGTTAAAATAATTTAAAACAAAGAATTAGTATTTTAGAGAACGAAATCCAGATCCATCATTTAAGTGCCTTGCTCCTTTATACCTCCCGTAAGACTTCTGTTTTGCCTCAAGGTTAAACTGAGTCAAAAATTGGCAAAAAAGGACGGCTTTTTTTTACTGTGCTTTAATATCACTAGTCCTATTCTTCCGTTAAAACATTAAAAAGCCCTTAAATATTTTTTTCTCTGAAGGATTAAGACAAACATCCTATATAACCTACGAATGGAGCACGTCAGTTTCTGTTTAGATTGTTTCTTGATGAAGGTCATCTCTGGGAGTTCGTGGTTACCCCGTCCTGTTTATTTATTTATTTTTTGTGCAGATGAAGTGCGAACGGGTACCTATCGTCAGCTTTTCCATCCTGAACAGCTGATTACAGGTAAGGAAGATGCTGCAAACAACTATGCTCGAGGCCACTACACCGTCGGGAAGGAGTTAATAGACCTGGTACTCGATCGTATCAGAAAGCTGGTAAGTATGGCGCCACACGATGAGAATTCATCCACAAATGGACTCGATTTCAGAAAACCAATAAAATGCATAAAATGATGAGAGAAAGGTATTACCTAGGTCTCACCGACCAGCTTCAAATGTTTATGCTGTTATCATGAAAAAGGAAAGGAGTATACTAAAATAGGCAGGTACAAACGAAACTAACGAGTTTTGAGTGACTATATTCACTGAGCGCATAACCATAAATACATTGAATCTGTTTCCTTCTCACAGGCGGATTTGTGTACAGGTATTCAGGGTTTCCTCGTTTTCCACAGTTTTGGGGGAGGGACTGGATCTGGTTTCGTTTCTCTCCTCATGGAACGTCTCTCCATGGACTACGGCAAAAAGTCCAAAATGCAGTTCTCAGTGTATCCTTCGCCTCAGGTGTGTGGAACACCGATTTCTATCATCTACATTATTTTCCACTTGTAAAAAATGTATGAATCTTTAACTTACCCCGACACTTCAAAAAACATTTAATCTATAGAAAAACGGTTTGTTCTAATTGCAGATAGCAACTGCTGTAGTAGAGCCATACAACTCTATTCTGTGCACACACACCACACTGGAACACTCCGACTGCGCCTTCATGGTGGACAACGAGGCCGTCTACGATGTCTGCCGTCGCAACCTGGACATCGAACGTCCCACCTACACCAACCTCAACCGCCTCATCGGCCAGATTGTCTCTTCCATCACCGCGTCCTTGCGTTTCGACGGCTGCTTGAACGTCGACTTCGTGGAGTTTCAGACCAATCTTGTGCCGTACCCTCGAATCCACTTCCCACTCGCGACATATTGTCCTGTGATTTCTGCGGAGAAAGCCTACCATGAGCAGCTAACTGTTGCTGAGATCACCAACGCCTGTTTCGAGCCGGCCAACCAGATGGTGAAGTGTGACCCACGCCACGGCAAGTACATGGCCTGCTGCATGCTGTACCGCGGTGACATTGTGCCCAAGGATGTCAACGCCGCCATCGCCACTATTAAAACTAAGCGCACCATTCAGTTCGTGGACTGGTGTCCGACGGGATTCAAGGTACTAAAAAGACGGAGAGCAGATAAAAACGGGTCGATTTATCTATGAACGCATCTGTGCATGTTGGTTATGTTAAGTGCTTTGTGTTTTAAGAACACCAAGAAAGCAAAAAAAAAAAAAAATAAATAAATAAATAAAATAAAATTAAAAAAAGATAGATAAATAAATAAAGGGGGATATTTTAGCCTGTCGTACTGGAAAAAATGCGCAACAGTGTTTATAACAATAGATAGGTTAAAAATGTCATGTTTTGCAATTCCTGGATGAACTTTTTCCCATTTATTTCAGGTGGGCATCAATTACCAGCCCCCTACAGTGGTACCAGGAGGAGACCTGGCCAAGGTGCAGCGTGCCGTGTGCATGCTGAGCAACACCACAGCCATTGCCGAAGCCTGGGCGCGTCTGGACCACAAGTTCGACCTGATGTACGCCAAACGAGCCTTCGTGCACTGGTACGTGGGGGAAGGCATGGAGGAGGGCGAGTTCTCCGAGGCACGTGAGGATTTGGCTGCTTTGGAGAAAGACTACGAGGAGGTCGGTCTCGACACAGTATTGGGCGAGGGAGAAGAGGAAGAAGGTGAAGGATATTAGAAAAGCCTGCTCCTTATTTCTCTTGTCTACATTACGGGCTTTCCTCCAAAGATATCTGAGTTCAGTCATCCAGAGTTCCGCTCCTCTTACAGGATGAAGACGTATATTTGCTGTCTTGCTCCATGACAACATTTAACATAGCTACGGACAAGAATCTTCTGTACAGTCCCATCTACCGACAGTATTCAGTAAAAGTAGACGGATGTCAAGTCTTAAAACATTCTCATTAGACAAAGTTAACACTGCAACATTCATCTGCAAAGCCTTTGATCTTTACTGTACTTAGTTACAAATATTGCTGGAAGACGGGAGATTGTCCCTTGACAGGAATAAAGAATTTTATGTTGTTTTTGTTTTGACATCAACGTTTCTTTGCTTGTAGAATATCTTGAAAAAGTGTTTAGAAAAATGTGCAATTGGTTAATTTTATTAACAAATATTCAAAACTCATCAAACTTTTTGCTTAGCTCCCTTGGTACAAACAGCAAGCGGAGGTAAAGACCAGAGGTGAAACCATACTGTTATTGCATGCAATAAAAAATAATAATAAGGATAAGAATAATGTTTATTTATTTAGCGTTATTTCACAAATCTATGAGCAAGTTCATGGCACTTTACAAATACAAATTTTTTAAACACAATAATAATAATCCTGATAGGGAGAAATTGACCAAACCACCCAAGACGAGTAAGGTGAATAAAGTGTGGAAAGGGAAAAATTATAGTGATATCTGATTAGCAACCAATCAAACAGTAATCAGTTATACAAAAATTCTATGAAATAAAAAATGCATAAATTATGGGGAAAAAATCCTGTTGACAGAAAAAAAAACCAATGATCAGAGATGTTTGAGCAGGCTGGTTACGCATTTCACCGTCCAAGATTTAAAGTTTAGATTTGCAATTATTTGTCATCGGGGAAGTCATTAGAAAGAACAGATTAACAATGCCCAGCATAAATCTCCGTAGGTCAATCAGGCTGTAGACGGTTTTTAACATCCTCGTGGTCGCTTTGCCCATGCCACAATTTATCTGCTACGCTTCTACCACCAGCGGCTGAAGTCGGCCAAAGGAGGGACCATGAACAGGACTACAAAGTTGTCTCTGCAATGGCGGCTTACATTGTCGATTTTAATGAGTAGTCTTCATCTCCTCTTACACTGCTGTCTGCGCATTTCATAACACCACACGGGCAAACGTCAAGCAACGGTTCAAAAGCGGTCTACCGGTCAAATTGAAGACAAAAACATATTAGTGTTCACTCCCACCCTGTGTCACATCCCAACTCTCTTTTGTCTTCACCGACATCATCAACAAATAATAATACCGGTACACTTGTGGCGTTTCGCTATGTATTCTATTTAAATTATGTGTATATATATAAACGGTAACAGGTTTACAATGAAAACTACAGATGATCTAGAATAATAACCAAACTAAAACCTGTGGCCTAAAATTACATAAAGGCAGTTTTTAATGAGTCTGCTGATGGCGTAGAACATTAAGGAAGGATAAATGGGCTAACATACGATTACCAAAGGTTTTTGTCTGATTCTGAGAACAGAAAGGAGACAGGTATAAGCACACACAGCAAATAATAAAGCAAAGTGAAGCAAGCTTATATTAATACAAGCCAGAATAGGAAGCTAGTGAAGAAAATGAAGAACAAGTTGTGTATGATTTCCTTTGCGTTCTTAGGGTATGAGGCCCAATTTGGAGTTTTTAAAGAAAATACAAAGGATAACCGGACAATACAGAATTACAGTTGTCAAATATTGATAAACCAAAGCTACAGACAAAGATGTGAGTAGTCCGAACGTAAGAACAGATGATGAATAAAGACAAATACAGAAAAAGCGAAGAGGATCCAAGTAACAAGGACTGAGAGTATCATGATTTTGCCAAATGAAGACGAGCAGGGAAGTAGCAATAAGCAGAAAAGTGGGGGGGGGAGGTTGTAAAAGGACTAGCATTGTGTGGACTGTTATTAGCAGTAATGTTGAAGGAAAAGGTGCGTTTTCAGTGCACATTTAAAAGATTCAATAACCATGGATATCCTCACTAATGCTGATATACCCCTCAGGTATAATATACTGACATCTTTTACAGCAGATGCATTTCTGTTCGCGCGTCGTAATTTTTTATGTCTTCTTTTCTCTTAAAAGCGGTAAAACCAACCAACCAATCGACGCACCTGCTATAATAATAATAATAATAATAATAATAATAATAATAAAAAAAATAATAATAATAAAAATAATAAGTTTTCTGACAATCAGCATTTCAATTTTTCGAGTTCTTTCGCTGAATGTTTATTTCGTGGATGTCGGATACAGCACGTGAGGTCGTTCCAGTTGTCTTGCGATCAATGACGTCTTCATGCAGTGACGTCAAATACCGAAACGCTTTTCCCTTGTCCTCACTTTCCGTTTGGAAGCCCAAGCGCTGCCTCGCTTTTGTCTTCTGGCATGATCCTGTTCTCCTAGTCTGAAAACATGGTGTGTATGGCTTCGACATTCTACTCATTTGCTTGCTAATTTACTTTAAATTTACTGGTTTAACTCAAATGTCTGTAGGCTTTGTTTTTCAAAGTCTATTGATCTGAAACGTCTTGGCTTCCTACGGTTAACCCTTGGTACAGTGAATGGCATATGCTAATTGTTTGATTTTGCTTTAGCAAACGTGAAAGTTGTTTTTAGTGTGCAAAATGCTTATGTCATGTCGGCCATAAACAGCTTTGAGACTGTTTTCAGTCTCATTTTCTTCGTGTTTTTACGAAATGTTCTTAGCCTTTGTTCTGAAACGTTAAGACTTTACTTAAGTCTATCCTTTTCTTTTTACGACTGACTAAATGATTTAAAAAAATCGTGATACCTTGGACTGCCAGGCTGTTACGAAAATTTTCGTCGAAACTGCGACGACGACGACGATGACGATGATGATGATGATGATGCACCTTATTGTCCTGACTAAATCCGCACTCAGAGTGGGTAAAATACCGCCAGCATACGGCACTCAGTACACCGTATTCTCCTATCCTAAGTATATGTCACGTGACAGTAGTTTACCAATCAAAAGCTACGTCAGCTAAATATGGCGACGTCACGCTTTGTAGGGTTATTGAATGAATCGACATCGCATAGAGACTGCAAATTTTGTTTGGTATAGTCGTATTTATGTTTTATTATAATTTTATGTAGGTAGAGACGTTATAAACAAAAATTTATACAGTGAGATATACTTCCGGTTTTGGGTCTTCCGCCGTTCAGTACACAGTAACAGGATTGCTTATATTTATGTATTCTTGTTCTAATAGAGGTAAGTAAAATTATTTCACTGCGTCATACCTCGTCATAGATACCCATTATTATAGTATCATGACAATTTGGCTCTTTCTGTTTTATTTTCAATATTAAATGTATTTGCATTAATCGTGTGTAGGTACAATGCCCAAGTTCAAGAATGGCGGTGGATATAGCGTAATAAGAAAACGTCCCAAGGAAAAGAAAATGAAAATAAAGACGATCAACCCCTTGACAGGACGAATGGTGACCATTAAAGAGGTACAAGGCTCCTTTTTGTTTCCTGCTTCCTCGCAGCAACCGATCCCAGCGACATCATGCATGGATGCACTTGATTCTATAGCCGTGGGTATGTATGAAGAATTTGCCATTAATGAACTGCCTATAGTAAACTGGAGACAGTTTTTTGTTTTGTTTTTGTTTTTTTGTATTTTTGTATCGGGAGCTTTGCCTGCTCTAGATTATTGTAAAGACCATCTTACATAATGCTGTAGTAAATATCTACAAAACAACATCAACCTAAAATCCCCAAAACATTCATATACAGGAGTTTTAAAAATAATAGATTTTCTTCTTAATATCATAGAAAGCGGTAAAGAGCAGCGACAAGAACAAGACACAGTTGTTGCTGTTTCCTCACAGCAACCAGTCCCAGCAACATCATGCATGGATGCATTTGATTCTATAGCAATGGGTATGTATGAAGGATTTGCCATGAATGAGCTGCCTTTAGTAAACGGGTGACAGTTTTGTGTTTTCTATGTTTGCATCAAGAGCACCGCCTACATACATTATTGTAAAGGCCATCTTTTGTAATGCGATAGTAATTCTGTATAAAACAACATCAACCTAAAAACCCAAAACATTCATGCACATAAGTTTTAAAAATAACAGATTTTCTTCTTAATGTCATAGATCCAGAAAATGGAGTAAGCTCTTACTGGAAGAAGAAAGCAAATCGTTCTGACAAATGGGAACAGATACGTCAGGAACTGCTGGTGGTGCACACTGAGCTATGTGCTTTTCCAGATCAAAGCCAGTGTATCTGTTGTGGCTTCAATTTACCAACAATCCGCTGCTTGGATTGTGGCAGCCATGCACTTTTCTGTGAGGACGACTTTCTTGAGCGTCACAAGAATGCTGTATTTCATAGCCCAGAAATATGGAATGTAAGGAACACTTAGTATTTTGGGGTTGAGGGGTAAATACATCTGCAACACAATATTTTATGTGGATGTCAACTTCATTTTTTGACAGCTTCATTTGAACATGAAAATTATTAAAGGATTTTCTTTTTTTTCCTCAGGGATGTTGTTTTGTGCCGTATGCAGCCAACTTACCTGTGCTCGTGCATAGCAATCACAAGGTACCAACTTGTGCAAAACGTACAAGGGAAATCACTGTGATTGGAATGAGAGGTAAAATATAAACTTGTTTACTGTAAGAAGAAAAGAAAATGACAGTAAAAATGATGTTCTAGGTATGGTATGGTATGGTTTGGTACCTTATCAATGAAAATGTGCTTGTTTATGTGTAGGTGGCCCACAGCTGTTTACTTTTGAATTCTGCTCATGTGAAAGTGACACCATTACATTACTACGCCATCGCCTTTGGGGTTCTTCCCCAGAAATACCGTCTGTTGCATTTAAACTGGATGTCATGGAGTGGTTGCGTGCATTAGTACTTGAATGCCAGGTGTCAGTGAAGGGGTTTGTCAACGCGTTGGCAACCCGACTTAGCAAGATAGAGAACGTGAGCAGCAAGAAGGTTGGTTGTGGCCTTTTTTCAAATTTGTTTTCAGTTTCATTATTGTTACCTCTAGTAATTGAGCACTTTTAGGGTAACGAGACATTTGAATCACATAATGTAATATCAGTCACTGGTCCATGCTGATATTTGATTAGAATGCCAGTAGTACAAGTTTTTAAGTAAGTGGACATCCAGGGCTGACTGTTTGTGGTTCTTAACTAGTATTCCATTTTCTTCCTGGACTACATAGTGATTCAGGATGTATCCCACAAACTTATTCCATATGTTTTTATTGGCACTTTGTAAATTAGCAGCTACAGGTCCTCTGTGTGAATGATTGCATTTGCAATGTTATATGTGTTAGCTCGGAAAGTTCCATTTATGAGCTCTTATAGACAAGTCATTCACTAGTGCAGAAAGTTGCTTTTGGCATCCTGTTTCATCATTACTTTATATTTTTTATTATTGTTATTAGTTTGGCCTAAGCTTGTGTGTGCATTGCAGGTTAATGGAGTGTATCAGGCCCTCGTAACAGATGCATTTACGATGTACATGCGTCATGAGTACCAGTTGCAGCAGGTGCAACACATTGATCCAGATCTTGATGATGGAACTAGTTGTCCTGCCTGTCATGTAAGTTCTTAATATTCAGGAAATGGACTTTAATTATTGCAGGGTAGTAGAGGTTGTGGATGTCAGTTTTTTAATTTTATGCACCAGGTAGTAATAACAGTAATAATAGAAATGTATAAAGATGTATTTACCATACAAACAATTTTTTTATCTAATATAGGTGGTCAACGAAGACATTGCGTTTAACTCAAAAGACCATGCAACTGATGGAAGTCAGCTAGTGTTGTCTGAAAATGTGAGTATTATTTGCATTGTTTCACTCACTGTATTTTTCTCTGTCTTATTTACATATGTGTTAATTAATGTTTTGTACTTTGCTGTTTTTTTAATTTTGATCTTGCTTTCTTTCAGAGCCAGATATTTTCATTTGACGCTAATTTTGGGTTATCACGAAAAAAATCTTCTGGAAAAAGCCCTGGCGAACCATTCCACAAAGGGCGGTACTTCATTGACCAAACGGATGTCGATGAGTTCGTTAAAAACTATAGTTGTCACACTAAGAAAGGAGCTGGGGTAAGTCATTCAGAGTGTAAGTTTGTTTGGAATTTAGAGGCTATTTATCATTTATCTGAGATCACGGGGTTAAGCGTTATTATTTTGGACATGTTTACAATAAAATTTGATGGTAAAAAAGGCATGTATCAACAGTCATTGAGATTGTGGTGTCAGAATCATATGGTGTAAGACTGAATCAATCATGTCGTTGTTTTACAGGACTGTAGTGACTTTCAGGCTGGAAGTCATAGATCGAAGTTCCGAACAGACAAGCTGGACGAGACAGCTGTGTTCGGCTGTGCTTGCAGCAGACATGAGTTTCCCCATCGTTTCTTCAGCCTGAAGCATGGTGAAAGGTTATAATGGA